>CM077265.1:15508886-16108886 GCA_039654775.1 Spinibarbus caldwelli | reverse complement strand
ACTGTAATCGCTGCTGGTCATGGAGATGGGCGCCGCGCTGTCCATCACGCTAGTGCTGTACATATGGGGCCAGGCTGTGGTCAGCTGGTTGTGGAGGGGATACCCGGCGGAGAACGCCAGCCCGCCCGGCACTTTGTACTCTCGGGCGATGATGTTCTCGATGGCGAACGGGTGCTTGAACGTGGACGGCTGGGACACTCCCAGGTTGTAGCTGGACATCTGGGGGAGGTGGGTGCCCAGGGCGCTCAGCCGGAGCTTGGCGTGCTGCTGGAGGTAGTGGGCAGCGTCTGAGGGCTTGCTGGGCGCCAGGTGCTCTGATGTCATCACCTTGAAGCGTTTGCGGCGTCGCAGGAAACTTCCGTTCTCGAACATGTCGCCGCAGCTGGGATGGAGAGCCCAGAAGCTGCCCTTACCGGGCTGATCCGGGCGCCGGGGGATTTTAATGAAGCAGTCGTTGAACGAGAGGTTGTGGCGAAGGGAGTTCTGCCAGCGCTGGGTGTTTTCCCGGTAGTAAGGAAAGCGGTCCATGATAAACTTGTAGATCTCGCTAAGTGGGAGCATCTTCTCCGGACAGCTCTGTATAGCCATTGCGGTGAGGGAAATGTAGGAGTACGGCGGTTTCTGGTCGCTGTATGTGTTTCTCCCGGGTCTGGGCATTCTGTTCAATTTCTGCGTTGGAATTCAGTCTTTCCTCGAGTATTTTTATTTTTATTTTTTTTACCGAGTTCTCTCTTCTCTGAAGAGCGCCGAGAGTCGTCCTGCAAGTTCACTTCTCTGGTGCTGTGAACTCAAGAAAGAAGAAGTAGTAAGGTTTCCTTCTTGCCAGGCCAGCTTGAATGGACCAGATCCTCTCTCTCTCCGTCTTTCTTGATAAGACTAAGAGCTAAGTGGCTGCCTCCATGTCCTTCCTCTAACCATCTGATAGTTTTATGTGGCGACATGGGCAGAAAAGACCCCTGTAGAGACGCTTCATTAATGTGCCACTTCTTTGCTATCACATGACAATCGCCTTGGGAGGAGGGGGGCTGGGAGAAAGGCATAATCTGGTTTCATTTACACCTATTTACATGGACACCTTGGGCCAATAGAAATCATTTCCATTTGAAGACAGAGCAAAGGGGTGAAAAGGCTCGGCAACCGGAATTGAACTGCGATGGCACCCGGTAACAGTGTGTGAAGGTATGTGTGTGAACCTTTCTGTGCGCTTCGTAGGGTGCTTGGTCTACAATTCACACGTACAAATGGAGCTACTGAGCAATGGGATGTTTGACATGGAAATTGGTTGGAACTTGCATGCAGTTTGCATTGTATCTTCACAGTTACTTTTTGCTTGTCTTGCTGTCATGACACAGTTCGTATGACTTTTGCCGCCTTTGTTATGCCTCCTTAGAGCGAAAATGTCAATTGCATCCCAACGTAAACATGTGGAGGGCAAATTAAAGATTGTGGCGACACATTTTTTTCCCATGTATTTCCACATGACTAACCTGAGCGCCTCGTTATTATAATGAGCCAAGGGAGTCATACATATGTCATTTAGCCCATGAGCATATGTTTATTAGAAACTAGGAAATGAGCTGATGTGTCACGGATGGTCTTTCGCTACAGGCAGGCGATATTTATTTTATTAAATCACGACAACACTTTAAGGTGAATGTGCACATCTCACTATAATCACGCTGTAAAAATACTACATTTGAAACGTTTGCTGTTGCTTTTTTTCAATTAAGTTTCAAGCTACACTGATTATTTCTTTGCACGCTTTTGACCACTTTTAATTAATTGCTTATTTAAAAATTGTAGAAGTTTAAGAAATTATTTTGACAAATTTAATGGATGGAAACAAAAAATCTACGGCATAATGATGAAATCATATTTACTGTGCAATTAATAACAATGACAATGAGTGCTTACAAGCAGCTACTAAATAATTACACATAGTTCATTACTATTACACGGTGCTTACTTATGCAAATACACATTAACACTGTAAAGTGTGAACAAATCATCAAAGCGTATTTTTTTTCAAATGATTAATATTCGCTTAATTTTAAAGATGTGGCCAGATCTCATTATTGCGGGTTTAAATGCGCGGACACATCCTACAATATTAACAGCAATACTTGAGAAACCTCTTCACAAAGCCGACGACAGGATAAATATAAAAAGACACGACCTATGTACACATTAGGGCTTCCAACATAAAATAGTTAACAATAACAGTCGATGCGATACAAAATGATTTTTATTTCAAAGAAAAGTGTGAGATATTTTCCATAAAAGCACACAAGTGAGGTGACCTGGAGGGTGCATTAGAAAATGTGCAAACATTTAAAAAAAAATAATAATAATAATAATAAAAAACCTTCTTGAAATGAAACTTCATGATGCCAGGCGGGCTTTTGTGCTCATGTAAAGCAAAGTGAAAAGTACTTCAGATATGCAAATAAAGCCTTCAGAGTGGCGTTGTGAAAACTGTATAAAATATCCATAAGTCAATTATATGAATGTGAAAACCAAATGGAAGCCTATTTTGAGCAATGGCCATTCAAGCTTTTTTTCAGGGCTCACCAAGGGCCACCTTTCCGCTTGGCGAGTTTGCAATGCGATGGACCACACACGAGCTCGCGGATTTGCTCATAATTTATGCAAATTTTCCACCATAAATCCACCAATGAGACCCCTGACTGCTCTGACTGATCGCGAATAGAATCAACCATACAAGTGATTAGAAGCAATACGCATTGTTTATTTTGATGCCTGTTTGGAAGATGCAGGAGGGAAAAGGTCTGTATCTAAAAACTGCGGGAAGAGAAAAAAAGAGACTTTTACCAGGCAGCTAATATTTACAAAACAGGAGGAAAGTACCAAGCAAAGCGTTATAGTTTCCTTGGTTGCCACACAATCACCGTCTCAGAAACACTTTCTTTCCAAGATAGGAAGTCATGCAGCTTCTCGCTGCGCCATGAAGTACTTCTTTTAACTTGTCATTCCTCTGCTTGTGTATTAACAGAAAAGGGCCAAAAGGATTCCAATATTCCAGACTTCTTTCACATGAAGTTTTCCAGAGTTCTTCTGAAGGAACCAACGTCGAGGTGGTGAAAAAGCAAGCATTCTTCAATGAATCTGGCATTCTGACTGTGCGACACCTTCAGTGTGAGAGAGAGGGAGAGTTTGTGTTTGCGTCTACCGCTCATAAAAACGATTTATTTCTCTACCCAAATGTTTACCCAGACAAGAAACAATAGAAAAACAACTATGTGACTTTCTAGTGTTCGAGGAACGAATAGGATGCGCTTGAAAATAAAAAACCGGACAAAAATCGCACGTCACATTAGGCTACCGGTTTCAATTCATATAAATGAACAACTTTCAGTGTTTGGAGCTCAGACGATTTTTGAGAGCTAAACTTTGATATGGTAGGCTATTTACAAATTTGTCGGCCGTGAATTTACAATCTACAGCTCATTCTTAAATATTTATGTTAAAACCGCACTACAACAACACCAGTTAAAATAAATATAGATATTTATTATTTTATTTCGTAGTGATAAAATGCACAGTTATGCTATTTATCATTTTAAACATTTGAATTAAAAATGATCAAATTGAACTAACATATTAAAATATCGAAAATAATTCTAACTGGATACAAATACAAAAAACAAATCAGACAGTGTGTGTGCTAGTCATTTTCCTATGCACCGATTATCCGTCTTGCCTCTGCTGTAATGCAAAGCGTTCTCGAATCTTTTAATTGCACGTGTACCGTGTAAAATATATTTGCAATATTATGCAAATGAGCCCAGTCGCCCGAGCGCTACAGACGCGCAGGCAAATGTTTTCACAGTTAATCACCGCACAATGGCACAGTATCAACCTGTGATGAGGGACCACCCAACTCATTGCACTTTCTCCGGTTTTTGCGAGATAAAGTTTCCGGCAGCTGTCATGGAAATCAGCTTTGTCCTTAACTTAACTGTTAACCAATGTGACGAGGACGAGCCGTGTGTATTTGTTCACCGAAGATTTGCTGCTTTTTCTTTCCGCCAGCCCTGCGCGCAGCGCTCAAATGGCTCACTGCAAATGCCACCACGATTCTTGAATGGCTCGAGTCCCTGCAGCAGTAGATCAACTGTATAATGTGCGAGTGAGTTTGGTCATTTGTACAAGCTGAACAAAGGTTGGTCTAAGCCAAATTGCATTGCACTTGTGAACCGGGGGCTCTAGACTTAAGTATCTTTTACAGCTGGGGGGACCGAGAACAATTTTGTGCGCGTCTGAAAAAGGCAGAAAAACAAAGGCACTTTCTGAAGCATCTTAAAGTAGAGTAGTGAGGCGTGACATTCCCAGGGCGATGGGACACAAAGGCTGAGGTCACGCGGATGAAAAAGAGAATCAAACAGCCACTTTCACACGTCTACCCTCCGCCACACAATAGGAAACAAATGTTGTTAAAAGAGGATCGATGCCATTCATTGTAAGGCAGCGAATGATAGCAAAACAATATTGTCAAACTGAATCAACTTTGGGATATGCTGCCACCCAGGAAAAAAAGGAGGGACGAGAGAAACTTTCGCTCTGCCTTTTACATCCATCCACGGAGCCGTAAATCCAAGCTGCGTAACCATCAAAATAACAAAAAGGCAATCAACAAACAATATAATACAATAAAGTTTTTAAAATACAAAAATCATGAATAATTGAGTCATTCATTTAAGTAAATGTACTCCATGTGATCTAATCAATACCTTCCTTTCCACAAAATAGGCAAAATATATGATATCTAAAAACAAAAACATATTAATAAACTATTAATAACATTTGTAAATAGCCTAGTATTATTAATAGAAACTGCTTTGTATTTTCTACAAGGAATAAAAAAATAATAATAATACCAAAATCATATCAACATTCCCTTTCTCAAGAAGTTCAATCTTTTTTATACGACTTATTACAGTTGCAGTTGACATCTTTTTACCTTAACGTCCCACAAAACAGTACGCATATCAAAATGAATATCAATGTGACATTAATTTCAAAACTGAAAACGTGTATCACAGGTATATTCGAGTCATTTTGACATATGAATAACTTAATAGAAATACAAATGAATATCGTCAGATGTATTGATATCAATCATCCAAAAGATACAGCTGCAATATAATAAAATTTACTTGCATATAATATATTATTATTATTATTATTATTATTATTGCTGGCCGTTAATGCATGTCAGGCAGAACCCAACTGAGCTCTCCATCAACTCCATGTGTATTTCATCGCATTATTAGCTTCATCTTTCTGCAGGCAATGTAGATTTACCAAAGAACTAATGAATAAACAAATTGCAATGGCTGGCGGTGTAATTGACATTGTTAAAGCAAACATTTGTATAAACATGTCATCAAAATGCCTATTTCGAGACACTATGCCAACAACAGTGCATCACAATTCACAATAATAAACGATTTTTATAAAAAAACACGCTCTGAAGCAATCAAGTTTGTTTTATTCATAATGTATTTGCGTGTTTATCGTGCATTATCGTCGGAAAACCCCTATCAGGTGCTTAAAGCTCAGCCGGATAGAGTTTTTTACAGTCGCAGGTAACCTGTCGGACCTTTACATCTGACTCATCCTACCTTTCCGAGTCCGACCAGCATTGTTTTAATGAAGTCTGCGGCGATTTGCTTCCCCTGAGATGTTTTACGGTGCAATTAAGAGCGTATTTGTGATGTGGCGTATGAATATTCAAGAGAATGTCAATTAATTAGCAGACAGAGGGCTCTCATTACGATGCTCAAAAGCCTTTAGTTGCGGGCGAAACTATAGGGGAGGGGCTCGAGCGCCAATCCAGTTAAACGCTATTATCTCACACTGCCCTCATTTGCTTGATGGACTTTGTCTTAATTATGGGCTTATGGTTTGTTAGCTGTATCATCACTTAACTTAAGGAACCACGGGCAATTATATACACGCGCACCACAGACTGAGCTCAGCGTTTGTGTCTTAGATATAAGAAATTGTTAATATTGTGTATAAACGCTTAACGTTCTTGTATACATGCTTCTAATTATGCATTATTGTTGTTATGACATTGTAATTAATTACTTGTAATAATAATGGGCACTACAATCAAATCAATAAACATATTTCAAAATATACAGATTTTTGTGGTATTTCAATTCAGCATAAAACACATGGGAAAGTATTGTCGTTGCTGTTGTTCTTTGCCTGATTTTCTTCGTTTTCCATAAAGGTTACAGCGATAAATACAAAGGTTAGCCACTAAGCCTAGTCCCATATTAGTATGCATGTAAAATTAATTAGCTGCTTCTCAGTGACATCAAAAAGAAGTACCTGGGAGAACAACGCCTTCAGGGCATGCCGAACATATGCTGGGATTACAGTTAATGGACTAATTACATAAATTAGGCATTCATTATACAGCACATCAGGTGTGGAGGATGTCTCAATCGAGTGTAGTTGGGGACGTTGAGGGAATCAAAAGGGGTTTTACTAAAAGGCCGGTCAAGACTCATTTGTCCAGACTATTTTTTTCCTCCTTCAAAAACAAGGTGGAAATATGCAAACAAAAGACGGCGGCTTAATTAGAGCTAATAATTTTATACATCTGCAGGAAAAGAGATAGATAGATAGATAGATAGATAGATAGATAGATAGATAGATAGATAGATAGATAGATAGATAGATAGATAGATAGAAAGTAGTTCTTCTTTCGGCCATCAGGTGGGAGCAAGTATACAATTGAGACTGTTGAGATTACTGAGAACTGAATTAATAGATGTAAACCACTTGACCTTATTTCAGTTCTTATTCCAAATGACATTTATTTTTTGATTATTTGTTTGAGTGCAAATGAATTACCAAATGTCATGAGTGTAAAATAAACATGCAAAATTGTTTGTTTTAGTTAATTTGTGCAAAGAGTTATAAGATTGATCTATTATTTATTTATTTATATGAAGAATTATAGGCTTAATAGTAGTAGTAGTAGTAGTAGTAGTAGTAGTAGTAATAAAATAGCTATTTGCATAATTTTACTTCATATATAATTATATAAACAATATCAAGCTTGTATTTATTTATTGGTTGTTTTATTGTGGATAATTGTAGTTATAATAATAATAAATCTATGATAAATCTGTAAATCTATAATATTAATTTGCCTAGTTATCTCAAAAGAGTATGCATTTTTATTTATTTTATGTATTTTTTTATTTTACAATTATAATAATTTGAATAACTGCATCACACATTGTATTGTTACGAATTTTATTTTCATTTTTAAAACCCAGTTGAGTTTGAAATGAATTGAAATAAAATGTCTTCTATTAATCAGTCTTATGATTACTGTTATTTTTAAACTTAAATTTAGAACAGCAAGATACTACAGTACTACTGGACAGTGCACAACTAAGATTTGCACACAAGGATATTCATACTCAGATTTACAGCAGGAGGTTTTTCAGCACCACGGAGAGCTCCTAGATTTACCACAGTCCCCACCCTCAGTCTACCATTATATCATACTGCTCAGAATGGCACAGATCAGTGTAATATAATGCATCATTATGTCTATATGGAGGGATGAATTACATTAGAATGTGAGAGAAAGATGATAGAAAGGCAAGAGCCTTTAAAGCTAAAAGATCAAGTCTTTACCACATCCACCTGTGTCTAACAGACATCTGGCACACAACTGTGACACACAGCTGGCTACCACTGCTAAATGAACGACACCTGTCTATCTCCCCGTGTGTATTTGTGGACGTGTGTATGTGAACGTGTGCTTATGGAGGGTCTCAGCTCTCCCCAGTTCATTGGGTCCATATGGAGAAGAACAGCAGGAGTGATGAGTGCTCTACCTGGGGCCCATGTTTGAGCTACTGAGTGTGACCAGGAATGTGTGTTACAAACCTCTGCATAATTCATGACTGCCACAGGGACACTGTGTACCGGTTTGTTATTAGATGTTTTACCTTCCAAACCGATCAGTTACTCAAGTGAAGCCACTTCTGCTCAGCTTGTTAAATAACAGTGGATGGCAAAGACGTCTAGGGAAGAAATTGCTTTAATAACTTGTTACTATAAAAGTAATTAACAGACTGGCTAACCTAATATATGTGGATTTTCAGAATGTCAGCAAGCACCAATAGTATCTATTCAAAAAAATTATATGATAGTTTAAAAGCAAGGTTTAAAATGACAACAACCTGGGGTATTGTGTGAAAAGCCCTTGTGTTTGTAATAACATTATAGTGTCATCTAATATGGATTTCGACAATATAATGAGGTTTAAATGTATTTTTGTAGCTTTTTAGAATAGTAAACACTGCACGGGTCATTCATTTCTCATGTAAACATCCTTTATTCTTATTAAAAATACCCCGAATTCCACAAAAACACACACAAACCATGAAGTACCGTAATTGTACATTCATTAGATTCATGTTTCATCCGTTACTTACGTTTTTTTTTTTTTATCCCTTACTTATGTACGAGACGGAATGCAAAAGTTTTACATCATCGGAGGGTGGGATTTAGTAAATCTCGGAAGAGAGAGAGGCAGACAGTAGTTAGATTGCATAATTAATGGAAATTAATATAAATGACTATTCTCTCTAAAGAAATATAAATCTAAACATGTGAATACCTCAATATTTCTCCAAAGTGTGCACCTAATGACCTAATGGACATTGTTTGGTGAAGCCATTTGATCACAAACAAACTCGAGGAAACACAACTGAATATGTACAGGTATATGTCTTGTTTTCTATTGGAAATATTAATAAATACAGATTGATTTGGCATGATTTTGCACTCCTGACATAAATTAAGAAATAGCTGTCATTGTAACCAAGATTTATCATAAGCAGTGGTAAAATATGGAAGCTATCGATTAATGTAAATATACACAGTTTCTCAAGATTACATGAGAATTCTTAGTTATTCTATAATCATTCTAGTGTTAATTTAACAGCTGCCAGAAATAGCCTAACAGGCTTCATAGTCTATATAGGTTTATTTTCATGGAAAATAAAAGTTTAAAAACCATAAAAGTGGATTTTCTCTGTTACACACAATATGCAAACATGTCATGAATCAATATGTCTGGTCAAATGAAATGAACTGTAACACTCAGAACTGGCCCGAGGGTCCCTTGAGTGCACTTAACCTTTGACCCTTGAGACCTTTTCAGTCACTTCCCTAGTCTTCTCAAACACATTGTATCACATGAAACATGATCAAATCCTTGTTGTTCTACCTTCATTCTCTTTTAAATGTAATCCTTACAAAGTATCATTAATAAAATAGCCATGATCACACATACAGCATATTTATTCATATAGGTAACACAAGTTTAAACCCAGTTCACTTTTGAATAAAAAGTGATTTTGGTGAACCACCCATACAGATAGTTCCTGCAAAAGTATCATTCAGTTCATTTGAATCTTTGCACAAATTTATTTTTTTTCCCCCCGTACTGATTTATTTGAATTCCTCCACATATTAATTTGAGTCCTTGCATCAATTTAAATCCCTGCCGGATTCATGTGATTCCTCACACTGATTCATTTGAGTCTCTGAATAAATTATTATTGAATCCATGCAAGGATTAATTTGATTCATTGCATAGATACATTTAAGTCCCTGCACAAATTAACTTTGAATCCTGGCACTGATTTATTTTATTTCTTCCATCGATTCCTTTGAGTCCCTGCACAAATTAATTTGATTCCTTGCATAGATGAATTTGAAACCCTGCACAGATTAATTTTGAATCCTGGCACTAATTCTTTTGAGTCCTTTCATCGATTCATTTAAGTCCCTGCACAAAATAATTTTGAATCCTTGCACCGGTTCATTTGATTCTTTCACTGATTCATTTAAATCTTTGCACAAATCAATTTTGAATCCCTGCACCAATTAATTTGATTCCTTGCATAGGTTCATTTGAAACCCTGCACAGATTAAATTTGAATCTCAGCACAAATTAATTTGATTCCTTTCATTGATTCATTTGAATCCCTGCACACATTAATTTTGAATCCCTGCACAGGTTCATTTGATTACTTTCATTGCTTCATTTGAGTCCTTACGCAAATTAATTTTGAATCTTGGCACCAATTCATTTGATTCCTTTCATCCATTCATTTGAGTCCCTGCACAAAATAATTTTGAATCACTGCACCAATTAATTTGATTGCTTGTATAGATTCATTTGAAACCCTGCATAGATTAAATTTGAATCTCGGCCCCAATTCATTTGATTCCTTTCACTGATTCATTTGAGTCCTTGCGCAAATTAATTTTGAATCCCGGCACCAATTCATTTGATTCCTTTCATCCATTCATTTGAGTTCCTGCACAAAATAATTTTGAATCCCTGCACTGATTCATTTGATTCTTTGCACTGTTTCCTTTGAGTCCCTGCACAAAATAATTTTGAATCACTGCACCAATTAATTTGATTGCTTGCATAAATTCATTTGAAACCCTGCACAGATTAAATTTGAATCTCGGCACCAATTCATTTGATTCCTTTCACTGATTCGTTTGAGTCCTTGCGCAAATTAATTTTGAATCCCGGCACCAATTCATTTGATTCCTTTCATTCATTCATTTGAGTTCATGCACATAATAATTTTGAATCTCTGCAAAGATTCATTTGATTCCTTACATAGATTGAATTAGGTACCTGCACAAATTAATTTTGAATCCCGGCCCTGATTCGTTTGATTCCTTCCATCAATTCCTTTGAGTCTCTGGACAAATTAATTTTGAATCCCTGCACTGATTCATTTGATTCTTTGCACTGATTCCTTTGAGTCCCTGCACGAAATAATTTTGAATCACTGCACCAATTAATTTGATTCCTTGCATAGGTTAATTTGAAACCCAGCACAGATTAAATTTGAATCTTGGCGCCAGTTAATTTGGTTCCTTTCATCAATTTGTTTGAGTCCTTGCACAAATTAATTGTGAATCCCTGCACCGATTGATTTGATTCCTTACATCAGTTTATTTGAGCCCCTACCCAGATCTAACTAATCAAGCTAGTTTCAGTAGTAACTTCCCCAACACTGAATAAAACGGGAAAAAAGGTCCAATTGTCATTGTCCATAGTGTAACGAAGTATAAATCGCTTTCAAACCATGCAGCCAGCTTGGCTAATTCATGTGACCAACTTGAATCTGAGCAAAATCTTCATGGGGAACTTTTTCGTCCTCAACTCCTGATTGCATGATTTCCTATTAAAATGAATGGATTTCGCCTGCAAAATGTTGTGACCACATCTTTAGTTTGATTGTAAAAGAACAAGATTAATTATAAAAGCTATTAAAGCACATTTTTCAAAAGTACAATGTCACAACAGTCAAATGACAACGTACACACAATGTCCTCAAAACCTCAATTTACAAGTTAAGGTTAACAACATACGCTCACGACCATCCCATCCGATCTCACACACCTCCTCAATATCACTTCCTGTGTTACGGGGCACTCTGGTAAACAGCATGCCGTCATCAGCTGAGCTCTGATTTTAATGTGATCAGGAGAGGCTGGGCGGCTCTGTGCGGCCCACATGCTCGTAGAGACCTTGGTAATGAGCGAGAGGCACTTAGCCAACTGGGACCAGGCGAGGGGCATTCCATCTATCTTTCATCTCACGCGTCGGGGGACGTCTTGGTCTCCCAGGACGCCACTAAAACCGCTAAAGATCACAGCCGCGTGCCACGCACCCCTACTTAAATTAGTGTTTACCACACTGATAAACAACAACACCTTTTTTATGTCAGGACAATGTGAAGAGTATCCTAAGGGCAGGTAATGGGATAATGAGGAGCGGATACATATTTCAGATACAAAAAAAGAGTTTTATAAGAAACAAACGGGGTCCGGTCGTCCGCAGGGGACGGGAGTGAATGGATTGTAGATGATCGGTGTGACATTAGCTACACTTACACGCACCTGAATAATCTGTTTAGAATTGGCTCAGTTGGACTAAAAACCTTAATGTAAACAACTCAATCGATCTGATTGAACTCCATCTGAATTAAATTTTAGTCCAATTTGAAGGTAAGGTGTAGACTTGAAATAATACAATCAATGGGAATTAATCATATAAATACTTGAATCTGACTGTTTTCTCAGTCAAATTCAAAAATAACTTGCGCATATGTGTAGTACGTTTACATATACATATACATTTTAAAACGTGCATGTTTATTTACGTCTCACATTTGTGAACTTGTCATTGAGGAGACTGAATATTTTCTAAATATTGGCTAAAAAGCTCTTTTGACTAGGGTTATTATAGCTAACTAAAACTAAAACCATAAGAAAAAACAACATTTTTCTTAATTAATGTAAAAGTTATGTGAAATAAAATAAATTATTTAAAAACAAATTAAACTTTTTTATTTTAGCTAGTTGCCGACATTTCTTAGGTATCATTTCTTATTTTCATTTAGTTTAACTTAAATACTAAAATAACTAAAATGAAATAAACTAAAATAAAAAAAAACATAACAAAAACTATATAGACTTTTACACACAAACTAATAAAATGGGAAAACATACAGTAAAATTACAAAAAGCTTTTAATTCAATTTAAAATTAAATTGAAAATATGAAAATAATATCTGATTCAGAATATTAACAAAAACTATGATAGTGTATCATTAATAATATGTAAGTACTTGAAGTACTAAAATAACTAAAATGAATAAATAAAAATGTATAAAAACTATAAACAGTAAAAAAATAATAAAAATGGCAAAAAAGAGGAAATGTTAACTAAAATTGAAGTGAAAACAGAAAATATAAAAAAAGTAATTAAAAATATTGACAAAAACTATAATAGCATATCAAAGAAACATTGCTTCTGACATATTTGTCAGGTTTATTTTTGATTTAGTTATGAAATAACTAAAACTAAAACTAATAAATAAAAATGAATAACAAAACTTTATGGCATAAAAAAGGAAATTAAGAAAATTGACAAACACAAAAATTACTAAAGTAAAACTGAATGTAAAAAATATATATATATATATATAAAATATAAAAATAAAATCTAATTCAACATATAAACAAAAACAATAATAGTATATTATTGTAATAATGCTTCTGACATATTTGTCAAGTTTATTTTTCTTTTAGTTTACCTTGAAGTACTAAAATACCTAAAACTAAAACTAATAAATAAAAATTACTAAAAAAATTAACTTTATTACATATTTTAAAATTTTTTTTAAAAAAAATAAGAAAAACAACAAGATCACAAAACTGACTAAAGTAAACCTGAAAGTAAAAAAAGAAAATCTAATTCAAAACATTAACAAAAACGATAATAGTATATCAGTGATGCACTTCTTCTGATATATTCTTTTTTGCAAGACAAAATGGCATTTATCCTCACGTTAGCTTTGGTGACATCATCGTGCTGTTTCCTCTGGTTCTGAATGCTGCGACTGAGCACTGAACTTTTGTTCGGAATACATATAATGCATACAAATATGTGAACTGATTACGAAGTTTAGGATTCATACAAACAACGTTCAGAATCTGAAAATATTGTGCTAAGGCTCCTACAGAGGCTCCAAAAAAAAAAAAATTTCAACGGAAATGTCCTTACCGCAGCCGTTTTCTCTTTCATGAGCATGGTGCTAATGAGGTTAGCCACTTAACACACAATAGGCTTTATATTTAAGATGCTGCACGCCTCCCCTCGCTAACTCATGCTAGACCACCCTCCGCTGTCCCTGCCCGCCCCGCGTCTTTGTTTATGGCCGAGTATCATTTTAAGCAGTTAGGGCCTGTCACAGACATCCAAATAATTTAATTGGGCCTGATTTACGCCGGCCCGAATTAACAGCATCTCCGTCGTCGAGCACAAACAAGGGGCCCCCGGTAAATCACGGTGCTGTTAATAGGGCCAGGCAAACAGTCAACCGAGCCTGCCGGAGCCTTCCCATGCTCCTCGGGAGTTGACCAGCCCTGTGTGCCTCCTGCTGCAAGGTAATATGCATGACACATTTCCAGGCACTAATTCATTTGTTTAATAATAAGATGTGCTAACCTGTGCCGAAAACAGTGTGGGATTGGAGGAAGCCGGAATGGTACTATTAATCCATGGCTAATCAAAGGGCAGGAGATGGCGCCGGGCTCCGGCGTACTGGAATATTTGGCTTCCTGCTAAAGAATGCTAATGGCGAACACCGTCTTCGCTTGTTTAATCTCTCCTAACGATATGAAGGAGCCCCTTGACTGGCGCAAGAAAAGTCATCTAATGCATATATAATGTTTGGAGGCATTATTGCGTTGTTTCGCAAAGAAAACTGTTGATCAAGAGCTCTCCATCAATTATTGAAACCGAGGCGTGCTAATCAAGAGTGGCAGGAATGTGGGAAAACGAGATGACGGAGAATTTTAGGAAACAGTCGTTGAACTCTAATACATTCTGTTTTTTCAGAATGTGGAGATTTGAAGGTCAGAAGTGTGAATGAAGATGTGAACGGTCTTATGCAGGCCCAACAGCCTGAGAGGCGCGTGATTAAGACATCAGGACGACCACTGAGCTCATGTGTGATAAATAATACAGGAGATGTTTCATCTGAGCTGAGAGTGTCCAGGGAGAGTAGCCCTGCAGTAAAACCTCCACAGGGACCAGTAGGGAAAAGTCAGACAAATCATATAATCTTACTTTTGAATAAGTAACTGTTTTGCCATCAATTCAGACAGACAGGCGTATTGCTCTTAATATAAATCCAATATACAATTTTATAGTTGCTGATCAATGTCAATGTTATTAAAAACCCAGTGCATGTATGATAAAATACATTTAAATATTTTATAATATATATATATATAATATTAAAAATAATATTTTAGTATTATATTTAATGACTTAATAATATAATTATCAATATTTATTTAATATTTATCAAAATAATACATCATAATCATATGTATTATTTTGGGGGATTCAAGATAAATCATATAACCTTACTTCTGAATAACAAATTCTTTTGCCATTAATTTGTACAGACGTTATTACATTTAAACAAAGGCATATTGCAGATATTTGCAGATTTCCTCTCAGACCTATTGGTTAATGTTGATAAAGTGCTAACTGTCAGAGATTTTAACATTCACGTCGATAATACAAAAGATGCCTTAGGACTTACGTTTACTGACCTAATAAAGTCAAGAAAAACATCACCGGGCCCACTCATCGTTTTAATCATACGCTAGATTTAATTATATCGCATGGAATTGATCTTACTGACATAGATATCGTACCTCAAAGTGATGATGTTACTGACCATTTCCTTGTATTGTGCATGCTGAGTATTACTGATATTAACTATATGGCTCCGCGTTATCGTCCGGGCAGAACTATTGTTCCAGCCACCAAAGACAGATTCACAAATAACCTGCCTGATTTCTCTCAACTGCTCTGTGTACCCATAAATACACATGAGCTAGACGAAATGACTAGCAACATGGGCACTATCTTCTCTAATACATTAGAAGCTGTTGCCCCCATCAAATTGAAAAAGGTTAGAGAAAAACGTACTGTGCCATGGTACAACAGTAATACTCATTCTCTCAAGAAAGAAACTCGTAATCTTGAGCACAAATGGAGAAAAACTAACTTGGAAGTTTTTAGAATTGCGTGGAAAAACAGTATGTCCAACTATAGACAGGCTTTAAAAGCTGCCAGGGCCGAGCATATCCTCAAACTCATAGAAAATAACCAAAACAGTCCAAGGTTTTTATTTAGCGCAGTGGCTAGATTAACAAATAACCAGACGCCACCTGATCTAAATATTCCTTCACAGTTTAATAGTAATGACTTTATGAATTTCTTCACTGATAAAATAGATAACATCAGAAACATAATAACAAATGTAGATTCTACAGAGTCCAGTACTTCAGCTTCATTTATCGCACCCAAAGAAATACTGCAGTGCTTTACAACTATAGGACAGGAAGAGCTAAATAAACTTATCTCTGCATCTAAACCAACAACATGCCTATTAGATCCTGTACCCACTAAATTACTGAAAGAGTTGTCACCTGTAGCAGAAGAACCGCTTCTCAATATTATTAACTCATCATTATCTTTAGGTCACGTCCCAAAACCATTCAAGCTGGCAGTTATTAAGCCTCTTATTAAGAAACCACAACTAGATCCTAGTGAATCTTCTAATCGTCTAAAATTTTTGAAAAAGTTGTGTCTGCTCAATTGTGCTCCTTCTTGCAAAATAATGATCTCTATGAAGAATTTCAGTCAGGTTTCAGGCCCCACCATAGCACAGAGACTGCACTTGTTAAAATTACAAATGACTTGCTTCTTGCGTCAGACCAAGGCTGCATCTCATTGCTAGTTTTACTTGATCTTACTGCTGCGTTCGACACTATAGATCATGACATACTCATAGATCGATTACAAACTATACGGGTATTCAAGGGCAGGCTTTAAGATGGTTTAGATCCTACCTGTCCGATCGCTACCACTTTGTTTATTTAAAAGGGGAGTCATCTCAATTATCACCAGTAAAGTATGGAGTACCACAAGGATCTGTCCTAGGTCCTCTGCTATTTTCAATATCCATGTTGCCCTTTGGTAATATTATTAGAAAACACGGGATTAGTTTCCATTGTTATGCTGATGATACTCAACTATATATCTCAACAAGACCACATGAAACTTCTAAATTATCTAAGCAGAGTGTGTTAAAAATGTAAAAGATTGGATGACCAATAATTTTCTCCTATTAAATTCAGATAAGACAGAGATATTACTTATTGGACCAAAAAACAGTACACAGAATCTCTTGGATTATAATTTGCAACTAGACGGATGTACTGTTACTTCCTCTACAGTCAAAAATCTGGGTGTCATATTAGACAGCAACTTGTCTTTTGAAAATCATATTTCCCATGTTACAAAAACAGCATTCTTCCATCTTAGAAACATTGCCAAGTTACAAAACATGTTACCTGTTTCTGATGCAGAAAACCTAATTCATGCATTCATGACCTCTAGACTGGATTATTGTAATGCACTGCTAGCTGGTTGTCCTGCATCTTCAATAAACAAGCCACAGGTAGTCCAAAATGCAGCAGCTAGAGTTCTTACCAGGGGGACATTTCCCAAAAGCATCGTAAGCTAACTATGGTCGTTAGTTCCATTGAACTCTATTGGTAACGACGGAACTTGCGACCATAGTTGTTTTTGGGAAACACACCCCAGGTCAAGAAAATATGATCATATTACCCCAATTTTACAGTCTCTGCACTGGCTACCTATCAAGTTCCATATCAGTTACAAAATATTATTACTTACCTATAAGGCCATTAATGGTTTAGCTCCTGTGTACCTAACTAGTCTTCTACCACACTACAATCCATCCCGTTCCCTAAGGTCACAAAACTCTGGACTTTTGGTAGTAACTAGCATAGCAAAGTCCACTAAAGGAGGTAGAGCTTTTTCACATTTGGCTCCCAAACTCTGGAATTGCCTTCCTGATAATGTTCGGGGTTCAGACACACTCTCTCTGTTTAAATCTAGATTAAAGACACATCTCTTTACCTAAGCATTCTAATGCTTCTCATAATCTTGTACTGCAGTTATATCTGATCAAATGCACATTATTCTTTAGCTTATGTTGAACAAATCATTTTTGCTTGGATGGAAAAGCAGCTACGCAAATTATTTCTCTATTTGTTTCTCTGTTTCTGCCATGGGATTAACATCCCGTGGTAACTAGGAATTACACAAGCTTCAGTCTGGATCCAACGCTTAAATGATCTTAGATGACCAAACACCTGAGAAGAGATGATGCCAACCCCTCAGAGGACCTCAGATGATGCCAACCCTCAGACAACATATAGAATTACCAAATTTTGCCATATGTTACATATATTACATTTCTACAATATATAAATATTATAGAAACTTAATTTCATGTAAAGCTTTTTTGCAACGATTTGTATTGTGAAAAGCGCTATACAAATAAACTTGAAT
The DNA here is from genome assembly GCA_039654775.1 of Spinibarbus caldwelli. Taxonomy (NCBI): domain Eukaryota; kingdom Metazoa; phylum Chordata; class Actinopteri; order Cypriniformes; family Cyprinidae; genus Spinibarbus; species Spinibarbus caldwelli. The sequence continues at coordinate 16,090,816 of CM077265.1, read as the reverse complement.
TGAATTGAATATTGCTTGTGTAAAGCAAATATAATATATTTAATTATATTATGTTTAATTATTTATTAAATTTATTTATTTATTAAAATATACATTTTTATTTATATTAATATCTATCTATCTATCTATCTATCTATCTATCTATCTATATAGTTCTACCTGGTCTCATGATGAAAACGTACCTCTGGGAATTTTTCTGGAAGACACGAAATACATACCAATAAGTACATATCACTGCAGTTTCCAACAGAACTGAACACTAGAGGTAGTAAAACAGCGAGCACTTGTAATCGTTTTCATACACAATTATGATTATAGCTCCATATGTTTCTCTTTCTGGACGTAACAAACTTGCTCAGTAGCTCAGACGCACGGAATTGGACTTAGGATGCGGAATCCTTGGGTACAAATCCCATGAAAATCATGACTCATGATGAAAGAGCTGAAAGATGAGAGATCAAAAAACAAGCTAAAACGGCATGCTTGCGATTGCATTTTTACTTCACATTTACTTTTGTTCATACTATTGGGTAGGTTTAGGTGTAGTGCAGATGGTAGCCTATGTTATTTTAAAGGCAGCGGCTATTTGCACTAAGTGTAAATAGTGATAGATGGTATTTACACTAAGTGCAAATAGCAATAGATCCTATTTACACTTAGTGTAAATAGCAGTTAGATGCTATTTACACTAAGTGCAAATAGCATATTTTCTTAGTGATAGATGGTATTTACACTATGTGCAAATATCAGTATTTTTTAACGATATGCTATTTACACTGAGTGCAAATAGCTATAGATTCTATTTACATTGTTAAAACAGCAAGATTTTCTCCTATTTATACTACTTATTGCAAATAGTAGCAATTATCTGCACCTCAGTATTGTAGTACATTATAAAACAGTACGCAATAATAATGTATTGAGTGTAAATTATAATTTTAATTCAAATTATTAAAAGGATGCCACCTTATTGGGACAATAAAGCCCTCCCTACACCTACCCTAACCCTACCAGATACTTTATTTTCAACTTTATGATTATTTCCTTCATTTTTATTGAAAATAAATGCCTTTCTGATGCGATATGAGATTTTAAAAAGGGAGAAAAAAAGTTCGACAAAAGGCAGGATCGAACTCGAGTCGATCGCGTCAAAAAGCACGCACCTTACCATCTATGCAACTGAAACTGATGCGTCACAAGCGTCTTTTTTCAGTGTTGACTATCCCAATCACACGTTGGTGGGTGGAGTTAGTGTAAATAGACTCTGCCAACAAGGCGGGCTGTTTGCATTTAGTGTAAATAGACACTCCGTATTTTAAAAAGTCACAGAGCAATAGACTTATAGCGCCACTCAACGGACATTTTAAGTCAGAACTGCGGTGACGCCTACAAAACCAAAATCACATAAAACGTAACATATGTACGTTCATCTGTTCTGGGGAAAAAAAACTCTTTTAACGCCACTCAGTGGACTTTTCAGATCAAATATGTCACGAAACGTGCATGGCGGTACGTATTTTGCATCTTGCGAAAACATTTTCGTCATGCGACCAGGTTGATATAGTAAGTTTATTTATTTATCAATTTATTTATTTATTTGGAGTGTATATCAGTGGTTCAGCTAATGGGTTGTTTCCCAAAATGGGTTGGAAAACCAAGAAAAATAAAAAGAGGAATAAAATTAATAACAAATCATATAAATGCAAAATAAATAATAAAAAATTGCAACTAAGAACTTTTAATCATGCATTGTTATAGCAAATGCATAGAAAATATGCACTTTTTGTTGATTTTAGGAGTCTGTGATATGTGTGATTCAGTAAATCAAAGTAATACAATAATAATACGTATATATGTGTTTGTATTGCTAGAGTATTGGGTCATCACTAGATGCATAATGAAGCAAGACCAGTTGAGATCCTCTGTTCTAAATCATACATTTAAGTTCTAGTAATTTTTCCTTACAATTAAGTGTTTAATATCACATTAATCATTTTAAAAGTACAAACTAGAACCGTAAGAGTGTTTGAAAGGAATAGTGCAGTTATTCTGTAGAGGTTTCTTTAATGCCTTGTGTCAAGTGTTCTAGTAATAAAAACAGCATAAAAATGACACAGACGCAAAACAATATGTCGGCTAGACAATTCTAAAGGTCAATACCTCCTCTATTTATGGTTTATGTGCAATACAATCACAGATTATGGTTCAACGGATTTACTCTCTTTTAAATATAATCATAACGTACAGTCTGTTCGTCTAATTACATTCCGTGTAATGACATTCTCAGGAAGGGCGTCTGGAAAGCCAATGGTGAATAACTGGAGTGCAAATCAATCCAATTCAGAGATTAGGAATTAATGGCACAAGTACAATTTGCCATGTTAAATCCAATTGGAAAAAACTTACTCATGAAATGCATCACAAAAAAAAAAAAAAAAAAAAAAAAGATTATTGTTAGGAAGGAAAGTGTATCCAATTCACTTTATGTTCTGTAATTCAGTTCTGTAAAAATAAATTCACAGAATTCATTCTGATAAACTAAAACGTAATAACTTTGGTATCAGTAGTCATTGGTAAAGCTTTAAAAATGTTATTCAACAGTCTAAAGAAACTTTGAAAATACATCTTGTTCCCACATAATAGCATGGTCTCAAAAAATTGTGCGATCAAATTTAGTTACCTGTTCTGTGCGACTTCAGATCGACCCACCTTCGTGATCCAATTTTGATTGCCTCCTAATCATGTTCTAATTTTGAATGTGGACATGTTATGCAAAAGAAATAGAGAAACTAATCACATTTGCTCTGCCAGAGACGGTGCAGACGAGCGCCGGGGGAGCGTGCCGTGCTGGGGTTATGAAGGAAAAACCACAGCACGCAGATCTGACAAATGTCAAGTGCCACTGGATGCTTCAAATCAGCCATGCCTGCGTATGACTTCTGCACCGCTGTAGCTTTAAGAGCCTAACTCATATAGTTAGGGAAATGTCCAATTCCCATGTCTAGGCAAAAACCATTACAAGCCCAAATAATTGACTTTCAAAAATCGGTTTCCTTAGCAACAGTAAGGAAAAGAGAACAAAAGATGGAGCTTTGTAGATGAAGCTCACCTGTGGAAAGTTGATTGGTGGTCAGAGCATGAAAATTGTCCATTGTCTAGTGATGACTTATGGCACAGAAAATGGATCATAAAAGATCATAATTTTGGGGGGAATTATTGTTTAAATAACAACTATTTACACATCCCATCAGTTCTTAGTAAAAAATTTTTAACAAAATGTTTGAATATTTAGTTACCCACCAGACCAAACATTAGTTACTATTTCTATTCTAATTTAAGTCAATGAAACCGTCAGTTAACAAAATTAGGGGTTAAATACCAAACCAAAAGAAATAGATTTTTTTTTTCTTTTGTAAGAGTGGAAATGATTAAAAATTTGCATTTTGGGATGAATTATTCCTTTCAATTACAACTTTTTACACATCTCATCAATCTTTAATTTTAACAAAATAATAGTGAAAATTTAATTACCCACCAGACCAAACAATAGTTCATATTTATATTTTAATTTAAGTCAGTTAAACTGACAGTTAACCAAATTAAGGGTTAAATACAAAATCAAAAAGTATTAATTAATTAATTTTTGTGGGTAACATTTTGTTAACAAAATAATTGAAAAATTAGCGACCCACCAGACCAAACATTAGTTACTATTTCTATTTTAAGTCAATTAAACCATCAGTTAACCAAATTAGGGGTTAAATACAAAACCAAAAGCAATTGGTTGGAAGAGTGGAAATGATGACAAAATTTGCTTTTTTTTTTTTTGGGTGAATTTCTCCTTTTAAATCAACTTTTTACTTTTTATGCATCCCATCAGACTTTAACAAATTAATTGAAAATTTAGTTACTCACCAGACCAAACATTAGTTACTATTTCTGGGAGGATTGGAAATTATGAAAGAATTTGCATTTGGGAGTGAATTATTCATTTAAATTTCAACTTTTCACAGTTTTTAACAAAATAATTGAACATTTAATTACCCACCAGACCAAAAAAACTGTAGAAATTAGCAATCACTGGAGTAATTGTTATGTTGGAATGGCTAAGTGTGCTGAACTGAATTACCGCAATAAGCACTTGGCGCCAGATTCACGACTTTGTCAGGGTGTCCGCATAGAAATAAACGCACACCGATGAACGAATCCAAGCTTAAGCACAGATAAATGTTGAATCAGCTTAACATTATGTAGCACTGACTGATCTATTACAGCTGAAATGGAGCTGAAACGTGCATTTCTTCATGACCAAGAGATTTTCAGCTGTACCTATTAAATCTGGCCGCTTACAAGGATTGTCTTTGAGCTGAATGCCCTGCACTCATAATATAACCTTAAGGCCCATTTCACAGCTGCATTGTGAACCATAAGTTATAGCTTTAAGGTGAACTTTGACCCCAGTTTTATACTAATGGACCCCATATATTCACTTAAATGCATGAAATAGTGTGAATTAATATAGAGATAACTCCAAATGTCATGACACCATAAAGCCTACCCATGCTCTTTTAGGAAATATGAAATGCTCTTCTCAGGGAATGCTAATATTGAGGGTAGGTTACAGCAGCAACAAATTGCTACATAAGCTATACAAAATGGCATTGTTTTATAAAAATATAATAAAAAGTCCCTAAATAAATATTATGTAGCATGATGCTTATGATATCGCTACTGTGCATGAGGTTTTTCACATTTGCACATTTAAAGTATTTCACTCTTTAAGTTATATTTTTGAAAACAAAATAATATATATATATATATATATATATATATATATATATATATATATATATATATATATATATATCTATTTATTTTTTTTTAATGGAGTTTCATATTTCAAAATGGAAAAGTAATTTGGAAAATTCTCAGTACAATTTAGAACATAAAATCCCTTGGAAATTAAAGTGTCCACAGTTGCAGAATCACACAATTAGCATAAAGTAGCATAATGCTAAAGGGTCATGACATTATTACCATAAGCCTTCAGTTTTGACCACTTAGATGCTAATGCTAACATACTGTATAATCCATTTTCTAAGCTGCATATGAGTTTCACATTCCTGAATAGCACCAACAAAGCTAGGCCTCTCAATATCCTACTAAAACTGAACGCTGTTCTTGTAGCAGTAAGCATTCAGTTTTCTCTCTTGTGGTCAATCGCGCACAATGGCAATCAGGGGGCAAAGCGGATTTCAGCAGGTATCAGTCATCCTCTTTGTAGCAATTAGCTAGTATTACTACGCACTGATATCTGCTGAGACAGGCACTAAAACTCTGGCTGACACGGACCAGCTGATTAGCCAAGCTTAATTAGCCATGCTGCCTTTTAAATGGGGAAATCTGACTCTGCCTTTAAACCTCAATTGGGACCAAAGACTGCGGAGCTGCGAAGACCGTTTCAGCACCTTAATGATGCTAAAATGGACCGCTTCAGACCGCAGAGAGAAATCAAGAGCAGCCGCGTGTCACAGATAATAACCAATTGGAAAAGGTCAAAAACAACATACTGTTAAATAAGCCATTTGGAAATTTTGTGGGATAAATGCAGAGTGAACACGAGAGGCTGAAAGGCTAATGCTATATGCTAAAGGGAGCACAAAGGTTTGTATTTTAGCAGAGAAAGATCCCAGGTGTTATTTAGACAAAAATGGCCACAAATATCGATCAGGAGATGCTGAAAATGCTAATGCGTTCATCAGTGTTACTAGATGTCACTCATTGCAATGGAGGTTTATGTACTTAAAGCTTGTAATGAATCTCAACAATGAGCTAAAACAAAAACAATGTACTCTTAAATAAGCCATTTGGAAATTTTGTGGGATAAACGCAGAGCAAACGTGAGAGTTTGGGAGGTTAATGCTAAAGGGAGCATGAAAGTTTGTACTTTAGAAGTGAAATATGATAGGTTTGATTTGAACAAAAATGGCCTCAGATATTGAAAATAGCCTGTGAATTTGACAAACAGAACATGCTAATAATGCTAACGCGTGCATCATTGTAACTAGATGTCATCCATTCCGGTAATGGATCTCCAAAGGAGCTAAACCAAAAACAACAGAGGCATTTGGAAATATTCTCAGATAAATTCAGAATAAACACAAGAGGCTTGAAAGGCTAATGCTAAATGCTAAAGGAAGCATGAAGGTTTGTGATTTAGCAGCTCAGGTTGATAAAAGATGCCAGGTATGATTTGAACAATCTAGGCTAGCCTGTGAAACTGACAGTCAGGAGGTACCGGAATTGCTAATCGTAACTATACGTTGCGCGTTCCAGTGGTGGTTTATGCACTTAAAGCTCAGTAACGAATCTCAACAGGAGCTAAACCAAAAACAACAAACGGTTAAATAAGGTATTTTGAAGAGATGCCAGGTTGGATTTGAACAAAAATTGCCTCAGAATATCAAAACTAGCCTGTGAAATCAACAAACAGGATATGCTAATAATGCTAATGCACGGGGAAGTCGTGGCCTAATGGTTAGGGAGTTGGGCTTGTAACCTGAAGGTTGCCGGTTCGATTCTCGCACCGGCAGGAATTGAAGGTGGGGATTGTGAATGAACAGCACTCTCTCTGCCTTCGATACCATGACTGAGGTGCCCTTGAGCAAGGCATCGAACCCCCAATTGCTCCCCGGGCGCTGGAGCAATGGCTGCCCACTGCTCCGGGTGTGTGTTCACGGTGTGTGTGCGTGTTTGTTCACTATTCACTGCTGTGTGTGTGCACTTGGATGGGTTAAATGCAGAGCACTAATTTCGACTATGGGTCACCATACTTGACAATACGTCAAGACTTTCACTTTTTCAATGCCATTTTGTTTATGTACTTTAATGAATCTCAACAGGACCTAAACAAAAAACAACATACTGTTAAATAAGTGATTTGGAAATTTTGTGGGATAAATGGAGAGCGAGTGCAAGAAAGCTGAAATGCTAATGCTAAAGGGAGCACGAAGGTTTGTTGAACAAAAATGGTTTCAGATATTGAAACTAGGCTGTGAAATCGACAAACAGGATATGCTAATAATGCTAATGCATGCATCAGCGTAAGTAGACGTAGCCCATTGCGATGCCATTTTGTTTATGTACTTAAACTCAGTAATGAATCTCAACGGGAGCTAAATGAAAAACAACATACTGTTAAATAAGCAATTTTGAAATTTTGGGGGATAAATTCAGAGTGATTGCGAGAGGCTGAAAGGCTAATGTTAAATGGTAAATGGTAGTGATGTTACGTTCAACACTGAAGCTCCGAAACTTGTATCAAAAAACAATACTTTTCACATTGAAGCACTGTATCGGAGCTTGATTCATTTTGAGAAAAGCACATGATCTATGACATCCGAAGCTTCTTTTACCTGAAAACCACGTGACTGCTTCAGTAACTGGTTCAAATGAAGTGAACCTCATACTGTTTCCTTTACATTATGTTACATTTTAATGTGTTAGCATTGTTTTTTCAATCGAAATTTATATATTGAGCTCAAAAATTAACTTTGGCCATGAAATAACAGTCTAAGGACTGAGGCAGAGTTACGATAAACCATAGATTTAATTTATGAATTTATATTTTATTTATTTTACTTATTTTAGTGCCAGTACACCAACACAAATGAATGACTTTGACAATGACCATCATTTATATAAAATATAATAAAACAAAGAATCAGTTGTAGAACCAGATGTGAAACCAGCAGCTGTAATGGAACATAACACTTTGGAAGTTGTTAGTCATTTTTATGACCACTAGATGGCCACAGCATAAACCGTTTTGAGAAACTTTGAGTAATGAACCGTTTTCCGATACAATTGTGTTGAAAGTTTCGCTGGTTCAGAACGCTTCACTTCGCCATTACTACTAAAGGGAGTATGAAGGTTTGTTGGTAGCTCATGTTGACGAAAAATGCCAGCTGTGATTTGAACAAAAATGGCCTCACTAGGATGTGAAATTGACAAACAGGATATGCTAATAATGCTAATGCGTGCATCATTGTAACTAGACGTCGGCGGTTTGTTTATGTACTTAAAGCTCGGTAATGAATCTCAACAGGAGTTAAACCAACTCAGGTAAAACGGCTCAATAAACGAGGCCAATAAAAAGCATTTCATCTGAGGTGTCAACATGATTAATCATGCACTAAAAAGGATCCGGGACCTTCGAGTAGACGTGGTGATAGCAAAGACGATTTACATCTCGGCATTAGCGGCGACAAGACAAGCAGTTAAGTGAGGCAGCCCATGCAACAGTATGAATATTTAATTAATAATTAGTCATGTAATTCCTCCTCAGGAATTATTATCCCTAGAACTGGTTTGTGAATTTAATTATTAGAAGCCTTTTTGTTTCCATGTCCCCCTCATTACTGTCAGGATTGATGTAACACAAACTTCATTAAAAATTAAAGCAAGAGTCTTAATTACAAGGCTACCCTGACTGAAGTTAGAATTAGCCAACTCAGTGATGTGCAAATGAGAGCATTATTTAAGAAACATGCTGGAAGTAGTTATGCTAATTTGGAGGGTTCACAGTAGCAGACCTTTTCACTTGCAGTTGCATATTCATTAAATACACTATGCAAATTTAATGTAGCAGTCTTAGTAATGCCTTGTTAATTTATTCAGATTTATTGAGTACGACTTGTAAAAAGTACCAATTTAATTACTCGATCTCTTTGGGAAGGTAGCGGGATACGGGGGACGAGGTTTTTCCACTGTGTAAATCAGGATTACTGTGCTTTGATAGAGAACGAAAGGACACTGTTTTTAATAACTGGGCTTGAGAGACGTATTTGATTTACTTAAGCCGCACACAAAGAGAAAATCACTTAAGTCATCTTAATGGAGGAGAGAAACGGCCGGAGATGTTGTGCTTGTTTGACCGAATTAGAATAGATGCTGAGTCCACAGCAGTTGGTGGGAATGAGACCACTGAGACCAGTAAAAATAAATGGAGAATGCTGGAGAGCACGGTGATACCCCTCGGCTTTATACGCGCATTTCCTTGCTTTTGCACAAACGGCTCTATAACTTAACAGACCAAACTGTATTTAGAGATATTTTTTTTCAGTTTCGCATCTCTTTTGTTAATTTTTATGGCTTTATGTTCATAAATATGATGGTTGAGTAGCTGAGGTGCTAACGTGAGCAAAGTGAGTTTGAGTCTGGCTCGCATCTTTTTTTCTTTCTCTGCTATGCTCTCAATTATACATATACAGTAAACTAAAAAACTAAAAAAAAAAATGAAAATGTTGCTTTAGAAAAAATAACTGAATAGATTTAAGTTTAAGTACTAAAATTACAAAAACTAAAATTAAAATAAATAGAAATCCTGAAAAAAAACAATAAAAATGTTAAAATATGACTATTTAATGAAAATGAAGAACAAAATTACATAAAACATAAAAATAAATCTAAATAGAAATATTTATTACTAAAACCAAAATCTATTAAAAATGACAAAAGCAAAAATTACTCAAACATAAAATTGAAAATGTAGAAATAAAAGGTAGTTCTGATATAATGCTAAAATATAGATTTTTGAATACACCAAACTACAGGGTCATGATTCAAAAATGTCTGTTTTAATTCACTTTTTAAAAAAATGCAAATAATAAATGCAACTAACCATACAGCGTGTGTAATTGGAATATAAAATAATATAAAAAGTAACAGTATCAAAAAAAAAAAAAACACAAAAATTGAAATACTGTTTGCAATTATTATACGTGTGGTGTATTATTTGGAGAGGATGCAACCATCTAAATATAAGAATTATTCAGAAACCAAACACTATAAAAGCTTATTGAGTGTTTTGTGTTATTTGTGTGTAATGATTATGTTAATATATAATTAATATTGACTGTCAAGTCAATTAATAAATGTTTTATTGTAATTAATATGAATAAATTACCATTAATGAAATTATAAATGTATTAATAAATTATTAAATGAATATTATTAGACTTATAATAGTTACTTTGTTGCTACATTTCTACAATAATCAATGAAGGCATAGTTTTGGGTTGCAATTTAATGCTCAGCTTAAAATCTGAGCATCCCGAACTACCCGAAAACTCCTAAAACACATAAAGTTATCAAAACTGTGTGTAAAGCTACTAAAACTAAGTTTGCAGACAGTCAGAACTCAGGTACATATTTCTTTTTCCCTTGACATTTTGCATTGATTTTCATTTCTGTACAAACATCCCTTGGGAGACAAATAAAAATGCAAGTCAGTGAAGCGTACAACCCATGACAGCTTTCAGCTGCTTTACGAACTTGTTTTGTAGCTCAGGGGCTTCATTGAGATGATGAGACGTGAATGAAAAAGCTACTTTCCAAAACAAAACTTTCATCTCCCCTCGACTCAAACAAAGGAATCGGACCTTTGACCGCAACTTGTTATTGCCGTACATCTGCACTCCAAAAACAGACAGTAAAAGAGACGCCATGCTCTGTTTTCCACAGGACTGATGGTGTTGAACTTGTTCTCTCAGATCTTTGCGCCGTGGCCAGTTGTTAATGACTGGATGCCGGTCTCGAGGGATCACCCCGCTTCTGTCATACTGGAAAACATCCTCAGGACTGTGGGCCAGTGAAGCTCAAAGAGCCAGCAAACACAGCCTGGAGTGGATCCACACAACACTGGCCGCGTCTAACAGACCTTCTCTCACCCCAGGATCTAATTACTTACTCCCATCTCTCCTATCATCTCCCGCTTCCTCCAGCAGGATCCCCATGGGTCTCTTCAGCTCAGACCCACACGTAACACACTGACATGGGGGAAGAGTTCAACCTCTGGCCTGCTAGAATCCATATTGAAGCATCGTATAGTTCATTCAGACTGATATTTTGTCTTGATAATGTTAAATAAAATCTGAGATGTAAACAAAATTAGTTAATAAACGACTTCAGGCTATGTTTACGCCAAAAACATTCTGAAAAAAAGTTTGTTTGCTACAGTTTGCATAAAAAGTACATGACATGCAAGCTAAAAAACAAACAGAATTGCCTGAAGATGTGTACGATCTTATATATACAGTGTATAGACCTTTTAAAATTAATATTATTCATTAAGAGTAGTATAATTATGAGCATCTTTAATCAGGATCAATTTTATGTTTATTTAATGAATAAATTAGGATCATTTTAAGATTTATTAACATTTAAATTATTAAAATGATCTTATGTTATATTATTTATTATTAATATATATATATATATATATATATATATATATATATATATATACATATATATATATATTTCCTATTTTATTTTCATTTTAATAATAGTACACACACAACAAATTTCTTCTGTCCTCAAAAACACTGTGGCATATGAATATGCATGTTATTTTATCAGATAAATTATCTCTCGTGGTCCTTAGAGGCTACAACACAGTAAATAATTCAGATCCTCCCACATACCGTAAATCTTCTCTGCCCAGCCACTTTTACTATATTTGTTTAATGTATTATCTAATAAAACTGAACTGCGGATTTCCTAATGTTTTTCCATTGTGATTTTTTTAAAGACAAGATAAATGGCTTTGACATGACAGACAGCACTGTCAGATGAAGCAGAGAGGGCAAGTGGCTCTTCATCTTGATTAATCCATCACAAAGCATGAGTGAATTTGTCGGTGTGTGTGTGTGTGTGAGTGTGAGAGAGAGAGAGAGATTGAGAGAGTCTTCTATAGATAAATGACAGATGGACAACTGAGGGAAGTTTAAACTGCCGTTGTTTAGTGCCCACGGCATCTTCCTCCCATAATGTCATTGTCCACCAGCCGTCTCTTGTTCTTTAACAAAAATACATACACTTTAAAACAACCTAAATGTCATTATCAAGACCCATGTTATAGTAACAATACTCATTAACTAAACCTAATCTAAAAAATATAAGAGGTTTTGAAATATAAGTTTAAAATGACTGCTTTGATTTTTCTGTTTTCTCCTTGTCAATATGTAGAAGAGATTGGGGCAAGTTGTCACAATGGCTAAATTCATAACTAAAAAGTTTAGACTCAGGCGTCCAATGACGTGTTTTTTTTTTTTTTCCCCTGCAGTATTTTTATATGTTAGTACTAACATCTAGTTCAAAACAGTCAGAAATAAGGATAATCTTTTTACCAAATGATATAATTTTGTGTTTTTTCTTAAATATTTGTTTTATCATCATCATTTTTTGCTATAGCTGTTGAAGTGCTCACAAAAAACTACACTGACTTACATTCAGACAAATGCTAACAATATGCTGTAATTAAGGAAGATTTTCATTGGGGCAAGTTGTCACATGTGTCACACTATTTCATGAAATGTTCTGTGTCAAAACTGTTTTACCAATTTTCCTGAAAAGCTTTTAATAGGCTGTTTAATGGAAAGATCCCATTGTGACAACTTACCTCTTACAGTGTGACAACATGCCCCACTATTGGGTACTACGGGATATAAGGTGTGTGTGTCTATACAGAAATTAAGTGTAAAAAATAAACCCACCTTCATAAATTTTCACTGGAGTAAAACATGTGACAACTAGCCCCCAATAGTTATGACACATATGAATTCAAAAATGTACTCCAGTAATTTAGTAATCTTATTTGGGTGGAATTATTGCATTATTACATATTAATCTACATACATTACTGTTTAAAAGTGTGGGGTCAGTAATATTTATTTATTTATTAAAGAAATAAATACTTTTATTCAGCAAGGATGCATTAAATTGATGCATTAAATTGAAATTACATTTTTTTATGACAGTAAAAATATTTGTTTTGAAATTTATCATCAAAGAATCCTGAAAAAAAAAAAAAAACACATATCATGGTTTCCACAAAAATATTAACTGTTTTCAACATTGATTATAATAAGAAATGTTTCTTGAGCAGCAAATCAGCATATTAGATTGATTTCTGAAGGATCATTTGACACTGAAGACTGGAGTAGTGATGCTGAAAATTCAGCTTTGCATCACAGGAATAAATTACATTTTAATATATATTAAAATAGAACACAGTTATATTAATTTGTAATACTATTTCGCAATATTACTGTTTTTACTGTATTTTAAAATAAATAAATGCAGCCTTGGTGAGCAGAAGAGACACTAAAAAATCTTTCCAAACCAAACTTTTGAATAATAGTGCATGACAACTACATAGTTTTCATAACAAAATTTCAAATCAATGCCAAATTTGAGGAAAAAAGACAACTGATGAGGGGTCCTCTATGGTCCTACCCTTTGGGCCAGTGTATGCGGAGGCCCACCCTAAAAACATTGCACAGTGTAAGCAAGGGCCCTGCTAGCCTGAAGGTATGAGAGCTTTAAGGACCAGCATCCCATCACTGGATCCCAAACCACCGCCTGCCTGTAATTACCCCAGGCCCATGAATAATGGCAGGTACGCTCGCCCCGCGACGCTTTGATAGAGATGAGATTAGTTTAATCAAGTCCACAGGCCGGCCGAGGCCTCTGAATCTCATCACCTACCCCTCCAATCACCCATCTGCCATCCGCTCGTTAGCTCCTAAGCACTAGTCATGCTAACTTACCGTCTGTGGCGATTTCTAGTCTTTACAATTCCTAACCTGATAGTTTGATCCTTCAATCATCAAGCGTGGGCAGAAAAAGCACACAGTTTAAGCCGTACTGATGGCCTTAACCTTTAAAACAGCTACGGCTTTTGCGGACCAGGCTAACAGGTTACCGAGATGTGATATTTGGTATGGCGAATCAGAAAATGTCAGCGAGAAAAGCCCAATCGCACACATCCACCCTCCAAATTACGCATACAAAAGGAGTATAAATTTCCATATGCTGAAATTTGACTGAAATTAGCATCACATTGGACGGATCAAAGGCATGCGTTGCCTCTCTATTGCACTATAGCACAGACAGCACTAACGCTCCCTTAGGGTCTGCCAGTTAAACTAGGGGATTAGTGAGGGTCTATTAAAGATTAAAGAGGTGGGTTTTACTTTATTGTCCCAAACCAACAACTGTCAATGTCAGGGATATTCCCATCCCTCATTCAGCACAACAGATTGTCAATAATTCGGCAGAAAAAGTATTTTACGGGGGGATTACTAATGCATGTGTGAGTTTTAGCATTTAAGTCGCATAATTGTTATTGTTTGCGTCTCTTTCTGCGTGACTATTCCTCAGAGACATCCTAACAATGACAAATGAAAGGAGTGTTTATGGTTATTTGAATTGTAAGATACTACAAGTAAATTTAACAAGAAGATGTGTTTGTTTTGAAATACAAATCAAAATTAGCTGGGAATGTTCCACGGTTAAACTTTAGTGGCAGCATTTCTGAGATGCTTGTAGAAATTAATACCGAAGTTCCCTAAAGTTTCCCTTAAAAATGAAACTGTACATCAGTACCATATTGAACAACATTGTAAATATTTAATATGTATATGTATGTAATATTGCGTGTGTTTGCATTTTTTATTAATATATATATATATATATATATATATGTATGTATGTATGTATTAATATTATTGCAAAATATATTTACTTATTAATGCAAAATCATGTGTATCATACGTAATATAGAGCTGGATAGATTACTTGAAAATTGTAATCCGTTACTGATTCCAAATTACATGACAAAAATTGTAGTCAATAACGTAATTCATTACATTACACATTTTAGGTAATATAATCAGACTACTTTTTGATTACTTCTAGGTTACTTTTGACCTAATTTGTTTATCAAATTGATTTAAAAAGGAAAAGGAAAATCTTGTACCATATTGATATAAAGAAAATATATTCCATTCATTGTTATTAACAACATGAAGTGTATTAAAAGGGAGAATCAGTAAATTATGAATAATTTATTGCTGTTGTGTGAATAATATGTAATCACGTAATCAATAAAAAAGTAACTGTAGTCTGATTATGATTATTTTAAAAAGTAATTTAATCTAATTACACGTATTTATTTCTTAGAATCTGATTACGTAATCCAGATTACATGTAATCAGTTAGTTATATATATATGTATATAATGTTTATATAAAGTGCAAATATATCTATACACATTTATATTTTTGCATTTTACACAACCATTATATAAATATATATTAAGGCTAAAACATATATATGATTTGCATTATTATACATAAATATTAATTTTATTATTTTTATCATTAAGAAATATTTATATATTAATGCAAATCATGCACACACATAAATACGTGTTTATTATTATTTTTTTTTAAAAAAGTATATTTTATATAAAATAAATATTTCTATATTTATATTTTATATATGTAAAATATTTTTGTTTAAAATAAAAATATATAAATATGTTTTTATATATAATTTTCTATGTAAAATACAAACATAAATTATGTATTTATATAGCTATTTAATTTAGCAAGGTAATTTCCTCTAGTTTACAGTAAAGTTTATGTGGTAAAGCATCAGGTTAAATGTTTAAACACAAACTGTTTTGAGAGTATAGTAAGACAGTTTTAACACTATAACATCAAAACTAATATAATAAAATTGTTTACTAACTTTGTACGAAGACAAATCTATAAATCTACCCAACAGGACTTGCATTCATAACGCATAACCAGAAGTTGATGCATTTTAAACAGCAGCCATGATTCTGAAAGGACGATTCAGTTTATATACTTTTTATGAAAAACTTGCCCTATAGATTTCCATTTTAAATATATGACTGTAAACTCAATTTATACTTTTTTTTTTTTTTTTTTACAAACTGAGAGTGGAGTCTATTTATTTATTGTGCCGAATCCCGCAAACAGCCTCCAAAGACACTTCAGAATCAATCCACTAAATGCTATTATTCACTTTTGAGGGAATTAGTGCATTGTACAGGTAATTAACCAAAGAACAACCATCCATTATGATGACCTTGCTATACTGATGGCTTTACACACATTGTAAAGTCAACTTCAATGCGTCCCAAATGTGTAACTAGAGTAGTATGTTTAAAATCATTTAAGCACCTCTCATTAGAAAGATCAACATTAGATTACTCACTCTAATGTGTTTACCCCCTGAGGCTCTGTGCTTTTTCTTTACAGACAACAAATCATTTTTTGTCAAAACTGAGTAACACAGCATGAGATGGGTGCTGTACGCTGTGTGTGTGTGTTACGACTGCAGACAAGAGGAACTTTGCAAACAAAGCCCAGAGTGAAGCGCTCCCAGTTTTGACTTTCACACAGCCTCTGTCAACAGCGGAGCCTCCGAGCTGAGAGGTATCACACCATTACAGCACTATTTGGGAGCCATTCATCAAATCAGACACAAGATTAATTAAGCTTACGGACTGAATTACCCCGGTCTCTTCTCATGAAGGTGTACCTCTAGCCCCGGATGGGGTAGGAGGGATGATGGGGGTCTCTGAAGGAGGGGGTGGGGGGCTGATTCTACCTTACAGATGTAGACATGAGCTTTTAATATAATAGTGTTCACAGCCCAGCATGGAGCGAGTCATGTTTACATGCTAAAGTCTGACTGATTTGCACTAATCACAATGGCAGGGTCAAGTTTGTCTGGAAAATGCCCATTGTATCCTAAAACATGGAATATATAGTTTGCATAATATTTTGCAGAAAGAAAATTAAGCCTAGTTTTGTATTGTTAAAATTTTTTGCACTGAAATAATTATAATAATTTTAAGAATTTTGGTAATTCTACTATTAAAATCACTTAAACCATCAATTATTCATTTCTGTAATGTGTTATTTTCATTTTTTTAAGTCTGCAAAAAATGACATTTATAAATTTCATTAAATACAAATATACCCTGCATGTTAAGTAATGGTTATGATTTTACTGCAATTTATTCCTAATTTATTAAAGTAGGGTTACAAACCTTTCTTTTTTCAAAATTTTGCACAATCATTTTTTATTTTGTTTTAATTTTTTTTCTTCTTTTTTTATTAAGACAAGATTAATAAAATGAAGCCTGTTTTGTTTGTTTGTAAGAGTTTCTTTTTTTATATAACATGACAGTTTTCATTACAATTAAGATCCACCAAACTTTCATTACTCTAATGTTATTTTGTCATTTTTTTCTCAATTTCAGTTTAAGTCAACAAAAATGACATTCATAAAATGTAAGAATACAAATACACCCTACACGTTCATATAATTCATATGATTTTACTGTAGTATAATTTATTTTTGCATTAAAGTAGGGTAAACCTTGCAGTAAAGTTTTTTTTTATTCATAATATAATAATTTCTTAATTTTTATTAAAAGTATTAAAATTATATATTTTTTAATTACTAGGACAGAATAGAGTAACAAATTATATATAATGACTTTATATATATCAGAATCATACTATTAATTAATAGTAATTAATCGTAATGCAAGATTAATCTTTAATGAGCTGAAAAGAACGCACGTCACACCTCTGTTCATCAATTTGCACTGGCTACCAATAACAGCTCGTATAAAATTCAAGGCATTAATGTTTGCCTACAAAACCATCTCTGGCTCTGCACCCCTTTACCTAAATTCAGTACTTCAGACCTATGTGCCCTCTAGAAGCTTGCGTTCTGCAAGTGAACGACGCATTATTGTGCCTTCCCAAAAAGGCACAAAATCACTTTCACAGACTTTTTCATTAACTGTTCCCATCTGGTGGAATGACCTGCCCAACTCAATCCGAGCAGCTGAATCTTTAGCCATCTTCAAGAAACGGCTAAAAACACATCTCTTCCATCTTTATTTGACCCTCTAATTCTTGCACTATCTATTCTAATTCTATTTTATCTATCTGTCTTCTTTTTAACACACCCACACACACACTTGACCCTCTATCAATTGCATATTTATTCTCTAACTGCTAGCTTTTCTTGAAAAACTAACACTAGCTTTTTTTTTCTATCTACTTGTTTCTTTAAAAAAAAAAAAAAAAAAAAAAAAACCTTGCTACGTGTACTGCGTTTGGCTAACCGAGACTTGTCATATCGCTTGCATGTTGTTGCTCTTTTGTTGGTTTTGATTGCTTCTATTGTCTTCATTTGTAAGTCGCTTTGGATAAAAGCGTCTGCTAAATAACTAAATGTACATGTACTATTATATTACTCTAAATATAAATATTTTATAAGGTGTATTTGTATTTAATAAATACAAGTAAGCACTACATGTTCAGTGATTACAATTGTACTATCATTTATTTTTTGTAATATAATTTAAAAATTAATACAAATGAAAATTGAAAAAAAAAGAAATTATATTTAAAATTATTTTAATTTTTCTTTTCAATTTTCATTTGGTTTTGTGGTTACTAGTGACATGTTTTTATGAGATTCACCCATCTATGTATATATCTAAATATATATTGATATGATTCTCATTTAATAATTGACAAATCAATATCAGAACTGACAGAAAGCTTCTTGTCACCAATGTTGCTTAGCTAATAATTATTATCTAGAAATATTATGTCACTTCCATAAGTGAAACTCATAATCAAGACAAACACAGGACTAAAAGCTTTTCCTGTACAGTATGTGCCGTACTCGCATACGACAGGGGCAATTCTGAAATGATGGATCTGCATCTGGAATAATTTTTCATCATAGTCAGTTTTCCTGGCCTTTGAATACGGCACACAGCAGATATACATCACAGCTTTAAACAGCCATCATATCGGTGAAGATAAATGCTCGCAATCTGAACTGTGAGGTGGGGCTAATGGTTTTACATCGGCGGGCCATTTTTCCCTCTTTTCCTTTTACACAAACATATACATTAAACCCACACGCTCGCGCAAACGTCCACATCCGCCCACTCGCGCCGACACACGCACAAATTTTAATGAGTTCATTAGCCCATTGTATCCTCCGAGCAGGTCATATCTTGATGAATGGTATGTGTGGTGCCTTGCTCCGGGGTAGGATTCATCGCTCAAGTGGCATGAGGAGAGATAGAGCGACCGAATCTGGATGGAGCTAAGAAAAACACAACGAGGGATGAGGGAAAAAAAAGGGGCAAGGTGTTTGGACCACCAGAGAGTTTCCTCCCGCATGAGCGCGGCATCAGTGGAGACATTAAGAATCTAATGTGCTATTATTCTCCATTGCGCCCCTAAGCTTTAAACATCTGTCCTGTGGGTGGCTGCGGTAATAGGCATGGGCTTTAGGACCTGTTTCCGAGACTAGACACCGGCACCCACGAGGGCCCTTGACACACTGGCGACTTAATCTGCAACTCCTTCCACAAAATTGACATTGTCTAGAGAGTAAAGCAATCACCCGAACCGGTATTACGGAGCATTTATGTTTGAGCTAGGCTTCCAAACAGCAAATCTTGACCTTTTCGAGACACCCCGTCACCAAACTCCATTTTCCTGGCCGAGTCTTTCCAAACTTCCTTGAAGAATTATGTTTGTCATTGGACTTGGCTCTACTCGAGGTGGGCTGTGGGTTTAAATTCACGCCGAGCAATCTGTTTCACCTAATACCGCCGCGGATTTGGGACCTGAGAGAAAGAAACAGAGGATGGAAAGTGGAAAAAGGCCAGAGAGGGGGATAAATTTCTACACTTGAATGATGGAAGGAGATCTTTGGACAGGTTTGGTTTAGCACAGAGTAATTTAGGTATTTGGGCCTGAGATCTCCGGCCCTGTCTATTATGACATGTGGTCGCTGTCATATAAACAGACTGAAGGGACAAAGACGGACATCAAACAGAAAAGATTGCAGACGGTCAGAATAAAACGACATTTCCCATGTCGATGCACCACAGGAGCAAATATTTAAGACTGTTGTGTTGATAGAAAGTCGTTCCAAATCTGTGTGTTCTTTTTGTGGAACACAAAAGGAGAATTTTCATGGAGGTCATTTTCTGATGACAGTTTATGCCACCTAATAAAAGGGCAAAAAACATCACCATTAAAGTGGTTTTGAAAACATAAATTCTAGAAAATTTTCAATTTAATGAAAAAATGTCATGTGGTGCAACCAGCAAAGTAACGAATAATAACGTATTTTCCTTACACCCTAAATGCATGGGTGTATGCATCCTAATAATTATTTTCAAAAATGTTTTCAAATATATTTTATAAAGTAAAAAGATTTTTTTTTCTAATATCATGAATTATTAATTCATAAATACCTTTATGTATTTATAAAGTCATACCGCATGACATTTATATTTAATAATTATAAATTAAAATTAAATGATTTTTTAAAAATATGAACTATTACAATATAAATGTGTTTTATTTTAATTCATATATACCATTACACATTTCTGGGGTTGCACCACATGACATTTTATAACTTGATTTGAAAGTTGACTTTTAAAAGATTTATTGACCTTGACACACAGTCATGAGGGTCTGCAGGAGTTTTCTGCATATTTCATCATGACTTTGATTTGGTTAACAAAAGGTTTTCAACATTTAATAAGCATTCATTTATAATTTTAAAATAAATAATAATTTTAAAATATGCAAAACTACAATTTTATATTTTTAAAAAATCTCTCTTTCTTCATTACTTCATCCTGACATTTCTGACTTTATGCCCCTCAAAAAATCCAAATTAATTTTATGCTCATCATAGAAAAGGTGTATTCAAGAAATCGTATGTATGAATTGCATTTTAATGTTTGTTATATAAATTAATAGATTTGACAAATAAAATGAATGTCATGTCATTGACCCATGCAGGTTTTCCCAACTGACCTGTGATAGTTTATCATTAAGAGCCCTGTGTCGTAATGAGATCCTGTCTGGCTTCATCGTTGAGCTTTGTAGTGTCATTGTCACTTACGTCCCACCCGTATTTGAATGCTTCATCACATGCCGTGTGAGCAGACAGAGTGACCACCGGGGATTTGAGGCAGGCTGAGCAGAGCAGACATTCATATTTATAAGTCAGGCAATCTGAGTGATAAAGGAGGAAGGACATTAACTGCGTCAAACGAAGCAATTTTCACCAAACAGTCTTAAAGGGATAAATGTGCCGCTTTCATTCTCACTTAACCTTTGATCTGCTGTATGTTGCTCAAACACTTACAGCAGCGGCTCAAAGTGGTCATTAAATTCCTCTGATTTGTTTCATGTAATAGCCGACTGGCATCATTCTTGAGACTTACGGAAAACTCTGTAAATGGCATTACGTGGATTAAGAACTGGCCAGTGATTTCTGTTATATGACCTCAATAATGTCAATGATATAATTTTGAGAGTAGTGGCCTACTTAGCACTGCACTCCTGTTTGAATAGATCTGTAATCTGTAGTGCTAGTTAAGTTTGAAATATTTTGTATTCTAAACTAGTATGACTTTTTTCTCTGAATATTTTTTTAAGCATAGAGTCAAAAATGCTTCTTAAAATATGAGATAATTTGATATATTTATGACTAGGCAAGGTTAGTTTAGGTTGTGAAATGTCATGTGGTGCAACTCCCCAAATATGAATTAATCATTGATGATATTTGTGTTAAAAACAACTTAGAAATTGTATTTAAAAAAAAAAAAAAAAAAAAAAAGATTGGGATTTGTACACTAATGTATTTAAAGTGTAAAGAAAATATGTTACTTCCTTACTTCCTTCAAGGTTATACTACATGACGTTTTTAAGTCATTAAATTGTAACTTTTCTAAAAGAGTTTAAACCAACATGAATACATTTCTAATAACCTGGCATGTGCGTTTCAAACTAGATTTTTCATTGTATGGAAAAGAGCAGCCTGGACATTCTGCTAAACGTCTCATTTTGTGTTCTGCAAAACAAAAGAAAGTCATACCATTTTAGATCGACATGAGAGCAAGTAAATGATGACAGAAAGGCCAATTTCTCCCTCAATATTGAGCACTGAATAGTTTTCCAGGTTAAAGGGGATTCTTTTCTCTCTTTTTTTTGAGATAGAAGTGGAATAAAATTTGCAGTAGCTACTTAATTGCCTCAAAACTGGCGCCAGAGAATGAAAAATTCATGAAACGGTGTCGCTATCAACAAAGAGAGGGAGACCGAGAAATCTATAACTATGGTCTCTCACCATTAATTGAATTAAATTCAGTCTGAGGACAGATAAATCTGGCTTAAAGGCACTATATTCCCTCCAGGCCCTAATTAAATATACAGTCTTTAAAACACAAAAATAATCATTTGATTCATAGAATATTAATGAGATGACGGAAGGCGTGCACTTCCACAGTGCAACGTAGCACTCGCGTTACATTTGCTTTTCCAAAGATTTTGCTTTTCTAACAACGGAACACACCACAAACAACTCCTCGTGTGTGTAATCCAAATAAGTGTTGGTTCCTGCACAGAAAGCATCTGTTAGTGAAGGAAAAACAGTTGCAACCCTCTGCTCCTCTTTTGTTTTTCGTAAAAACAACACATCCTCTTTCCGTTCAGACGCGGAAAGAAAAAAAAAGAGTCTATCTAAACAGTTAACAGATGGCTAAAGCTTGTGTCTTTGAGCAGTGTTTCCCAGCAATTAAAAGTTTCTGCCTGTTATTCCGCTCCCCGAGTGCAGATTGCAAACAACGCAAGAGGTCAAATATCTGGAAGGGAAACGAGGGATAGAAGCAACCGTGTGCCGGTCTCATCTGGCGCTGCGCGGGACGTGCATTCACCTGAACGTCTGTAATCACCCGGCACCTATGTGAATAATTAGTACAATAATTACCAGCTTTAAAACGAGGCTGTGTGCTGCCCTCTTGCACGACGCCATCAAGGATAACAGGTGTTGCCGGTGCCTGGAAGGGACAGAGATTAAAGATTATTTCACTATCTGGTCTCTCCTTCAGGCCAAAGTGATCTCCCCCACTCTCTCTCTCTGTCGAGCATGGAGAGTGGGCCGAGCGGGGGCTCATTTTCCTCCAGCGTGGCAGTTTTGGGAATGGAGTGTTTGACAGAGAGTGAATATTGTTTAATCTGGGAGAGTGATATGTCCTTGAGATTCCTGAATGCGCGGTGTCCACATAACCTAGAGCCAGGTGGAGGTTGTCTGTTACTAATGAGGAGGAGCTTGCACTGTGGAGAAACAGAAAGCAGCACCAAACTGTGTTTTACTGAGAAAAAGTGACGTTGCTGGGGTGTTGCTATGTGGTTGCTAAGGTGTTTTGAGTGTTTTGGCATGTTGCTATACAGTTGTTAGGATGTTATATATCCTTGCTAGGGTGTTGCTATGCAGTTGCTAGGGTGTTGAGAGTTGTTGGCAGGGTGTATGTGGTCAATAAGGTGTTCTGAGTGTTGTAGTATGTCGCTTTGCAGTTGTTAGGATGTTCAGATGGTTGCTTAAGTCATGCTGGGTGGTTGCTAGGGTGTTTCTATGCAGTTGCTAGGGTGTTGTGAGTTGTTGGCAGGGTGTATGTTGTTTATAAGGTGTTATGAATGTTTTACTATGTTGCTATGCAGTTATTAGGACATACTAGATGGTTGCTAAAGTCATGCAGGGTGGTTGGTATGGTGTTTTGGTGGTTGCCAGGGAGTTGCTATGCAGTTGCTAGGGTGTTGTGAGTCGTTTTCAGGGTGTATGTGGCTGCTAAGATGTTTTGAGTGTTTTTAAGATGTTGCTATGCATTTGTTGTTGTTTTAGGTGGTTGCCAGGGCATTGCTATGCAGTTGGTAGAGTGTTGTAAATTGTTGCCAGGCTCTATGCAATCGATAAGGTGTTCTGTGTTTTAGTATGTTGTTATGCAGCTGTTAGGATGTTCTATATGATTGCTTAAGTCATGCTGGGTCGTTGCCAGGGCATTGCTATGCAGTTGCTAGGGTGTTGTGAGTCGTTTGCAGGGTGTATGTAGTTGCTAAGGTGTTTTGAGTGTTTTAACGTGTTGCTATGCATTTGTTACTGTTGCTATGGTGTTTTGAGTGGTTGCCAGGGCATTGCTATGCAGTTGCTAGGGTGTGGTAAATTGTTACCAAGGTCTATGCAGTTGATAAGCTCTTCTGACTGTTTAATAATGTTGTTATGCAGTTGTTAGAATGTTCTAGATGGTTGCTAAAACTATTTTACTTTTTACATAATGTTTGCCAGGGTGTTGCTATGCAGTTGCCAGGGTGTTGTGAGTAGTTGGCAGGGTGTGTGTGGTTGATAAGGTGTTCTTTGTGTTGCTAGGTGGTTGCTAGGGTGTTGTGAGTCATTGGCAGGGCATTGATATATAGTTGCTAAGATGTTCTGAGTGTTTTAGCATGTTGCTATGCAATTATTAGGTTGTTTTGGTGCTACTAAGGTGCTCTGGATGGGTGCTAGGCCATTGCTTTGTGGTTGAAATGATGATGAGTTTTCAGAATGTTGTTATTCAGTTGTTAGGGTTACATTTTAAGGGTTACATTCTAAGTTACATTTTAAGTTACAAGTTACATTCTAAATTACAATTGTAAGATAAATACTCAGAAATAAGAGGTTGTTGAAACCCTTAAAGAGACAGTTACCTGTAAAATGAAAATTCTGTTGTCATTTACAAAATACATTTAAAATTAATTGAAGTTGACACCTCCATCACAGTGCTTGGCTCACCCACATGCAGTAACTGTGCAGCTCTCATAATGTGCTTTTATGCTGTCCTCTCAACAACTTAAGCAATGAAGCCAGGCAGCCCCAGGGTGTTTGTTCTTGTAGGAATTACTTAAAGACTTGTCAAGATGCCACCATCACATGGCTTATTTTCTGTTTGTTCTTCTCACTTGTGTGTTTTTGAAATTACTACAACAGGTGTGACAGATTTGCACAACAGCGGTCTAGGATGTTTGGTTGCAGACAAGAAGAGAGTTGTTTTGTTCCTAATTAAAGCCACTTGGTAACAGTATCGCATACCACTGCACAATATCTGTCATAAATCAATGAATGAATGAATAAATAAATTACTAAAAAAAAATACGAATAAATAAAATATTTATATATGAGATTAATTGTGATTAATTCAGTTAATTATTTTTAATCAAATTAATTACAAGATCTGCTGTTCAATGAACTGAATTAATCACAATTATTCTCATATATAAATATTTGCTGACAAACACCCCAAAATTCTATCATATGGAATTTAAATGTGCACATTTTTATAGCATTATTTTTTTTTTTACAATTAAACAAAATAAAATAATGAAATTTTAATGAAATGAATTACATGATATGCTGCTTAATTAATCAAATTATTCACAGCTAATATCATATAATCAATATTTGCTGAAAATTATGGAAGTTAATTGCACAATTTTTTGTTGATTTATTTATTTATTTTTATAATAAATCACACACGATATGTGTTAAACTGACATCCCTAGCTTTTAGGAACTACTATAAATTGTCAGTAGTCATGCTAACATAATGAAATAATGGTTTTCCATCTAAATTTTCTGGTAAAATTGAACGATATCCTCACTGTGAGCTTATTTCGGTGTTCTTGCGGTGCACTATGCCTCTCACTCTAGGAGCTCAATGCAGCCGAAACATTCATTGTCATTATTATTTGATTCCATTCATCATCCCGGCCCACAACAAAGAACCCTGCTATGTACAATTTAAATAAAGCTTTGTGTGACACTTGCGCTGACAAGCTGATGTATCCATTCAAGAAGCAGCAGAATATGTGCATGTCTATGCAAAATAAAGATGAATGCTGGGGGAAACAGACAGCGGTTGATTAAGGTGCGCGAGATCGCAGCCGATCTGTCATGCTATTCCGTTGTCTTATGATACCTTATCATTAGTTTCCCTGACAATGATTTAGCAGTCATTGTCAGGGAAGTATTCCCCCTCATTGCCTTGCACTGTTTAAACGTAACCTTCTTTCAGCAACGGCTGCCATTCGTCACTTTTGACCTGTCAAGCACGGCAAAATTGGACACTTCCAACCGTGGCCTTTTGTCCTGACGCGGACAGGCAGGTATGCAGAATCAGGATGGAGGACAGAACCGTATGCATCCATAACATTTAACTGCCTCTGAATGATTACTGCCTCTAATTTCTTTGGGGACAAAGGGACTCCGGTCCCACTGCCAAGTCTGTTTTTTTTTTTTTTTTTTTTAGTTTGTGTCTCTTTTTCTGCTTTGTTTCGGGTCGTGGCCTCGTGACTGTTAAATAAGAACCAGGGGCAGGTCAGCGTGCAGGCCAAGGAATGGAGTAAAGCAAGCCCCCTGGTCCCTCTCTCTGGCAGCCAACAGCTGATGCAGAAAGTCACCATCCATCTCTGGCAGGATGCTAATGATGCAGTTTTTGGGAGGAGAGGAACTAAGACCTACTTTGCAGGTAATTCTCTGTTGATTCGTGCCTGCTGTTTAGAGTGTACGCCAGCGAAATGCGATAGGAAATGGGCCTCTGGAATCCCTTGAAGACATTGAAGGTGTGTTTGATGTCCTTGTAGTCTCGGTTCAGGCCTGTGGTTGTGTTCTTCAAGCTACGCTTGGAGAAAACATCTCCGGTATGATATTACGACAAAAGAGTCGGTGCTGTCTTTTCATAGTTCTTTCCAACACAATCTCATGGCAATTCATAACTATTTTACATTTTGGCGAACTGGCAGCTGATATTGTGTCCTAACCAGACGCGATGAACTAAGGGTAAATTTACACAGTTTATTCTTTGCGTTTTTTAAAAGTTTTGCATACAGACAGCAACGTTGTCAAATTTCGTGAAAACTACTAAAATGCTGCATTATGCATGCCAGGCCAGTAGTTGGCGATGTCACTTTGTAAAGAAACTTGCACATGCCTATAGACTGATGAATTCGGTCTATAGGCAATTATAGACGGAAATTCGTACATATGTTATGAGGTGACTAATTTATACGAATTTGTACGACCTCACTCGTACAAATTTGTACAATTTGTAAAAATTTGTACAATTTGTAAAAATTTGTATGAATTTGTACAAAGGACTAGCCCCTAGCACTGCTCCTAAACCTAACCCTTACAGAAATCATACAAGTAAGGTCGTACAAATTTGTATGAATTAACCACCTCATAAAATACGAACGAATTGGTTGTGAGATAGCGTTGGACATTACCGGTTTCATAAATTTGCGTTTTTCGTGAATTCGCGTTTCAAGACGAAAATGGAATCATTTTCAAAAACTTGCACTTCGAAACTCATCTTGAACAGTTTACGTTTTCATGCTCCCAAAACGCTGTTGTTGTGTAAATGAACAGCCAAAATGCATACAAAGTTTTCTGGTTTTATTTGAAAATGGTGTTGTGTAAACACCCCCTAAGATTCCAGTGACAAGCAATTTGTCTGTCCAGACACAACACAGCTATAAGACACAACAAAATTGATTAAAAAATGACAGCCAATCAGAAGAACTTGTGGGCAGAGTCTTTCTGCACAAGTACATAATCTAATTCATAAATATTAAACCATTTTAACAATATTGAAAGTACATATTGAGTGACTGATACATTCTTTGTCTTTGAATACACTTGTTTGTTCACACTGAGTTCACGGTTTTAATGTTCATGTGTTTCGTGTTTCATTTATTTTCAATATATGTTTTATATATTGAAATATGTTTTTATACGATCTGCCTGCACCCTGATGGTTAGGTTTAGGGGTGGGGTTAGTTCATGTTTACTTTTTTCCAAAAAGTGTATGTTCTTGTATAAATAACAGTGTACGAATTCATACGAATTCGCCACCCCTTGCATTTTCTCATGAGATCCATTTGTCCTTTCTGCTTCTGGAACTTTTCTGAATGGTTTACACTCGATTGTTGCCCCTTGGTAATTCTTTGGAGCTATTTGCCAAATGCTGATTTCATCTGGCCGTCATCCATCTGCAAACAGTAGTTTGGGCAGGTGCGAAACTGGCCCTCCGAAACGCTGAGATCTAATTCACGAGACTTCTGTGACATTTTCAGACTGAACATGTGTTGCCAGGAAGTGAAGCACATGTTGTCCACAGGAAAGATGTAAATAATTATCTGCTCACAACAGGTTTTCTTTCCCACTGGGTGTTCTTACAAATTTGGCCAGAAACTTGGAATAAATAAAATTATACTAATGATCTACACACTTGAATGAAGGACTTGGGAAAGATTCTTTAATGCTATGCAAAATTACAATAATATGACCTGTGTTTGCATTTGTTGATTGATCATTTGAGGCTAAAAAATGTGGTTGTACAAATGGAAACGGCCAACATCATCTCTAGATATATCAGAATATCTATGAACCAAATGTTTCCCACAAGAAGAATTTAACTGTAAACACTTTGATTTTGCCTAGGAAATACATACAAAGCATGAAAATTCATTGTTAGATGCACAAAATATTTTGTACTCTGTAGAAAAGAAAACCTTGCAGCCTTAAAAATGAAAAATTGAAAATATGTTGGTGAGGTTTGTGGAATCCAAACAAAGAAACAAACAAATAAATAAATACATTTAATTAGATGATATGCTGCTTAGTTAATCAAATTACTTGCAGTTAATATAATATAATCAATATTTGCTGAAAAAAAATATCTAAATTAGCATTATTTTTTTTTAATTAATCACAAAATATTATTATTAGTAGTATTATTTTACAATTAATCAAAATTAATTGATGGAATTTTAATCAGATTCATTACATGGTATTCTGATTAATCTAATTACAGTTAATAAAATAAAAAAAATAAATAAAATAAAACTAATAAATAAATAGTCTTTAAAAAAACACGTCAGAGACACCAGTGACACCAAAAATAGCATTAACAAATCTTGAGCAGTAAACAAAATACATTCAAAATTAAGTTAATCTCGTTCAACCACATAAAGTAATTGTAACATCACACTGTAGCATCCACACAACTATCAACAAAGCACCATTAGGCAATATAAATGACAAGATTACATGTTTAAAGGGTAATTATCTTCTATCTGGATTGTGACAATCAGTAACAGTAGCAAAAATCTCCAGCGTTCACAATGAAATATGATTAATCAGTCTTAAATCTGACACCCAGTGACATCACAGTCATTATTCTGTAGCTGAGGGCTGGTTCTGCCTCAAGTGAAACCTTCAACTACAGCAAATGTCAGTTTTGAATCTCGCTTGAGCAAAGTTGTCGCAGCAAAGATGTAATATGTTTGCCTTTCGATTCAATTAGCTTACAAAAGACCTTGAAGGGATGCAATCAATTATGGGATGATGTTCTTTTACCTTGCAGAACTGCTGCCTTCAAGTCATGAAGGAATGATCGCATTTACAACATTTGAGTGCACTCGGAAAGTCATAACTGACAGTTTTTAGCACAGCTTTTTGAGAATAATAGTGGTGAAATGGGTTTGATCATAATTTGATGACAATAAAATTTATTATATATTCATTTTGTGTATTGTATATATATGGATTTTTGCGTAAAAAATGTTAAACACCTAACGCACATCCTTTGCACCTCATTAGGTTGTACTAGTGCTAACCCAGCTAACAAACGTTTTTACAATGTTATCTCAAAGTTACAAACAAATGTTCTTCCAGTAATGTTAATAGAACATTCATTCAGAGTTGTCTGGTCTTGAATAATGTTCTCAAAACGTTGGCACAAAAATGTTATTTATACATTGTTGATGGAACATTTTGTTTCTGAGACATTTTAGTTGGACCTTCAGCTAACATTTGTTAAATCTTATTACTTGTTTCAGAACGTTCAGAGAACATACAAAAGTAACGCTCCCATGTTTGCAAAATTCTAAAATGGAACGTTCCCTTAAAGGGATAGTTCACCCAAAAATGTCAATTCTGCCATTAATTACTCACCCTCATGTCGTTTCAAACCCATAAGACCTTCATTCATCTTCGGAACACAAATTAAGATTTTTTTGATGAAATCCGAGAGCTTTCTGACCCTGCATAGACAGCAATGCAACTGACACGTTCAAGGCCCAGAAAGGCAGTAAGGATATCTTTAAAATAATCCATGTGACATCAGTGGTTCAACCGTAATTTTATGAAGCTACGAGAATACTTTTTGTGTGCAATGAAAACAAAAATAACACAGCACCACATGCATGTGTCGTGGTACTTTCGTGA
The DNA here is from genome assembly GCA_039654775.1 of Spinibarbus caldwelli. NCBI lineage: Eukaryota > Metazoa > Chordata > Actinopteri > Cypriniformes > Cyprinidae > Spinibarbus > Spinibarbus caldwelli. The sequence goes on along the minus strand of CM077265.1, from coordinate 16,060,766 downwards.
ACGAGCAGCGAAGACTGACAAGGAAGAAAACAAATTGTTGAATAAACTCAGTTTTTTGCTCTCAAAAAGTATTCTTGTAGCTTCATAAAATTAAGGTTGAACCACTGATGTCACATGGACTATTTTAATGATGACCTTACAACTTTTCTGGGCCTTGAACGTGATAGTTGCATTTAGGGCTGAAACGATTAGTCGACATTATCGACAACGTCGACAATAAAAAATTGTCAAATATTTTTGTTGTCGAGTAGTCGTTTGATCTCATATGACCTAATGTTAGATCCTGCAATAATGCAGTTTGACCAGTGTGCAAAACTATAATTCAGCCCTCCTGGATGCAATTCAAGAGAAGAAGACACACACAGCGCTTCAGAGCAAAGCAAACGCAGCGTTTGGATGAATATCTAATTATATATTGCACGCTTTCCTCTCAGTAGCTAAATAAACACAACAAAAACTGACAGCAGTGTGAAAGCAGCAGTTAAAAATGCATCTGATTACAACGATGTGGATGTTTGCATGAGCTCTGCAGTTCAGTAACTTACTCCAGTAAAGTCCTGTCCCATCATGTTTATTTATGTAGTACTTTATGCAATAGATAGCCTTAATTCAAGCAGCTTTACGGTATTAAACATGAAAAACCAGAGTCAGAGTCACTTTCAGTTAGAATTACTACTTGATTTTCTGTTATAAAACAGCTCCCCAGTGTGAAGCTAGCTAATAATAAAATATTTTTATTAGTGGGAAAAAAATGATTTCATTAAAGTGATAGTTTGGTTTACAGAGATCAAAGCTTGATCTAGCTCAGGACTGTTTTGGTTATCATAACCCTATGTTGTGAATAAAATAGTTTATCCAAAGCGTCTTATCACTTACCTTTATTTTGTTTCTTATCCATATGACTTACAAAAGGAGATGTTAGGCAGAATGTGTCATTCAGTTACTTTTTCATGTAGCTAATTAAATGGTGAGAGAGTGTCTCTGTCTGTCATCTCATTTTGTGTGCCAAATACATCAAACTGTATAATGAATTGGTAACACTTTACAATAAGGTATCATTTGTTAACGTTAGTTAATGTATTAATTAACATGAATGAACGATGAACAATACATTTAATACATTTATGTATTAATCTTTGTTAATGTTGGTTAATAAAAATACAGTTGTTCTGTCAGGGATCAGTCACCATCACAACAGTCACCACCCAGCACAATCACCCGATCACAATCACCTGAGTTCTGATTGCACGCACCTGCTGACACCAATCAACACCACTATATACACACACACGGCCATACCTCTCATTGTCCGGTCTACCGTTCACTAGATGGACAGCTCTGGACTCTCTCTGCGATCTCTATTTACCCCTGAGTTTACCCATTGGATTCCTCGCCGATTCTCCCTCGAAGCCTTTGATCACCGATCCGAACCAGCAAGCAGAGACACTACATCAACCACAGCTAAGCAATCTGAACTCCATACTACTTGCTCACTCACCTGCTTTTGGTCACTCCCGTTCCAGATTCCCCGATTCCCTTCAATAAACCTGTTTGTATTTACTCACCAGTTGTGTGTCCCGTGCATTGTGACAGAAGACCGGACCATAACCGACAAATAGATGGATCCCCATCCATCCACACCAGCGGAGGTCCTGGAGGAACTTGTCACCACTCTCCGGGCATCCCTGGTTCCCCCAACGCCTCCGCGGTCTGCCTCTGTCAGTCCCATGGCCATGCCTGCTACCTTCGCGGGCGACGCAGCTGAGTGTGGCGGTTTCCTCCTCCAAGTGGCACTGTATCTGGAGATGCAGCCCCAGCAATTCTCCACCGAACGGTCAAAGGTATCCTTCCTTATCTCTCTTCTCCGTGGCAAGGCACTGTTATGGGCGAAAGCCATATGGGACGCCAATAGTGCCATAACCAACTCATACAGTGCGTTTACTAACCATTTTAAGGAGGTGTTTGGCTATGCTACAGGAAAACTCTCCGTAGCCGATCAGTTGCTGCGGCTGCGTCAAGGCACTGCTTCTACGAGTGACTACACATTGGAGTTTCGAACGCTAGCGGCCACTAGCGGGTGGAATGAAACCGCTCTGCTAAGCGCCTACCGACAGGGCCTGGATCCCCGCATCCAAACACATATGGCCATCTATGACGACTCCGTTGGACTTGAAAGTTTTATGCAGAGAGCCACTCGTATTTCCCAGCGCCTCACTGCCTCGCAGGCCACTGAAACCGCCCACCAGTCTGTCGCGTCCGCCTTGGGTTCCCCAGTACCAGAATCGATGCAAGTGGATAACACTCGACTCACCCCCTCTGAACGGGCACGCCGTCTGGCGGCTGGATTATGTCTCTACTGTGCTGATCCCGACCATTACATCAGGACTTGCCCTGTCCGACCACCACGCCCTGCAGTGAGTACCCTTCAATTGGATCCTGTTGTCTCAACCCTGTCTTTGCTCCCAGTTCAGCTATTCACCAACGATCACTCTGTTGCGGTATCCGCCCTTGTCGACTCGGGCTCCTCGGGCAATTTCATTTCCCAAGACCTCCTGAAACGCCTTCAACTCCCCCGGAAGCGCCATGCCCGGGAGTTCCGAGTCTAGACCATCCAGGGAAAACCGCTAGGGCATGGAAGGGTTAAATACCAAGCACCCACAATAAAGCTCAAGGTCGGACAACTGCATGAGGAAGAGATCACCTTTCTGGTACTGGAGGGACCCACTGTGGATATCATCCTGGGACGCCCCTGGCTCGTGCTCCATTCTCCAGTGATCAGATGGGACCTATGTGAAGTTATTCGCTGGAGCGAATACTGTCAGCGTCACTGCCTCTCGTCAGTATCCACTCCTTCCCAGAGTTCCTGCATCGTTCCCGTTGCCTCCACGCTCATCGAAAGTCCTGAGCCCCGGGAAGAAGTCAAGTTCCCATCTGATTATGTGGCGTTCCAGGATGTCTTCAGTAAGCAGGCAGCCACTAAATTGCCACCACACCGGTCATGGGACTGTGCCATAGACTTGCTGCCTGGAACAAAACTCCCCAAGGGTAGAGTTTACCCTCTGTCCATCCCGGAGCGCAAGGCAATGGAGGACTACATCAAGGAGGCTCTCAACCAAGGTTTCATCCGACCCTCCACCTCTCCAGCGGCTTCCAGTTTCTTCTTCGTGGGTAAGAAGGACGGGGGCTTGCGGCCCTGTATTGATTACCGCGCTCTTAACTCTCAAACAGTGAAGCTGCCTTACCCTCTTCCCCTGGTCCCGGCCGCCTTAGAGGAACTCCGTGGGGCCCGCATCTTCTCCAAGCTGGACCTGCGAAGCGCATACAACCTCGTTCGTATTCGAAAAGGGGACGAATGGAAGACGGCATTCATCACTTCGTCGGGGCACTACGAATATCGGGTTATGCCGTATGGGCTGGCCAACGCCCCATCAGTCTTCCAGGGGTTTATGAACGAGGTGTTCCGGGAGTTTCTCCATCGCTCCGTTATTGTGTACATTGACGACATCCTAATCTACTCCCGGAACCAGGCCGAACATCGCCAACACGTCAAGCAGGTCCTCCAGAAGCTCAGAGAACACCATCTCTTCCTGAAGCTAGAGAAATGCGAATTCCATCGCCCCACGGTCCAATTTCTAGGTTACATCATAGGCCAAGAGGGGATTCAAATGGACCAGGGGAAAGTAGATGCTGTGAGGAATTGGCCACATCCCCAGACCATTAAAGAGCTCCAGCAGTTCCTGGGATTTGCCAACTTTTACCGTCGCTTTATCATGAATTTCAGCACTCTCACAGCCCCTTTAACGTCCCTACTCCGAGGAAAACCCAAGTCCCTGTCCTGGAACTCCATCGCCCACGAAGCCTTCCAGAAGCTGCAGACAGCCTTCAGCACGGCCCCCATCCTACACCACCCGGATCCTTCAGCTCCCTTTGTTGTTGAAGTCGACGCCTCCACCACCGGCGTTGGGGCCGTGCTGTCCCAATACCACGGTGAGCCTCCTAGCCTCCATCCTTGCGCATACTATTCAAAGAAACTGACCTCAGCGGAGCAGAATTATGACATCGGGAACCAGGAGTTATTGGCCATCAAACTTGCCCTGGAAGAGTGGCGGCACTGGCTGGAGGGAGCTAATCACCCGTTTACAGTCATCACTGACCATAAGAACCTCCAGTATCTTCGAGAAGCTAAAAGACTTAACCCACGTCAAGCCCGCTGGGCTCTGTTCTTCACCAGGTTCCAGTTCTCCATAACCTACCGCCCCGGAAATCGCAACAACAAGGCTGATGCCCTCTCCAGAATTCACTCTCCCGACACTCCCACAGATCCTGAACCCATTCTCCCTCCAGCCATGATTGTAAGTCCCATTCGATGGAATATAGATAAGGAGATCAGAGCCGCCACTCTCACCGAACCTGCTCCGCTGGGAGGCCCAGAAGGAAGGACTTACGTACCGACCACCCAACGACACTCCCTTCTGGGCTCAGTTCACAATGTACCGGGCTCTGGACATCCAGGCAGCCATAGGACCCTCTCGCTCCTTCAAGCTCGATACTGGTGGCCTAGTATGACCCGGGATGTCATCAGGTACGTCCGCAGTTGCTCAGTCTGCGCCATGTCCAGGACCCCCCGGCATCTCCCAGTAGGCAAGCTAAAGCCGTTACCTATTCCCCATCGACCCTGGTCACACTTGGGAATTGACTTCGTGACGGACCTCCCTAATTCCGAAGGCAATTCTTGTGTGCTGGTGGCAGTTGATCGCTTTTCCAAAGCATGCAAATTTATCCCCCTCAAAGGACTCCCTACTGCCATGGAAACGGCAGAACACTTGTTCCATCACGTGTTCCGAAATTTCGGAATACCAGAAGACATAGTCTCTGACAGAGGTCCTCAGTTTATTTCCCACATATGGAAAGCCTTCTTCAGGTTGCTTGGCGTCACGGTCAGCTTGTCCTCAGGATATCACCCCCAGACAAATGGCCAGACTGAGCGCAAGATCCAAGAACTCGGACGTTACCTCCGGGCATACTGCCACGACGATCAGCACAGCTGGAGCCGCTTTCTCCCATGGGCCGAGTATGCACAGAACTCCCTGCAACAAAACACCACAGGCCTTACACCATTTCAGTGCATACTCGGGTACCAACCACCACTCTTCCCGTGGACAGGAGAGCCGTCGGAGGTTCCAGCTGTAGACCACTGGTTCCGAGCAAGCGAGAGAGTGTGGGACTCAGCTCACGTCCACCTCCAACGTGCAGTGCGGAGGCATAAGGTCTTCGCAGATACCCGGCGAACCCCTACTCCCACCTACCATCCTGGAGACAAGGTCTGGCTGTCCACCCGGGATCTGCGCCTCCGCCTGCCGTGCAAGAAGCTGAGTCCCCGCTACATTGGTCCCTTCCCAATACAGAGGCAGATCAACGAGGTCACCTACGAACTCCAACTCCCACCCAGGTACAAAATTCATCCCTCATTCCACGTGTCACTCCTTAAACCCTGTTTTCCCTCTGCACCAGGACTCACAGAAGTAGACGAACCTCCTCCCCCAGAAATCCTCGAACAACCCTCCGTCTATCTGGTCAAGGAAATCTTGGACTCACGGCGACGGGGCGGAAGATTGGAATATCTGGTCGACTGGGAAGGATACGGACCGGAGGAACGCTCCTGGGTGGCCAGGGACGACATCCTAGACCCCTTACTGCTTGAAGAGTTCCACCGCACTCATCCTGAACGTCCCGCGCCCAGAAGCCGTGGCCGCCCCCGTCGCCGTTCGAGGGCGTCAGGAGCCGCCCCTGGGGGAGGGGGTAATGTCAGGGATCAGTCACCATCACAACAGTCACCACCCAGCACAATCACCCGATCACAATCACCTGAGTTCTGATTGCACGCACCTGCTGACACCAATCAACACCACTATATACACACACACGGCCATACCTCTCATTGTCCGGTCTACCGTTCACTAGATGGACAGCTCTGGACTCTCTCTGCGATCTCTATTTACCCCTGAGTTTACCCATTGGATTCCTCGCCGATTCTCCCTCGAAGCCTTTGATCACCGATCCGAACCAGCAAGCAGAGACACTACATCAACCACAGCTAAGCAATCTGAACTCCATACTACTTGCTCACTCACCTGCTTTTGGTCACTCCCGTTCCAGATTCCCCGATTCCCTTCAATAAACCTGTTTGTATTTACTCACCAGTTGTGTGTCCCGTGCATTGTGACATGTTCATTGTTTGTTCATGTTAGTTCACAGTGCATTTACCAATGTTAAAAAACACAACTTGTGATTTTTATAAATGCATTAGTAGATACTGAAATTAACTTTAACTAAGATTAATAAATGCTGTAGAAGTATTGTTCATTCTTAGTTCATGTTAACTAATGAACCTTGTTGTAAAGTGTTACCAACTAATTGTATAATAATTGTAATTACATAATATGCTTTTCTAAAGCTGAAGTGACATTTATTTATGTTAGAATATGTATAACTTAATATTTTAACTAATTGCAAAAGCTGAATAATCAATCTAAGTCTACTGATTAATCAGTGAAATAATTGACGATTAGTCAATTAATCGGTCTAATAATCGCTAGATTAATCGACTATCAAAATAATCGTTTGTTGCAGCCCTAGTTGCATTGCTGTCTATGCAGGGTCAGAAAGCTCTCGGATTTCATCAAAATATCTTAATTTGTGTTCCGAAGATGAACGAAGGTCTTAAGGGTTTGGAACGAAATGAGGGTGATTAATTAATGACAGAATTTTCATTTTTGGGTGAACTATCCCTTTAACATCTCTATAAACTACAAAACAAGCAGTTTTGAATGCTCAGAGAAACGTAACATTAATGGGAGCAAACCATTCTTAGAATATATTTTGTTAGCTGAGAAAAAGCCTCCATTTCATTACCAAACAAAATTGCGTAATCTTTTCGTAATTATTTTTACTTTCAAATTACTAGCATAGCATATACAAGCTTTTTAGAGAACTTAAAAGAGATACACTGAAATAAAGCAGCCACATACTTTTGTTACTTGCAGCTATACTAACATCTAGTAAGTTTCTATAACTTCACACAATGCTAAAAACTCATAATTCTAAAATTTTCACATGAAAAATGCTGATTTCCTTGAAACCAAACTGATAGAAACTCCTTTTAAACAAACCACAGTTTGCTAGCCGTATCCAAACATGTCACTTTCTGAGCGACCAACCCAGAGCCACGGAAACAAACAAAAACCCATCATGACAAGCAGGATATGGCGATATTACACCTCTACTTATAGAGCCTGTGACCACTAATGGTCTCCTCTTTGCAACCATGTGTTCTATCATTTGATCTCATTTGGCTAACAATAAAAGAGCCAATTAAAGCATAACCACATTACTTTGTTAATAAAGCAGACAGATTGACTCAAGGGAACATTTCATTGGCAGTTAATTATGCACAGTGGTAGTCTCGAACCCACTGAGCCAATGTGTAGCAATAAAAGGCGTTATACTGCTGCCAATTCCCACTCACAGCTGCATTCAGCTCTAAAACCAATGGATAGCGGCTTGCTAAAGCCGGGCAGACACTCTCTGAAGAGAAATAGAGAGATTTGCAATTCCGCTGCTACCTCTGAGAGTTGGGGAAAGGTCCGTTTTTTAATGAACAATGGAACAATGACGGCAGTCTTTCAATGAAAAGGTCAACTTTAGGTCACTGCTGGTTTGCCAAATGCTAAGATTCTTGGAGTTAAGCTAAAAACGAATGGCAGCGAGAGAATTAGCATTTTTGTGTACCTCTAAAGAACGACTTCAGCAGTTATACACTTGCCTACAACAAATCTAACAAAGACGCCCCATTGTCTCAGAGTCAGTATAAAGCTATCAAGCATGAATCGATGAAACTTAAGCCTGTCACAGCGTTGGATGGCTTGACCTTGAGTGATAAACTTGCGTGTCTGTCTGCACTGGCTGTATCCTCATATAAAGCAGTGTGTGAACAAGGACTCAATGTGGCAGACTGACATTTTGTCAATACTGTATTGGCATTCCACTTAACCCCGGAGACAGAAGGATTATTATGTTGTTTCAGGCTGGTAAATGGGTTGTTTGAGCAGTTATTTTTCTTGAAGGTTCACTCTCTCAGACTCTATATTATGTTATTTATGTCACTGTGTCTGCTGCACTAATTTAATCGAATGTTTCGGTGCTTTAGTGATCCTAAAAACGGGATATTTTCCCCATGTGTATGTTGATGCATAATAAATTTAACATTATGCCTGAAGCACACAGTTTCACATTTATATTAGTGGTCCTGCTTTTGAAATGTATCAACATTAAAGCAAATAAACCATGAGAATTAATTTAAAAATGTAATTAAAGATAAGTTCTGTCAATAAAAACCATCATATAGACCAGGCTTTCATCTGTAACACAACATTGAACATTAATAGCAGTGCCGGTGTTTATGGTATCAGATTTTTTAAGCATAGCTTTCCCTGACAGCTTATAATTCTTTATAATTAGTCAGCAATGCAATAAAAATGATGCTTATTGATAATACTCAACATTTAAATATTCATAAACAGGCACATTTTGCAATAATTGTAGAATATGTATTAATAAAAATGTTTATATAAAAATATTTACTATAAATATTTCATAACAAACTATTCATTATTTGAAATATTATGTAATGATATTATTATTATCCTAATTAGTATTTAAAACTATTGACTATTTAAAATACAATTTAATAATAAATGTATTAATTTATTATTATAAATATTTAAAACAATTTATAATCCTATTTGTTATTTAATCAACATACTGTATTATTTCAATTTGTTTACCATTTTTTTATATTTTAACAATATATAATAATAATAATAATAATAATAATAATAATAATTATATAATTATGCATTTTGCATATTTATATTCACAGCAAGGCAAAAAATAAAAAATAAATAACAGGCACATTTTGCTGTAGGATATTCATTATTATTAATAATAAAAATACATACAATGATTTAAAGTGTTTTAGAATCATAAATGTTATTAAATCAAAATACTATTTATCCTTATTTAAAACTGTTTGCATTTAAAATATTATTTAATATTTAACCAATATATAATAATATGTAAATTATTATTTAATACTAGATTAGCTTCAAATCACTGTTTAAACTTTTTTTATTTTTTTGTAAAGATTTGATAGAATTCCTTGCAATGCATGTTTATTAAGCAAATTAAAGTAGCAATATTTATTCAGATCAACAAAATAACACTACTGTCCTAACAAGACAGACAGACCGCCCAAAACCAAATTGCTTCAGTTATCTAGTGTCACTGAATGTCTAGTTATGAAGATCAGTTACATCTTCATGTCATAGCGCATGGCCATCCAGCCGTTTGTGATAAATGATGCTTGAAAAGCACTTAGATCAGTCACCGTTAAAAATCTGGCTGCGAGCTCGCTGGTACAACTTCATTTCCAAGGGTTAATATGACATGCCCTCTCCAAAACAATGAGAATTTAAGCACATATTCCTGTCACTCCAGAACCTTGGCTCTTTGATGAAGTGATTGATGGGGTGGGTGAATCCAGATATGTTATACGGACACATACATCTTGATGTGATTATTTTTGTGGCCCCATAATTCAGCGAGAGCATGTAATCTATTTAGGTCTTCCCATGATACCGCTCTCTAGCAAGGTATTCAAAGACAACGGACAGGCCCGGCGTCGCTTCTCATAAAATCCATTATCTGTTTAGAATGGAAAAAAATAAAATTACTCACCCTCACATTGTTCCAATGGGAGATTAAAAGTTAATAACTACTTAAATTTCAGCCTGTTCCTAACAGTCCTGTGACTTCAGAAGAGTTGAACAATAGCACACAAGTCGTATGGACCAGTGTCTTGGTATATTTGAGTCATTTTGAGAGCTAACTTTTAGACCTTAGTCAGGGTAGTATGGAAGCTTGATTCCACCAAAGAATAAAAAAAGAGATAATTGCGACTTAATATCTCACAATTAAAACTTTGTTTCTTGCAATTCTGGGGAAAAAGTCTGAATTGCAGGATCTAAACTCAGAATTGTGAGATATAAACTCGCAGTACTGAGAAAAACACTCAGAATCGCAAGATGTAAACTCAAAATTCTGTCTTTTTCTCACAATTTGGAAATTTCACAATTCTTACTTTGTTTTTCGCAATTCTTTTTTTTTTTCCTCAGAATTGCAAGATATAAATTCAGAGTTCCGGGTTTATATCTAGCAATTCCAAGTTTATATCTCTGAATCCTAACTTTTTCTCTCTGAATTCTGAGTTTACATCTCACAATTTGGACTTTGTTTCTCTCAGTTCTAAGTTTATATCTCACATTCTTACTTTGTTTTTCGCAATTCTTCATTTTATATATATATTTTTTTTTTTCTCAGAATTACAAGATATAAACTCAAAATTCCAAGTTGATATCTTGGAATTCTAACTTTTTCTCTCTGAATTCTGATTTCCATCTCGCAATTCTGTCTTTTTGTTTATGCCACAGAAAATTGCAAAGATAAAAGGTAATTATGACCTTTTATCTCACAATTATGACTTATCGCAATTGCACATTTATATCTCACAATTGAGACTTTTTTTTCTCAGAATTGCAAGTCAACATCCAAATTGTTTCTCAGAATTCTTAGATTACATCTCACAATTTGGACTTTGTTTCTCTCAGTCCGTAGTTATATCTCTCAATTTTTACTTAGTTTTTTTTTTTTTCGCAATTCTTTATTTTTCTAAGAACTGCAAGATATAAACTGAGAATTTCAAGTTTATAGCTCGGAATTCAAAATCTTTCTCTCTGAATCCTGAGTTTACATCTCACAATTCTGACTTTTTTCAGAATTGCAAAAAATATATATATATACTGTCATGAGATATAAATTTTGAATTGCGAGAAAAAAAAAATATCCCATGGTGGAAACAAGCTTCCATAAGGTAGCACCATGGATTGAAAATGAGGGATAGAAGTACAGTGTGTTCAATGGATTGTACTGTTGTTGAACAACATACCGATTGTTCAGCTGATGAAATGTCCTTCTAAAAAAAACGTTCAGTAGAAAAAAACTTTTGAAAGTTGTGAGTTGTGAATATTAAAAGATCTAGGACCTTTATACAGTGTGTGCCTCGTTTTCATCTGTGTTAAATTCAATATGGCGTCTAACCTGATTAAGGTCTATACGGGTTTGGATTGACATGAGGGTGAGTAAATAATTAAGTATTTACATTTTTGTGCGAACTATTTCTTTAATACTTAAAAACAATGAATGCATGGCTGTTTTTGTGAGTATAGAAATAGAAAACTCTAAAAAATTATGTCAATAAAAGCTATATGTGCACATATCAACCGAGTGCTGTTAATATGTGACTTTTCAGAGGTCGTTCGGTTTGTTCTATCCATCTTTCAGTCAAATTTTCTTTTTTTTCCCCAGATCATCCGTGCCTAAAGCAGGAGGAATGGTGTCTGGAGAAAGTCTATCCTCCACAAAAAAGGAGAAATATTGTCTTTTAACAGCCACATGAAAGGAGAGATGCTGTGAGCCACTTCAACACGACAGAATAGCCTGCGGGGATTTAAACGGAGCGAGAAGCGTCTCGGGCAGATAGGATGCTGTCACGTACACCGCGCAAACTCACCGTTTATGTGGGAATTATAAGCAAATAGTTATTATTTTCATGAAATGGAGCATTTCCATTCTAACTAGGGCTAGGAATGTTAAAATATTGAAAAATCTATTAAACATTAAATGTTGAATACTTGCTACATCTGTCTCCAGCTAATTGAGTTGCTACCAAGAATGTTAGGACTCAGGAGAATAATTTGTCAGTGCAAAAACATCGAATGGTCCAATTTATTGCTTGCTGCAGGCTGCAGAGTTCCAACAGGCTTTGATCAACCTTTTTAGGTCAGTATCACTTGAAATACAGAGAGGTCTCGGTAACCACAGAGAAAATATTTCATCTTTTTCCTCTTTTTTTTCTCTTTTAAAGAACGAAATAGGGAAGTATTTTTGTAGTCGTCTGGTTGGTTGTGAGGGAGATGCTAAATTCTTTATGGGACAGGAAAACCAGGATAGCGAGGTAGTTACTGCAGATTCGCCGCTATTGTTTATTCGCCGGTAATCGGTTAAACATTTATGATAGCGAACGCAATTATAAGTTTAGCTGCAACACCATCAGATTCCGTCCCCTGCTACAGATCAATGGATCCACGGTTGTCAATAGGCCTTTCCCACACAGCTCAAACAGAGCTCGTGCTTATATCCTGAGAATTTTGAAGTCAAAGCAAGGAAACATCAAATGGGAGGCACTGACAGCTCGCGCGTCCGAGTTGCGTTTCTAACAGACAGACAAACCGCTGAGATGGATGGGAACAAACGATGCTTTTTTTTCTTGTTTTTTCCAAATCTTGTTCATAGGGGCTTTGTTCATTTCCTATGTATTTATATTCATATTTATATTTAATTTCACTTTGGATTTGCCATGTCAAGCTCTTAAAATAACTACAATTTATGATGAATCAATATTATGAGGGTAATATTCCATTGACGATAACTGTCAAAAAGGATTGTGTTGGTGTGCTCAAAAGAGTGAAAATGAAAAAGGTAATTCAGAGCATTCAAATCAATAAACTATTAATCAGCGAGTCAATTCTATGATAAAAAGTAATTGTGATTTTTTTTTTATCCCACAATTCAAATTTTTTCTTGCAATTCTGAGAGAACATGTAGAATTGTGGGATATAAACTTAGAATTCCCACTTTTTTCTCAAAATTGTTGACATCTTGCAATTAAAAAAAAAAAGTCAAAATTGTGATGTATTCAAGTTTTTTTTTTTTTTTTTAATTGTGAGAAAAAATTCTGGATTGTGAGATAAGAAGTCACAATTACCTTTATTATATATATATATATATATATATATATAATTTTTTATTTTATTTTAATTTTTTTTTTTTTTTTTTTTGTCCCATGGCAGAAACATGCTTTTATAGAAAATAGATTTGACTTAGTGAGCTGGACTGAAGTCACTCGCTTTGTTCCAGAATGAATCGGTACTTTGAACAAATTGATTCAGTGGTTCATACATAATAAGTCACTTGCTTTGTTCCAGAATGAATCGGTACTTTGAACTAATTGATTCAGTGGTTCATACATAATAAGTCACTTGCTTTGTTCCAGAACGAATCGGTACTTTGAACTAATTGGTTAAATGAATCATTCAATGGTTTAAACATAATAAAGTCACTCGCTTTGTTCCAGAATGAATTTATACTTTTGAACTAATTAGTTAAATGAATGATTCAATGGTTCATTCTTGATACAGTAACACACTTTGTTCCAGAAAGAATCTGTACTTTTGAACTAATTGGTTAAATGAATGATTCAGAGGTTTATACATAATAAAATCCCTCACTTTGTTCCACAATGAATCGGTACTTTGAACTAATTGGTTAAATGAATCATTCAATGGTTTAAACATAATAAAGTCACTCGCTTTGTTCCAGAATGAATCTGTACTTTTGAACTAATTGGTTAAATGAATCATTCAATGGTTCATTCATGATACAGTCACTCACTTTGTCTCAGAATGAATCAGGGTTTTGAATTGATTGTAAAGATAGTCGCATTTTGTCACCATATAATGGTGTAATGGTTTAATGCAGACTGTTATTTAAGAACTTTTTAAAAAGTTTTTATAACCACAAATTTGTGCTTTCAGATGAAATGCTAGTTATCTCTTTACTGTCCAATCTATTGTAATGGCACTTATTGTAATGCTAGAAACAATCATTTATCACTTTATAAGGTGCAAGACACAGTCCATTGTTCTCCATGTTGACCATACATAGTTTAACCTTGAAGATGTGTTGAGGTGCCATCTTTTCCAGGCTTCTGCCCTGATCCCATTCATTATCACTCGCAATGATCACTCAGGTCACAGGGCCAGAGATTTTAATTACGGGCCCATAAATGGAAGAATTAAAGAGTGCATTTATAAAACGCTGAATGTGTGAAATGAAGTTTTTGGACGGCAAAGCTGCACCGGTCTGCTCTGGTCGTTGGGTTTGTAAAAGTGAAGCCAGGTCATCTATCTGGGCCATGCACAGATGCAAACACTACTATTATTCTGCTTTATGAGCTTTTCTGAAAATACTACACTGTAACACGCAATACTAAACTTCACCTTAGTAGTGAAATCTGACTTAAGGTTTATACCCAGCCTGGGCTGTAAATTGCAATATGATTCAGTGCTATGGTAAAAGGAACAATCTGGGATGTGAGACACTTGATCCTCAGCAGCCACCATAGAACAGCACAGAACGTGACTCTTAACACAATAAAAGAAACACCTAGCAATTAATTTACAGTCAGAACAGTTTAATCGTATAGTTTACCAAATTTATGTGTAATAAATGTAACTATTCTTTATAAAGACGGCATGTATTAGTGCTATGTTGATTCTGTTATGCGAAGTAATTTATTAAGTAAATTTCATTATAAAATTCATTAGCTGGACTCACTTTGTATCCAATAAAAACATAAATGTGCAGTACGTTTGCCATAAACTGAACATATAAATGTCTTCTAATTTTACATCAGGCTTCATATCATTTAAAAAAAAAAAAAAAAAAAAAAATCTAATTTTTAAACTACATACAAAATGCTATTATAAATAACTATAAAAATACTATTACTTTAAATATTATAATATATAAAATATCTAAACATTAAATAAAATCTTTTAAAATGATAAAAATGCTTATGTACGGTCACGATTCTCACAGGGAGACGTGAATAATCCAACTAAAGTCTTTAATGAAATCAAACAGGGAAGTACATCACAGGCTGGAAACACACACGCGACAGACAGAAATGATGTTTAATACTCGACAGGAAACACAGAGCAGGACACACTATAAGTACACGACGGAACTAGATAATTAAACACACACAACTGAAACATAATTAACTAATAATCACAGGAACAGGAAACTAACCAAATATGGGCATACAAGAGGAAGGGAAACACCAGACACACAAGACAATCCTGACATGTACAGGTAAAGTAGGATTAGAATATACATATAGTGACTACTTATAGAAGAATATTTATTAGCTGTATATTTATTGAATATTTCAGTTATTTATTGGCTTTCTAGAATGTTTGATTCAGATTCTGGTTATTCACAAAGTGTGTGTATATATATGTGTATGTGTGTGTGTGTGTGTGTGTGTGTGTGTGTGTGTGTGTGTGTGTGTGTGTATATATATATATATATATATATATATATATATATATATAATATGAAAAATTTAGTTTGAAATTTTTTTTAGCCTTATATCTAATGCATGCTTATAAAAAGTAATAAACATTACGGGAAAATTTCATATTTTTATCATATTGTATATTTACTGGATAAACCACACCCAAGAAATGAAAATTCTATACACTGCAGCTTAGCATTTGCAATTCAATATTTTGATATATCAATATCAACAAAACTTTTAGCATTATTATGCTATAATGCAACATTACCAAACCTATAATACAGTTAGAAGTATATGACTTATTTTATTCTTTGACAGTAAAACATAAAAAATTGCCAAAAATCATATATACATATGTGTGTGTGTGTGTGTGTGTGTGTGTGTGAGTTCTCACATAATGTTTTTTAAAGGTAAATCAATTCTTCATGTCCATTTATTCACTTACTGTAAAAATACTGTAATAGGCAGAATAATGTACAGTCAGCTGGTCTTTATAACAAAATAAACTTGACTTCACAATAATGATACGCTAACTTTAAATTTTTCCTTATTAACCGCTATAATTTCATATACGGAGTCAAAAAAGACAACAGCATATCTGTTCTTTCTGAAAATCAAGCCTAGCATCCACAGACGGATGATTCCTGAAATAAGGATGGAGGATAAGCCGAGCTATACGTGAGCTAGAGGGCCCGATTTTATGTGAGAACCATGACTACGCTAACAAAACGTGAAGGGCTGTCCTCCTCACGGGGCCGAGACGCCCACTCTGGCGTAGGGAAATAAACGCACTCACTCTGGGCTGCCCCACGCATCAGTCACGGGGGTAATGATCTTCAACCGTGGACAGGGTTACAGCGACGGCTCCGATCGCTCTGCCTCGTGGCCCCACCGGCAGCACGGGCCCCCAGATACAGCAAGCTGTCAGTAGATAGACACGCTCTGATGTATGGGCCGTGTAGGTCACTGAGATTAGTGTCACAACCTTCAGTACGCGTTATAATAGAGTTTAACATGGGTGTCATTGCATTACTTTTGTCAAGGGCCAATGCAGGACAGTTTCATCCAATGATTAGTGTAAATAAAAAATCAATCCAGGTTTTGAGGATGATGACCTGTAAAAGAGAGGCATTCAAATTATTTTCTGCTTCTGGAATGCCATCTGAAGCAACGAAAGAAAATATTTCAACTGAAAATGAACATTCAATCATTTTTTACACACGTTCATGTTGTTCCAAACCTGCTTTATTTCTTCTGTGGAACACAAATGGAAATGTTGTGAAAAATGTTCATGCTGCTCTTTTCCATATAATGAAAGAGAATGGGGAATAGATGGAGCTACAAAAAGGACAAAAAAGCTGTATAAATGAAGTCAGTATGACTCAAATGCAGAATCACACACTAAGAGAGCTCCTCCACTCAATTATTTTGTAGTATGATAATTAACCAATTCACTATGCATGGCCAATTCTCAAAGGCGTCTTTGAACTAATTGTTCTCATTGACTCTATTAATTATTTGCTTGCTGATTTAATTATTTTCAGATCTGGAAAAATGGAAATTAAACAAGAGGCCAATGAGTGCTGCCAGAAAATAAAAACTCAAAAACAGCTATACAAATGATGCACTTTGAATGATCCAGTGAACTCTTTCTAAAGAGAAAAAGCCAACATAACATTTATAGATCTCTATAATTTGATTGCCAAGCCAATATCTTATATTATAGGATATATAATATGGAGCCACATCAATGTTTGAGTTAAAAAAAAAAAAAAGAATATATGTTTATTTGTGATAGACAGAAAATAGATTTGCTTAAAATACTTCTTTGTTTATTAAATACTAGAAATGCTCAATTTAGTCCAAACTGAAAAACTGAATTTCGTTTTTGATTCCATCTGCTCTATTTATTCTTCCCCTTCCATTTGGACTCCTCACAATATTGTATATTTTATGTTAAATATATTGTATTTTCATTTATATGTTGTTCTGATTTGTATATAAAACAAGGTTATTGGCACACGTTTTACAAGAAGATACTATTTTATTCTTTCTACTCCAATAATTTTAATTCAGTTTTGATTGCTACTTGCTGTTTCTTTGTAACAGTTTGTGAAATTTACTAGAAAATTTATTATTATATATATATATATATATATATATATATATATATATATATATATAAAAAAAATAAAAAAAAATTTCTACATATTTTTTTTTCAGTGTAGGCTGAAAAACAATCAGCCTAGACAGAAGGGAGAAAATCAATGCTAAATAAATGCAAATAATAATATGCATAATCATGCATAGTAGGAAAATAAATATGCTTATTGACCACTGATCTATATATAATGTTCTTTATTATAGATCAGTGTTATTGACTTAAAAAACAAAAAAGGCAAAAGAAAATGCTTTCGCACATTGTTTTTCTCTGCAAATGACATATATAAAATACAACAAAAAAGTATAATTTTCCAATTCAGCTTGCATCATGTTAATAATTTTGCTTATTATGTGATCTATATTTATTGTAATACTATAATATTAAAACCAAAGTTAGATTATAACAACATTGTGATTCTCAATGCAAAATCTGGGGCCTGAAACTTACCAATAAATGTGAATTCTTACACTGATTCTGCTTAAAATTTGGCCTTTTATCTGGAAATAATGTCAAAACATTCAAATGTTGTGTGCTCCTTTTAACAAGTTAATTGAATCCTGAGCTCTTCCTGGTTTTTATTTGTTCTCTTCAGGTGGAGGCCGGTCCTCTGGCATAAACCATCATCTCCTCAGTGCCAGCGTCCTGCCCTCCACTTGTACCAGACCGGTCGACACATTAAATCGTGACTAGCCCGTGGCATCCATCCAACCGCTCTCAACAAAAAGCTAATATTCCCCTGCAACGTGCCAGCCCATGCACACTGACCGTGCCCCTATAACGACAGGCATATGGAAAACAAATTGCCGAGGCCGGGATCAGACACCACGCGGATGTTTAAGGCCTCGTGGCAGCCCACCCGACAACTCCCACTATTATTTATCATGCTGTTTTAAATGTTTTTCTCATTTGTTTCCCCTAAATATTTCATCGTCCCTTAAATATTCATTTAACTTCTTCTGCTTTTGAATTTTTTACCAGTTTCTCTTTCTCCACGCGTCTTTCTCGGGCTCAGCAATCATAAATAATTATGCATGTGCTCCTAGAAACAGACTGCATAAATCATGCACACGAATTCTTTTTTGTCTTTTCTCATTAAGACGTGTACTTCAACTAGCCTAAATACTTCCCACTGCCCCACTTGTGGAAATTGGATGCTCAATCCAGCAAAATCATCGCTGCCTCTTGGTATCGCACCAATTTTGTTACCTTTCTACGCGGTCATCTTGAACGATGCTTTGTTAGTGCAACCGTTTTAAACTCTCGCTAACTTGTAAACATTTAGGCAATTATCTTTTCTGGAAACCAAAGCGCTGGGTTTCTCGCCCTGAGTGGCTCTTTCATGCCAGCCGAAGCAGGGAAATATGTTTGCTTAATAGCTTCCTTGTTATGTCCTCATAAATTAAGAACTCACTTCATCTCGCTGCGCTCCACAAGAGGAAAACATCAAACATCTCTGCGCGGAACTCGTGCCCCGACTCAGGAAAAAGAAAGTTTGCTTTTGAAACATTCACAACACCGACGGAGAGAAAGGGACTCAGATACTCATTCAGCCCGAATCAAGTCCCGTTGAACACCCTCCTGATCACACACAGGTTTCCAAATGTTTGAGGAGGTTATTTGTGAGGAACGAGTGTATTTGAGCTCATTTGCATACAAGCAAATCAATATTTTATTCTTCCTTTTAGCCGCTGCAATGTTTTTCACTCTTGTCACACATATCTCAGTCCATCTGTATGGAATAATATCAGACAACAAACATTTAATAATTAGAAAGGAGGAAAAAGCATAAAACAACCTATTTAATGAGCTAATAAGCAAATTTGCTCTGGTTAATGAGAAATCCAGGACTAGTATGTCCAGATTTTGTGCACATCAAAGTCAGCATCTGGTCTTTATTTGTGTATAACGCCTGAAAGGAGCCTCGGCAAACATCTCGGCAAGCAGAAACAAAAAGGTACTGTAAACTTTGAATATTGTGGGATTATCTGTTACTTAATGAGGCCGTTCGATCAGACAGAGCAAATAGCAGTATGTTAATTAGTGATTATACTCAATGATCCTGAGCACACATCTCAGATATCTGTGGTATTATGGGGCAGTTCACATTTATCAGTCTTCTATAGCCAGAAGCAATCACACATATACATTCATATCCGGATAAACCATCTTAATGTGATGCTGAACTGAATTCAGTGCAATTTATGAAAACGTCTTTGCATTTTACAATGCATTTCAGATTTTAGAGGTAAATTTTCTTTGTTCTGTCACAAAATTTGTGAAAGCTCAGAGTCCTCTCTCATTTGCATACGCTAATTGCTCGTTCTCATCATGCAGTATGAAGTAACCTCATTTGATAATAAGACAAGAATAATAAATCACGGACTTCATCATTAAATGAATCACTTCCTGGGGGAATTTTGATTGTTTTATCTAATTGTTTAAAATGAGACTAAAAACGAAAATATTTCTACACCTGTGCCATAATTATTAATAAATGATTTACATCATTAGTTTATAATAAAAGTCTTTGTGTAATTGCTCATTTTGAAAATGCACATTTTCAGTGGTTTTATTTGATGTTTTGAAAATATTCTTTACAAAATATTTTGACATCAAACATTTTGACATTTCAAAATCATTTCAGAGATTTTCATCTCTCTCTCTATATATACACACAGCATATTTTTTTAATTAGTGTGTTAAAGTTTAAGCCTACAGCAACATAGCCTGAAGAACTGCCTGTTTTATTATGTATAACTGTCTCTTTTTTTTTTTACGTCGCCTTTTTTAAAGACTGAAAATCTGTAAACATTTTAGAGGTTTCATATTATGTTATAATTATATGCATTGCATTAAGTTAGCATTGCTTTTAAAATCACCAAATTTGACTCATTACTGTTAGTGAACTAAATTTGAGATTTGTCTCTATCTATCTATCTATCTATCTATCTATCTATCTATCTATCTATCTATCTGTATTCTTGACTAAAAGTCTATGTTGTTGAAAACTACAGACTGACATAAAACGTCTCTACTTTAGACATCTCAGATTTGCATTCTGCATCACTAAACATCAATGACTTATTATAAGCACTAATCAGGTGTATTGCAGTAATCAAGTAAGTCTTATAAATAATAATTTGTGGGGAAAATGTACTTTTTTGTTACTAAACATCCATGTACTACCTTATTTTGGAGTATAAAACCATTAAACTAAAAAAAAAAAAAAAAAAAAAAAAAAAAAAATCATGTTACTCGTGGTTTCAATGTTGACACTGAATCACTAATCTTCAATTATTTGGGAGGTCCTTCTCTTCAGAGATTAATTACCGCAAGAGCTCATCTAATATAGTGTTGTGTTGCCACCTAGTGTACAACTATTGAATAGATCAATACTTGACAGCCTTATGTTATTACATCTACTCATTTCCATTACATCTCAAATTATGTATAGAATTACAAAAGGAAGTCTTGCTAAGGCGTTATATTTTTTGACTAGCGTTATATGTGTAGCCTACTATAGCCCATAGGCTACACATATACATTTTCACACTTCCTTTCAAAATTTGTCTAAATGTGATACTTGTCTAGAATTTCTTCGTACACCACGTCTCATATTTTATTTTAAGCTCTTCACGGATGCTGTTGTCCTTGGTAAACTACACTAACTTTTGAAAAAAAAAAAAAAAAAAAAAAACTCATGAAATTGATGTCACAGCCATGGGAAAGTTGTAGGCTAGACAGTTATGTTAATTAAGTCTTTGATGAGATAATCACAATTTTAAAAATGCAATAATTCATATTTTTACGATGGATTATTTATTTATTTGATGCTTGTTTTAAATATGTAATATTTCTTAATTTCGAGTTGGTTTTTAATAGTTTAAGACTGAAAGGCAGAGACTGGTACAAAGGTAAAACAACACATTTTCATAAATTAAAGACATTTAAAAAAAATAATAATAAAAAAATGATGGCATGGAAAAAAGTTTTAATGTGACCTCCATGCAGTATTATTTTACTATCATTGAGATATTTTGTTAATATGTTAATATTAACAAAATATCTTATATTTTATTAACATGTTAATATTTTAGATTTTATTTTCTCTTTTCATTTTAATTTTAAAGTTTTATTAAAATAATTTGTTTTTTTTATAATTTTTTATTCTTTCAAAATATCTGTATTGTTTATATATATATATATATATATTAGTTTTAGTTACTTTAATAGGCTACATCAAGATAAATTAAATGAAAATGAGAAATGTTGCCCTGTCAGCTAGCTGAAATACATAAGTTTAAGTTTTTATGTTTTATTTTATTTCAGTTAATATTTACTTTATTTCAAGTATAAGTTTTATTTTTATTTTATTATTATTTTATTATTACTATTATTATTATTTTTTTTTTAGTTAACTATAATCCTGGACCTGGCATAATAAAAACAAGTTTTAAACGTATTTAAATAAATATCAGCCCAAATTTAATATCACGTTCTTCAGTAATCTAATAAACACCCAATAAAACTAAAAATATCTAGAGTAATAAATACGTTCTTGTTAATGTACTTTTACTATTAACCTGGCATCAAATCACCACAGATTATACATTCACTTCTGAGCTCATTCGTGACTTTTATTAAAGAATCTGGGAGACTTTTATTTTGAACAAGAACAACAGTATAACCGGAAGTCGAGTGTATTATTGAATCAGACTTTACCCGTCACTTCCAAAAGAAGAATAACGGCCGGTTAAAGAAACAGATGAGAGGGGTCTGCGGAGTCTGTCAGCGATTAAAACTCTCCTCTAGACCGTTTTAAGTGTTCGTTCCCCTTGCTTTGCTATGATCAACACGCATTTCTCAGCGTTATATGAGTTAAACTCTCAGCAGTCTTGCTGTAGGAAGGAAGCGGGAGAGGAAAGGACTGACCGCGCGCCGCTGGCCCTCTAAACACACTCTCTTCAGGGACTTCACTTAAAAGGGCGAGATTGTGCTGCAGCATACTTGATAGCCACATAAGTGCTCGTATTTTAAACACAATCTGTTATTAATATTAAGATATCAAAGACTATGTGAAGTCGTTATTGTTTGAATATTAAGAATTGTGTTTCTTGCATTATAATCGATAGTCATCGATCATGGCCACAGATGTAATAACGACTGAAGAAATCTCAAACCAGAGAGACTCGAGTGATCTGAACACCAATAAAAGTAACCCCGAATCAGACACACCCAGCCGGACATCTGAGACGCAAGAAAACAGAAATATAAGCAGCCCGTTATCGTTATCAACATCCTCATCGGTTCACTCTGAGGAAGAACTACCTCAGGACCCCATAACAGAGAATTCACTGGAGAATGGAGACAGTCCGCAGGAACCAGCGACTCCAGACAACAGACAAAAACAAGGCGTGAGGACTTCAACTCCTGCGCGAGCGCCGCAAGCTGAACACAATGGAAGGTAATGGCAACACTGTCTGTGTCTCAAAACAAATGCTGTTAGCTATGTAGGACACAGTGTTTTAGGACTGTCACTGTCCATAGTTGAGAAAATGCCATGGTTTTGTTGGGAGAACTGTAAGTTTGATGAACTGTGAAACTGGTGAGCTATTATTTAACACGAAATTAACAGCAAGAAACATAACTAGCTAAATAAATCAAATGTTTGTCTCTCATTAAAGGAACAGTTCAGGCAAAAACGAACATTTTTGCTAAAAACATTTACTCTTCCAAGATGTCGATGAGTTTGTTTGTTCATCTGAACAGATTTGGAGAAATTTAGCATTGTTCACCAATGGATCCACTGCAGTGAATGGGTGCCGTCAGAATGAGAGTCCAAACAGCTAAAATAATCCACATCTTGTGAAGTGAAAAGGTGCATGTTTTTAAGAAGCAATCATAATTAAGATGTTTTTAACTTCAAACCGTTGATTTTGACTCGTCTTCCCCTTCTCAACAAGTAAAATCACACAGCAATGTAATTGTTTTGATCTAATTTGTTGAATTGATATTCAATTCATTATACTTTACAGACTTTTTTATGACTGAAAAATGCTGTATTTAGTTAGTCCCCCACGTTTTGTACTCCACTCTGTTACTGTATAATTTTTCTCCTGTTAAAAAGTAACATTCCTTAAGAGTTTGACACACTGGAAATCATTTGGATATTTTCTACGGGGTGACAAGTAAATAATATCTTAAAATTTCATGAATTTTTTACACGTAGTTTTGATTTCATTCGTCAAACTGAACCATTCAACCCTGTTACCCAAGTCATCGTAAGAAAAAGCATTTATTATTAAAAGTTCTGCTAAGTTATTGTAACTAACAAAAAAGAAACTATTTTAAGTAATTGAAATAAAGCTGAAATAAACTAAAATATAAATGTTAGATGGAAAAATTTAAATGAAATGAAAATTAGAAATGACATACTAAAAATGAGTTTGTTAAATAGAAATGTTTTAAAGAAACTAATAAAAGTGACAAAAGCACACAACTTTAAAATAAAAACATAAAAATAAAAGCTAATTTAAAGTATTTGTAAATGTTATCATATTATATAAATGATATTGAAATAAAATGTTTTTTCTGTTTTTTTTATTTTATTTTACGATTTAAGGATTATTGCTGGAATATTATTATTATTATTATTATTATTATTAGACAAATAAAAAATGTGCTAAGACAGAAAACCCCATGTAAAATGAATAGAAAATAAATCCGACATTTCAGAAGGTTAAGAACATTTTTTTAAAAAGAAAACATTTTATTTTTGAGTTTTCGACTTTATTTGACACCCTGTTCATGAAGTGTCATTTGTTTGTGTGCCGTTATTGTCTGTAGGGTGTGGTGGCATGCAAAACATACGCCTGCAGGTGATACATTCATAAAAGTCTCTAGGTGTGTACAGTACATTCAATCTTCTACTTAGTCTCAGGTGTGTACATAGTTACTGTAAAAATTCTCTGTGTGCCACCTTTATAAAGTACATTTATCAGAGTCTAAGTCAATGTTTCTGCTTTATAATGACAGGTTTGATTTGAGGTTTGAACTGTTTACGTAAAATCTCATTCAAAATCGTAGAAATATTTCACCCAAGAAAGAAAATTGTTGTTTATGTTCATACAGTTAAAGTCAGTGGAGTCTAAAGTTGTTTTGGACCCCACTGACTTTCATTGTATGGCCAAAAACAGTTAAAACGTCCTTCAAAAGATCTTCTTTTGTGTTCATTTATGTAATACTTGAGCAAACAACCTGTGTTGTGTCCCATGACACGACAGTGTGAACTTTTGCAGATCTCTTGTAGGGAGGGTGGCATAAAGAGCAGCAGACTTTCCCCCTGGAGGAGTATGACAGATACCACATGGATGGCATGGCAATTAGCTCCCGTCCACAGTTAACCAGTGTCTCACATCTGAGCGCCAGCCTCTTTTTGAAATTACTAAACAGCTGGTGGATGAATGACTCCTTTGCTGAACCTCATTCATTAAAATCAGGAGACATAACAGCCTGTACACACACAAAAGACACGCACAAATAACAGGTTGATGGGAATAAGAGATATTTTTAGATTATGAAAAACAGTTTTTCTTAGAAACTTGATTGAATGCGATGCAGGGCGTTTGCCTGTGTTCACAGTAATTTGCATGTGTACTGCTATTTTTGCAGGATGCAGTATTAATATTGTGTGTAGTATGCATATTTTCTGAATGCATGGAATATATATGCATTTACCAAAATATGCAGTATGCAGTTGAGTGCACTGCATAGAGTACTATATCCCAATATGCAATGCACTCAATCTTATGTTTTTTTTGTTTTTTTCTTTGTTACAAATGAACTAGAAGTAACACTGTCAGATATTTTTAATATATCCTCCTTAACTCATGATTGGTTAATCTGACTATTTTATTCATTTTGAATATTAAAATAAAGGAAAATAATGTTTTTTTTTTTTATGCTAACACTTTACAATAAGGTTCTATAAGTTAACATTTTTTTCACATTAGCTGTTGCATTAACTAGTGAACAACATTTTTACAGCATTTATTAATCTATGTTAAATCTACATACATTAATAAAATTTTTTCAACATGTTAAGAATGAAAATTGTTGGTTTTATTATCATTAACTGAGATTAATAAATTCTATTGTTAGTTCATGACACTTAAAGGCCTGTTCACACCAAAGACGATAAAGATATAATTCTAAAAATTGTTCTCTCAATACTAAAGAATGCAACACAGCTATAATGATAAAGGCAAAGAGAAACAATATCTCTGGAATCACTTTCAGAACGATTTTTTTTAGCTGATGAACGATAAAATCATTCGCTGGTGTGGACGCTAATATCGTTATCTTTATAGTTATCGTTCTTGGTGTGAACAGAGCTTAATACTTGACGCTTCATGTAAAATGTTATTTTTTTATAAATAAAAAACTGAAATATAAGTATTAGATGAAAAACTTGAACTTAAAATTAAAATTGCTGACTACCTGGAATAAAATAAGTTTAAATACTAAAATTACTAAAACTGAAATAAAGATAAATTAAAGTATGATAGAAATGTTTTAAAGCAAACCCTATAAAACATTTTCATAAAAATGACAATAGCACATAAATTAAAATAAAAATGAAAACTGAAAATATTAAATTAGAAAAGCTAATTCAAAATATTAGTAAATGATAAAATACTATATAAATAATACTAAAATAACACTGCTACAAAAATTTGCTCACAAATTAGCTACTCCCATTTGCAACCCTGTTACCAATTTTGCCATAGTTTTCATTTAATTTTTTTGTACATTTGTTCCGTTTAATTTTGATGTTCATTTAATGTTTATTTCAAAATTACACAAATCAGGGTTTTAAACTATTTAGACACGTGGTAACAGGGTTGAAAACCCCCATAGAAAATGAAAATGCTACTGAAAATGTTTTTGTTTCCGAGGAGATCACTGGCCTACTACTGTTTGAAATTGCATACTGCATACTGTTTTATAATTTTTGTACACTAAACAGTATGCTAGTATTCCAGTCTGAAGACAGCTCACAGGGATGAATTCTGTTTTTCTGTAGTTTGTGCTCTTCAGTTACACTCTAAATTATAGATGTATTCAAACATTGAATCTAGTGTTTAGTAATATATATATATTTTTTTTTTTATTCGGTCTGAGGTCTTGAGGAGTGTCCCGCCCTACCAATGATCTCACTGTGAAATGACTTTAGTTCTAGCAAGAAGAGCATCCTAATCTGCTCTGTTTCCAAGAAATTATAGCGGGTTTGTTCTTTACGGCAAAAATGTTGAACTTTGAACACACTCCAAGAATTCCAGAGTCACCACCCAAATCTTTACCCAAAGAAGGGGAAACTCTTTTTATAAAAGAGCTTATCTCGTATGTAACAGAATTCAGTGTGTACGAAGTCCTCAGGAGTTTACATGCCTTTCTATTGGAGATTAACGCACCAAAGAGGCCCGTATGGATTTTTTTTTCTATGTCATAAGATGTGATATTCTGCATCTTAATGTGCAGTGGTCTTATTAGGCAGTTCAAAGCTCTTTTCAGCCATTTCTCAGTTACTACGGCAGTTTGTAGCTTTGTGATGAATGACTATCAGCCGGTATCAGATCTGGACTTCTGGACTCTTTCAACTCGGATGTATTGGTTTTTTTAGTAAGTGAATAACATGCTATGAACTAGGGCTGCTTTAAAACCAAAACGGCTGCCAAATGGGTTCATTCTTTTATTATTTATTATTATTATTTTTTTTTTAATCCTTCAGTTTTGAGCACCAGGAGTCAGTTGCTACCACAGAGGCACGGCTGAGAATGGAAGGAGTGGAGCTAAAGGAGGAGTGGCAAGATGAGGACTTCCCCAGGTAGGCTGTTTTATACGTGTGTGATAGCGGTGGGTGATATGACCAAAATGTTTTTTTGTTTCTTCATCTTCATGATATATATTGCAAATTGCACTACCATTCAAAAGTTTGAGGTCATTAAGATTTTTTTCAAGAAAATAATAGTTTTGTTCAGCCAGGACTCATTAAATTTATAAAAAGTGAATTCGGAGACATTTACATTGTCACAAATTGCTATCTCAAATAAATGTTATTCCATTGAACTTTTTTTTATTCATCAAAGAATCCTGAAAAATGCTTTCCATGTTTTTCACAAAAATATTAAGAGAAACTGTTTTCAACATTGATAATCTTGAGCAGCAAACCAGCATATTAGAATGATTTCTGAAGGATCATGTGACACTGAAGACTGGAGAAACGATGCTGAAAATTCAACTTTGCATCACAGGAATACATTTTGAAATATGTTTTTTTTTTTTTTTTTTTTTTTTAAACTGCAGCAATATTTCACAATATTACTCTTTCAAACATATTAAAATAGAAAACAGTTTTTTTTTTTAAAAAAATTGTAATAATATTTCTACAATATTACTGTTTTTGATCAAATAAATGCAGCTTCTTCCAAAAACATTTTTAAAAATCGTCCTGAAACTTGTGCTTTTGCTGGAAATTCAACCTAAAAATGTTTATATTGCATAAATGGACTATACCTATTTATAATATGTTATTATTTTAATATATTATATTAAAATAATTGTACATAATGTTATTAAAAAAATAATTTTTGCAGATTACACAATTAACAAACTCTCATCAAAATCTCATTTGATTTTTTTTTTTCTCTTTTTCATTTAGAAATTGTCTGTACTCTAAATAAATATCCTTTTTAAAGTTTATTTATTTCATAGCGGGAAAAATTATCAATTTAATAATTATTTTTTATTTTTGGATGCAAACCACAAAATTACCAAGATTATTCATAATAAATGAATAAGTGTGTCATCAAAGGAAAAATAATTGCTTTATAGTAAATAACCAAGTTAAAATCAAAACAGTTATACATTATAAATCTAATAGGATGAGCCATGTTCAAAGTAGTTGTAAAAGAATGAACTTACGTATGTGTCGTGACCAAATTTTAATGGAGAAAATTGATTGATTGTTGGAATTTTTTTATTTTTATTTTTTTTTTTTTTAAAGATCTGGTTTAAACAATAGCAGATTCTAAATTATATTACAATTAGTTTCAAATGTGTTTTATTTGGGTTGCCAGGCCACTCCCAGAAGAGGAAGATATTCATCTTGATGAGGGGCTTTTCACTGCTGAAGGAGCACCTGGTAGGCCTTAATGATAGATATACTCAAATATAGGGAATATGTACAGACAATTATACATTTGTTACTATGCTCAGGAAACATTGTGATCAATTATGTTTTAATTGCAGCTTCACAGTCTTATGGACTTAACAGTGCAAAGAAAACCAAAAAGAAGCTTTTGGCTCCAGACATTAGCCTAAATCTAGACCACAGTGAGGGTTCGGTCCTGTCAGATGAGCTGGATGAGAGTACAGAACTGGACCTGGACGATGTAGACACCCCTTCAGACAACAGCAACGAGTTCGAGTGGGAAGGTATGACTGTGGATTAACCTTTAAATGTTAATGGTTTAACATTACATAATCCTAACAGCAACTAATCTGATCAGTAAGTCATTTTGCAGCCATTCAAACTCATGTCTTTCTGATCCAGTAGAAATGTTCCTTGCTTACTAACGTTACAGAGATCTTTTCATGGACCGGCTTTGTGTAATAACTCTTAGTTAAACAGTATTATGTGTTCTTGTTTTGTTTTTCTGTCCTGCTGCTCTCTTCTGTCTTTCCTGGAAGGATTGTTTCTTCTCATTGGTTTGCGACAGGCCGCTGGCCTGCGGTTTGTGGTAAGGTTACCTGACTGGATGTTTTATTCCCTGATCAAGTCCTACAGCATTGATTTAATTTTCTTTTTGCGATATCACCCTGTGGTATGAAATAATATGGCACTACAAATCAGACATTATCCATTGTTTTTGTGTTGGAGAATGTTGATGGTTGGATTTTGATTTGTGCATGGTTTTTCCTCCAATCTCATCAGATCTGCTTCTGTTAATCAGCCTCATTTTGGTGTCCTGATCATTTTTGTTGAAGGTGATAATGAATCACTTTTTGAATTTAAAGGCAAAGACAGCCTTCCTTTGTGATAATGAATTGCATTTTAGCATATGTTTAAAAAGCATACCTATTACAGAAATAATATACTTTTTTGACCACTTAAGTAGGAATTTAGTACATCTTTATATGTAATTTCATTATTACTTCCTTGTACTGCTGAAAATACTGACAAGCGTTTAAAGATAACTAAAATATACTTTAAAGTCATTTCTTTAGAAACGTTTGTCATATTTGTAAAATTAATATTTTATCATACTAGGAGGATATAATTGCAATTTATTACATTTAACATGTATTAACTTTAATTATAGTTAACTATAGTTAATTATAATCAAATACTTTACATGTGCTCTAGTATGTTAGTCTATACATCAAAATTGTACTTCTTTACGACAAATGATTACAAATGAAAACAATTTAAAATGTACTTTGAAGTAAAACATTTAATATGACATTTTTACACATTTAAACTTTAAGTGCACATTTAAAAGTGTACTTAATTGTGTTAAGAAAGAGTGATGAAAGTGTACTCCAAGTCCGTTACAAAGATTAACCATGGTTTTGTTATAGTAAAAGTGTAATGTGTGTTTGTGTTTTTTTTTTGTTTTTTTTTGTTTTTTTTGGCAGATTGATTACCATTTGTATAACCACAAGATACCATGGTTAAACAATGTAACAAAGCTATGGTTAATTTATAGTTACCATAAGCCAGGTTTCCATCCAAAGTTGAGAATTTAACTTGTGCGCAAATTTAGAATGTCGCATAAAACATTTGTGAATGTTTCTGTCCGATGAGTCAAAGAGAACAAAATCGTCACTTCCTGATAAACTGGCACTAAATATCAAAAAGACAAGTGGCAGAAGCCACTGAATATAATAATTTTCATATATAATAAATGACTTGTGCCTCACAGCGAGCAGACAAATCACAATAAATACGCTTTCAAAGGTGGATGCCTGCTGTTCGGGAATGTAGTCGTGTAACAGTTCTGGAAGGCAATAATACAGGAATACTTTGCTCGGGCATTTCCGAATGACCATAACAACATCGGTCTGCTGGTTAGTCAGGTTATGCCGTCCTATCGCACAGTCTCGCATGACTTTTTTGATGTGCATGGAGGAATTTATTCAGCAAATACGTTTCCATCTCCCATTATTTGCATTAACCATTTTTCGCACAAGACAAGAAACAAAAAACGAACTGTTAGAACAAGTATATATTGAAAACTAGTACGAGCATGTATGTAGGTAGTGTTGTATTAGCATTAGCTCTGTTCCCAAACCTAGCTAGCTGCCTCGCTGTCTACTGTGTTAGCTACTGTCTACATAGGCAGCTATTTTTTTTTTAATTTCTGGTCCGGCTTTATCAAGCCAACTTCAAAATTTTTCTTGACACACTTTTTTATCTAGTTAAAAGTTAAGAAAATACACTGCACACACAAAAAATCCTTGCAGTTTCAGTCATACTTCAATAAAAACATGTATATTACCTTGAATCTGCAATCTTGGTACTCAAATGAATTCTCTGATTGTCCCATTGAAGAAAAAAAGGTGATCAACATGGGATTTTTGGCCAAAAATCAGCACTTTTTGTGCTCAACGCTTGCTTCAATATAGGACTATCATATAGATGTACACACAGTGTAGTTTATTTTTCCTCCTCAAATTTTTAGTTAAATACTTTAGTTTGGCTGCTTGTTTTGGCACACAGAAACCAGTACATCAAGTTTTAATTTGTACCTTGTTTCGTGCTTCTAGAAGGTTTATAGTTGGTTTTGCTAAATCAGAAGTCCACAGGACAAGTGTCATTTATTCATTGTTTTTATTTATTTTTTTCATCATGCACTGTATGTGCATCATATAAATGCACATACAGTCACTGAACTGAACACTAGAAGAAAATGGTGCACATATGCACAAAAATAACAAATATTTAGTGAAATAAACATATTTTTCTCTTGTTAGATGACCTCCCAAAACCCAAAAATGCGGACCTGCTGCGTAAAGGAGTGGAGTCGGTGCGTGAGTTCACCAGCACAGAGGAACGGGAGGAGGGCCGTCGCTGGAGAGTCTTCCGCATCGGAGAACAGGAGCACCGGGTGGACATGAAGGCCATTGAGCCCTACAAGAGGGTTATCAGCCATGGAGGTCAGTGACGGCACCTTTCCATGCCAATTTGTCCTGTCTGTTATCTATACAAGGACATTTTCTGTTTGCACCATTCAGGAATTGATATTGTCCATGGTCGAAATTGTCAGTGGGTGAAACTGAAAACATTCAGAGCTGTTTTATGGTGCTTAGCTGCATTCTCACTCTCAAACCGGTGCGTCTGATGTTTTAGAGCATTACTATGGCATTTATTGTCATTTATAACGCCACAGACCTTTTCCAGATCATCTCTCAGTCAGAAGAGCCTGTTACCATCTACCATCTGTCTTTCCTCCTTTTCCGCTTCCTCCCCCTCCCTTTTGTCGTCTAACAGCTGTCGCTTTCATTTGAAATGCCTCTTTTGCATGCTGTTATATAATGAAAAATTACACAGACTGAGCTGTTGATTCAGATAGATTGGATCAGTCAACTTGTGTAATTGCTGTAAAAATGCAAACTAACGTTCAAACGTTTGCCAATAGCCACTTTCAAACATGGTTCCCCTTTTCGCAGGTTACTATGGCGATGGACTGAATGCCATTATCGTCTTTGCTGTTTGCTTTATGCCTGAGAGCAATCAACCAAATTACAGATACATCATGGACAATCTTTTCAAGTAAGTTCTAGATGGCTGCTTTCAATCATTTTGTTTCTAGTGATGTTTCACATGGTGTATTCTGGTCAAGATCCCTTTAAAAGTTAGAGACATCTGGAAAAAAAATTGGTATAGAAACTCTTTTCTCTCAGAAATTGCTATTTCTCAACTAATTACAAAGAAACGGCAAGTAAACCATTAACTTAAATGTGAAATTTTGAAGTACACTATATTGCCAAAAGTATTGGGTCACCCCCTTCTAATGAACAGTTTTGACTACTTTAGTAATTTCCATGAGTACAAATCTTAATGTTTTAGCATATAATGATATTCTAGGGAATTGTGTGCTTCTAATTTTATAGCAACAGTTTGGACAGGACTCTTTTCTATTCTAACATGACAATGCTTCTGTGTAGAAGGCAAGGTTCAAAAAGAAATGATTGATTTAGTCAGTGTGGAAGAACTTGACTGGTCTGCAGAAAGCCAAATCCTAATCCAAGATGAACACCTCTGGTGTGACTTTAAATGCAGACCTTGAGCCTAAAACTCATCACCAAACACCAATGACTTGTACATACACTATATGGACAAACGTATTGAGACACCCCCTTCTTTAGAACAGAAAAAGGCACTTCCAAAACTTTGGCAACATAGATGGAAACATAATTCATTCATTTAAAAATTGTATTTCCATCTCTGTTGCAACAGTTTTGGAAGTGACTAAAATGACTGTACCCATATGTACAAGTCATTGGTGTTTGGTGATGAGTTTTTGGCTCAAGGTCTGCATTTAAAGTCACACCAGAGGTGTTCATCTTGGATTAGGACTTGGCTTTCTGCAGACCAGTCAAGTTCTTCCACACTGACTAAATCAATCATTTCTTTTTGAACCTTGCCTTCTACACAGAGGCATTGTCATATTAGAATAGAAAAGGGTCCTGTCCAAACTGTTGCTATAAAATTAGAAGCACACAATTCCATAGAATATCATTAAATGCTTAAACATTAGTAATTTCTATGAGTACAAATCTTAAAGTAGTCAAAACTGTTCATTAGAAGGGGGTGACCCAATACTTTTGGCAATATAGTGTATTGGTAATAGTAATTTCTTGTAAAATCTACTCCAATAATCTTTATTTGCAACTTTTAAAAATCATTTTTGAAGAATGTGGAATTTCGTGTGAGGTGAAAGATTTCCTCATACAGATTTAGGAACGGGTTACATAGATTCAGTGCCAACAGAAAGCTGCTTGGTTTGAAAGTGACTATGCTTTTGACAATAGACAATGGACTTTTTTTGACTCCAAATTTTGTCCAAATTTCCCTAATGTGACCACACATGAAGTTTGTTAGCAACACTGAAGGTGATGTAGACAAATCCTCACCTGATGCCTCAAACCTTAAGTGGTTTTGCAACTAACATTTAGTTTATCATTCAGGTACGTCATAGGAACTCTAGAGCTTCTTGTAGCTGAGAACTATATAATTGTATACCTGAACGGAGCCACTTCACGCCGAAAGATGCCTAGTGTGGGCTGGCTCAGAAAATGCTATCAGCAAATAGATCGAAGGTAAGAATTTCATTTCCAGTATTTACTAACACAGTTCATTTTTTGGATGAACTGTTGCTTTAAATTGCTCATTCTCTTTTAATCTTTAACTTAATTTTGTTCCAAACCTGAATAACCCAGAAAGGCAATTTCAAGTCAACAGCTGTTAAACTATGTATAACATTAAAAAAAATGTAATAATGCTAATGAATGTAAATAAAAACTGCATAATATGAATTTATTTTTTGTAATATTTTTTTAAAAATGAATACAATTTTCTAAATAAATAGTAGTAATACAAATATTTATTTTCAGTAACTTTTAATATATACAAACTCTGAACCTTGAAAAGTCTAAATTTATGTTTGCACAACATTGTTCTTATACAGGTTAAGGAAGAATTTGAAGTCTTTGATAATAGTGCACCCGTCCTGGTTTATTCGCACCCTCCTAGCCCTCACAAAACCTTTTATAAGGTCAGTCCTTTTCTAGTTACCTTCAGATATGTTTTAATATGAACTGATTTCCTGCAATGACCTTATAAATGCATTATTCATTTACATTTTACATTTATGCATTTAGCAGACGCTTTTATCCAAAGCGACTTACAGTGCATTCAGGCTATACATTATTTTATCAGTATTATTCAATGTACATTTTTCAATTACAGCTCAAAATTTAGCCAGAAAATCAAGTATGTGTACAGCCTGACAGACCTGGCTGAGCTTGTCCCAATGGAGTATGTTTCCATACCAGACTGCATTAAACAGTAAGTATCCCTTTAATATGCCCTACTGCTTCCAATTTTTTTTTAAGCAGGAATTGATCAGTTTCTACTGTACGTTCATTACTCTGAAAAGGTTTCAACAAGCTATGCTACATGATTACCTTCCGTACTGAAGTTTCCATACTGCTCTCCTCAGCAGTATTCTGGCTTTGTAATTATTTTACTGAAAGTCTTATCTGCTCCCAAGTACTAGCTGCTGTTGGCTGTGGTATCTTCAGAAACTATCTATGCCCTAACCCTTCTTCCTGCCTTTCCTCTAAGGTTTGACGAAGAAAAAAATAGGAAAAAACATAAAAGGTATCTGTATTTTCATTCCGGAGATCCCTGCCGTATCTCTGTTGACCTTGCCTGAACTGCACGAAACTAACAATTAATCGTTTGGCTTTATTAAGTGTACCTATACTTGGTCACTGGACCAAAAGTTGCTTTTTGAGCTGCTTCTTTGATTGTCATCAAGATGCTAAATTCCTTCTGTGTGCCATCTAACTATAATCATTTGTTGTAAATGCAGCTGTTTTGCACTTAAATTTTTTTTTTTTTTTTTTTATTTTGAGCACAATTTGATACATATTTCCATAGCAAAAGTGTTGACTTGCTCTGAAATTCCAGCATTGACCTTTTATTATTATATCTACTGAGGCAAGCAGTACTTCCTGTAGTTTTTGTCCTGTCGCTATTGCAGTTTCAGTTTTCTTGCTGTGTTCACCATAAAAAAAATACAAACCATCCAGAGCAATTCAAATCTTTGTAAGGTTATTCATCATTTATTGGAATAAATAAATACATATTCGTAATTTCATTCAATTAATTTTGGTAAACCTCATCGTTTTATTTTATACAATAACTAAAAACACTGAAATAAAAAAAGTACAGTGGGGTTCAAAGGACTAGACAACATTTTAATTTGAGGAAAAAAAGTGACTTGTCAGAGTATGATGTAAAACAAATTATTTCTTTCCTATTTACTAAACACATGATTTAAATTATGCAGATAATACAGTTTATATTAAGCTATCCACTTTATTTATGAAATTATATTGAATATAAGATTACATAATGTACACATTTTATATATAAATATATAAAAAGACATATAGATTATTTATTTTTTAAATCTTGTTAGAACACTTATTTAGCTCTACTTCAATAAATCTCTTGCTTTTTCCACACACTTTTGAGTCTGCAGTGAGTTTTGGGTCTGCAAGAAGTGTGTTGTTTAGAGGGAACACTGAAGGCCAGCGATACTCCAGATCTGAATCATCCAGTAACTGTTATTCATTTCATTCAGGTTTTTGGCCAGATGCACTAACTTGCTTGTGTTTGAAATGAACGTCTCACAGATTTAGATTCTGACGTTCTGTCCTCTCAGTTCTGCCGCTGTTAGTATGGTATGTATGACCACGCTAGTAAATCAGACTTTATGGTGAAGGATTTGAACAGTAAAGTCACAGGTGGTTTACATTTTTTCAAATGCATGCCTGGCAAATGCACATTCTTACTGCTCACTGCATGTCTAAGCCCTACATGTGACAAAATGCATTGTTTAACCCTCACAGTGGTGATCACACAGGACAAGACAGAGTGTTAAGAGTTTACACTGTTTTCCACATACGAAAAAACACCTTGAATGTCTTAGAATGCCGTATAGCAACTTCCTTGTGCACAAGCTTCAGTTAAAGTTTCTTCAGGAAATGTTTTTCAGCCAGTTTGTACAATGAACAATGCAGAATCAACTGACTTAAGTTCCACGTTAATTGATTTAAATAATCTTTTTGCTTGTGTTTGTATAACGATGTTTTTAACCTCAATCAAAAAGTTGTCTTGACTAAACCTTTGAGTGTAAAGTCATGAGACCTTCTTTTTGTGACGTTGTCTGTGTATTGATTTGTGTATAAATGGCTGTTGTTTTTCAGATCAAATTGAAGTGTTGGTATGGATTTGATTCTGATTCCTTAAACTGTTATAATTTATTTTTCCAATTTAGGATTGACCAGGACATGCGTGGAAAGGTGGAGATGGCCACCGCTGCAGTGCCAGAGTGAGTCAGAAGAGTTGGAGAGAAGCTGAAAGAATCAAAGAATGTATTGGGTTTCTTTTAACTGGAGAACGCAAGATCTTGATGTCAGAAAAGTGCCTTTTAAAGCAACAGTTTACCGCAAAATGAAAATTCTGTCATCATTTACTCTCATGTCATTCCATGACACTTTTTTTCTGTGGAACACAAAAGAAGATATTTAGCAGAATGCCCAAGCTGCTCTTTTTGACAGCTGTGGTTCCTATTCACTTTCATTGAAAGCTTGTAGATTTTGCTAAATATCATCTTTTGTGAGTCATACAGATTTGGAACGACATGAGGATGAGTAAATAATGACAGAACTTTTATTTGTGGATGAGCTGTCCCTTTAAAGCTTCGACTGCCTGTTACGCTATGTGACTTTTTTTTTTTTTTCTCCCTGTTGCATTTGTGTGCCAAACACTTGTCAGATGGCATCTGATTTCTGCGTTAAACTTTTTAATAACTTTTTATATGTATCATTTCAATAAGTAGATCCTGTCAACATGTTCTAGTTCCTATTGTATCTTGCTCTTAGTTAAGGCACTCTAGTCGATGCATGTTCTGCATTACATTTAAATGTCTATATTTATATCAAAAGGCGATAAAGGAGAAAGATTAATATATATTTTTATGACTGAAATGTTATTTTTAGGGCCACAGTCTGCCGTTGTTTGTCATCTGCTCACTGAACATCTCATAGTTATACCACATATTGTTTACTGCTGAATTCGTGTATGATTCAAGATCGTGGAGAAATGTGCGAAGGAGACAGAAATGAATTAAGCAAAAATGTATTGCATCAGTAACATTTCTCCAATTCACTTTCATTAATGGTTTGGGAGGGTGGGGTTCTTGTATGTTATGTTCTTGCAAGTAAACTTCCACACGAAAATCACATTGTAATCTTGAAGGTTTTACAACACTTCAGCAGTTCAATGGTGTGTCATTTCCCTTACAGAGAACAGGACATGATAAAGTGTTTTTAATCATAGTGTAACTACACTGAGCTCCTTTAGAACAAAAGAGAAAGGTATGAACAATGTCAAAACTTCTTTTACATAAAAAAACAAAGGGAAGTTTTATATATATACATTTACATATATATATAGTGGTATTATCCATTTGTGTCATCCTATCAATACGTATACCAGTATAAAAACTAAATAATAAATTACAGAATTTATATCCAAATAAATAAAACATTCACACTGACAATATTTAGAAAAATGCACAGACAGCTACTGAACACATTACTAATGGCATCATAAAATAATGTCAGAATTTTGAACTGTTAGTAATGATCGACCATAAATAGCTTTGTACCTTAAAAGGGCTTCCATACATTTGATTGCTACATCATCTACTTCTGGGTCAAACTTGTTTGCCAAAAGATGGTGTTGCTGCACAATCCATTTCAAGTCCCCAGCTCTATAGACACACACTTTCCATCTGTGCTTCCCAGTGCATGGTGGGTAGGGAGCCCCACTCTTTAGATCTCCTTCGTGGTAACCCCACTTCACCAGCTGAGCAATTGCATTCATGTCCGATTGCTCATACTTGACGTTTGGAGGATTGGATCCTGGTACTGATGGCATTCTCTGTAGCGTAGCCCACATGTGCTCATCTGGACTGTACGTGTCTTTCTCCCATTCCATGAAATCTTGAATCTCTTTGCTTTTGAAGATGTGCTCCACAAACTCTCTTGAAACCACAAGGTAAGCATTTCCTGAGAACGTGGGGGTCTTTATTGGTGGAGGTGACTTTTTGACATCTGTCCAAGTTACAATATTTGTAATATTGTGATGATATTGCCAGCGACCCTTTTTGGCTTCTACGTTCTCAGACTCCAAACTGTTCTTTCCATTCAGGTATTTCAGAGACTGAACTATTTTTGCATTGGTTTTAATGGGGAAATAAGTGCCACATGTGTTGAGCAGATACTTCCACTGGACGGGTGACTCTTAGGAGCCTTTCAAACATCTCGATCTTATGGACCACCATAGAGTAAGCAATGGGGAAATCTTTCTCCTCTTCACTGAGAGAAACCATCAGAAATCCTCTGTCTTGGATGTAGGCTGGACAACCCTTGGTTGTGTTGAGGTAGAATGACTCTGATAGCAGGGATCTTCTTTTTTTTTAGAGGCCAGGGGCTTCCTGAAAACCTCCTTGTCTGCTCCATCCATGTCTCCTTGGATAATAGCAGAACAAGCTTGTAGTTCTTCAACATCCTGCTTTAGTAAGTGATTCAATTCCAGTTTCCGCTTAGAAGGGCAGCACTAAAATTCACTATACAAGGTATATTGAATGAGGTAGCTATTTGTCAGATTTGTCAGGGCACGGTAGTTACCTGCGCTCTGAATGAAATATGACACGTGGGCGGCTGCTATTATAATAGGCTGTATCCACCTTATTCTTCAACGCGGAAGTAAGCCGTTTTCTGTGAATGTGCGAGACTTCCGGTTCATAAGCTGCCGTAGAGAAATAACGAGAAGAATAACAAAGTGCAGTAAACGGTTAAACTGCTTGCACTACAAACCACTATGTTCATAATTAAAATAATACATTAAAATAAAATGGTAAGACTCAGCAATATAAAGCAGCAAAACGAGCGGTTTTGTACAGCTAAAAATAGCTAGAAGCGAATGACACCAGAACAGAGATTTTCTTAATATAGGGAGATGAGAGGGTCTGTATTACTTACTATTGGAGAAAGCGTAACGGCTAACTTGGATCACGTGAGCCTTAATAACCAATCACATTACAGCCTTGACGTCATTGAATTTCAGTCGGAGATGTGCGACACTCAATCGCCGTTTACAGATACCATAGGAATGAATGGGAAATGTGGTAAGCTGAATCCCACCTGTCGCAAAAAGTCAGCGACTTCTCTTATAAAACAGCATTTTTTTTCTTGGTAAACTCTAAAAATAGAGTACAAAAGTAAAATTTTCAATCCAAAAGTATTGTTTAGTGTAAAACGTTGTAGATCAGCAGATAGGCTGTCGATTCATTAAATGATGAGCTGTTTCCTCTAAAAAGCTGTTTATTCAGCGTAGTGAAGCCTCTCCTCCACTGACATCCATTCAAAAAAAAACGGCCTCTGGTCTCCTTTCCCACGTACTGGCAGACTGGAAGCGTTAGCTTTAGCCGTTATGCTTTTTCGGCTAATGGTTGCAGGCTTGCCTTCTAGTGGCTTTGACCGGAAGCCAGACACATTAAATTTACAAATGGCCGCACCCACTATAACAGGCCACATGACTCACGAGAACTAAAGGCGCCATTTTTTTAAATCTACTGATCGACCGTTAAGATATTTGAAGGCAATGGTAGACACTACTTTCAGTGAATAATGGCTTAACTTTTCAGCTCTTCCTCCCATAAAATTATCATATGGCTTCAGAAAACTTTGAATACTTCTCAGAAGTTTGTATGGACTACTTTTATGACACTTTTTTCTAGCTTGGCGTTTCAAATTGGGATCCATTTGTATTGTATGAAAAAGCTGCCTCCGTTTGTGTTTCAAGGAAAAGTCTCCTTTTGTGTTTCATGAAAGAAAGAAAAAAGAAAGAAAGAGAGAAAGAAAAAGGAAGTCATACAGGTGAGTAAAATCATTATTTTATTCCTACAGTCTGTTCTAAGACTCACTACTTAGGTTTGGCTACTGTCATTGCTGTTAAAATAAGTTACAAGTCAAGTCATCATTATTTATATAGCACTTATTATAATGCAAATTGTGTCAAAGCAGCTTTACAGTATTAAATGGGGAAATAGTGTGTCGAAATAGTGTGTCTTTCTCCTCTGGCCAGACAAAGCCAGCAGTTTAAAACTAGGCTGCAGCCGAGTCAGATTGTGCAGAAAACTCATCTGGTTCCTGTGGTCTTGTCCCAACGACCATCTGGGGGATGAGGTCTTCGGAAGGGATCAGTCTCTGGGGCACATCTAGATGTCCTGGTCTCCACTGATATTTCAGGACAATCGAGGTCGTCTCTAGGTGCTGATCCACCATCTAATCTGAATACAGACTGGATCCGGTTGGCTATGGTGATCTCGACAGATTAGCTATAGCTGCTTTGAGTTCATATCAGGTCAAAATTAGATTCAACATAAAGCCATTCTGTGGTAGAGTTTGTTCTACATGCCACTACTTCTCATACTGTACTAGAGTCAGAGTATTTAAATAAGTCTCCAGTAGAGGGCACCATGATATCAGCTTGTCAAACAAGCACAGCGAGGTTAGCGTATACATTCATCTCAATTGTGTTTGCTCCTTTAGCACAAATCCCCACAAAACAACTGTTTTTGATATCACTTGGGCCATATTATCTGATTGATCACGTGTTGACGATACTGATAGACTGATGACACCACAAACCCGTACAGTACATTATCTGGCAACAAGCTGTGGCATGAAAGGCAGCAGACTGGTCAATTTTGATCTTTTAGTTAATATCTCTCAAAACAAAATTGGGAACCACTAAAGCATCTACTATAATTTATTAAACATAAACATTAATAACATAAACATCTATAGATTCATAAGTTGTTTGTAAAAGAAACCAGTCAGAATACACAGTTACTTGACTGGCTGTCAGTAGTAAATGTGAAAGAGTAGAGCGTGTGGTTAAAACCCCCTGGGGTCTGAGGTGATTTTGGGGCCCTTGAGATGTTTTGACATGCCCTGATATTTGTGCTTATTTCAGCTACTTAAAACATACTATTGACCAACATGTAATTTGTTTGTATTCAGCACAAACTGTGCTACAATAATATGTGACCCTGATGGATGTACATGTTTGCATTTTTTAGAAAAAAAATATTATGCGTGGTTAGTAAGTTTTGGGGGGGGAAATGTAGCTGAAATAAGGCCATAAAACCCACACTAAATAGTTCTGAATAAGACTTTTGAGTAATTAGTCTTGTAGGCTAGAATATTTACTTCAAAATTATGTGAAAATCATTCTGCTTACTCATTCACAGAAAACAATATATTGATTTAAATTTTTATAGACATGTTTTGTGATTGAAAGCCAATATGCGAGGGAGTGGCAATGGCCCTGAATATTAAGTGATTCTCCCCTGAGAGACAAAGGGCCCTCCCCTAATGGCCCCTAATGGCCCATCAGTGTGACTGTGACTTTGAGGCAGGTAAGACAGAATGTGAGGAGACTGAAAAAATGGGTTGTTTGAATTATTTGTATTTTATTTACAACACAGTATAATCAAAACATACATAATGAAGGTCAAAGACACATTGTGCACACTGACCACAGAGATGTGAACAGACTTTGAGTCATTCCTGCAACAGATTCTGTCCAACAAGTGAAACAAGTAAATCATACCTGATATTTACGTGTGTTATTTAAGTGTTTCTGCTTCTTTCCATGGATTCAAGAAGAAAAAAACATAATCAGTAGTCAAGGAGCTTGTTTTACCATAGAATATCAGTATAGTTGAACATCTGATGTTGGTACAGCGCTCTCAGAGGAAAACAGTTTGAAGAAAGTCATCAGGATTCATCTGTGGTTCAGGTATCTGATTCACTAAAATACAAACAACCAAAAAAACAACAACAACAACAACAACAACAACAAAAAAACATTTGTGAGCATGTTAATATCAGGAGCATCTGTAGGTTTTGTAGCCATAGACTCACGCATGCTTTGTATTATCATTAAAAAAAAGACATTTTATATCTGAGAAACTAATTATTATTGTTTAGCATGTTATTAAAATCTATTTCTGAACAGAGTAGGCTATTAATAATAAACATGTTCTAAACATATTTAGACTCGTAGCATTGATCATGATACAGTGTACACTCATATTACTTTTATTGTTTTATATAGAGCATGAAAACATCATCGCGCTGTAATCAATTTAAATACAATGAATTGCCTTTCATATTCAAAATGTTTTACTCGATTTCAAACATTGTAGTCAGGAATTATAGTTTGGGAAAAACCCAACTATGATTTTGTTGTCATATAGCCTAGTATGTATGGTTTTATAGTAGCCTATGATATGATTCTGTACCCATAGACTCACACATGCTTTGTACTATAAAAAAGGATATTTTACATCTGAGAAACTAATTATTATTGTTTAGCATGTTATTAAAATCTATTTGTGAACAGAGTATTAATAATAAACATGGTCTAAACATTCTTAGATGCCTAGCATTCATCATGTTGTAGTTTGGGAACAACCTAACTAGTAAATGTGTTCTTGTTTATGTCACAATAACACGTTAACTAATGCAAAAAAGAAACATTACTTACTCATCAGATTGATCTCCTCGATGAAATCGTTCTTCTTTTGAGGGAAATCCAGTCTTTACTCAGCGCGTCTTCTTGCAGAAATGAACAGTAGCCACGATGAACGAACTCCTCGCGCTTTGTTTATGTTGGGCGTCTCCATGCGCACGTGTCTCACGTGGATATTTACATATGAACAGCGCGAGCCGCGAGGGGGCGGGATTGCATTAAAGATGAGTTAGACGGGAAAGACTGAACATCGTGTTGGTTTCATACGGATTACTTTATCACAGAATATTTGTTTTGGATAAGACTTACTTCATTTAAAAGTAGACACTTCAAGCTTTCTATATGTCCCATGTCTCTGTGTTGAGTATTTGCTGAGTTACAGTTCATTTTAGTGACGCATTTCTAAAAGCAGCTCGCGGAGACGGAGAAGACAGAGAGGGCACCCTGAATGTTTTCTTTATTTTCCAAAACCACAACATTTTGTTTTTATTGCGAGTGTACCCAAAAAAAAAAAAAATAGATAATTCAAAGTTTCAATTGATGTATAACACTTATCTGTATGACCAAAATCGACGGAGTATTTTTAGTGTCTTTCACACCGATAAGAAAAAAAATGGCCGACCCCTGGGGGTTTAATGCATCTACAAGAAGGGGCTTTCTGGGTTACAGTAAATTAACATTTTACCTCATTATTGCTTTTTTACCTAGACAATCTGTACACCTGTTATAATAACAAGTGGAATTTCAGGATCTTAGTTGGGTTGGTTTTCATTAACTTTGTGCACAATGCCTTTCTGTTCAATGTTGGTTTTCTGTGGTTTGAACAGGAAGAGATTTTATCAAGTGGCTTGCATGTTCTTGGCACTTTTTTATATGTTTGATCTCCACAGAACATTTTTGTGCTTCTACTTGTTTTCTTTTTCTTTTTTTTCTTTTTTTGAAAAATTCTTACTCTATACCCCACTGCATACATTCACTTTCATGTTTATTTTTATAATTTCATATGAATTGAGAATTTCATGTAATGTTTGGTTTGTTAAATCCTTTCTTAAAAATATGGCAGTCCTTCATAACAACTTTCATAAATAGCTCATTAAAAAACATTACAGATCAGTAGTGTACATTAGGATATGGATATGGTGAATGTAAAGTGTTATAAAATTGGTCTAGGGAAAATATTATGATTTTTAAAGAACATTCCCATATTAGTCTATTTGTCATTATGTTGTCTTAGTGATATTTAAGGCAATCACTACTTTGTGTTTGTC
The DNA here is from genome assembly GCA_039654775.1 of Spinibarbus caldwelli. Taxonomy (NCBI): domain Eukaryota; kingdom Metazoa; phylum Chordata; class Actinopteri; order Cypriniformes; family Cyprinidae; genus Spinibarbus; species Spinibarbus caldwelli. Next base: position 16,016,544 of record CM077265.1, on the reverse strand, counting down.
TTATTGTCTCCTTTGTGGTTATAGTATTTAGGTTAGTCACTAAAGGTGCCTCAGAGGTGACAGTCTTTAAGTATGTCACTGATGAAGTTCACATCCCACACTCAGCTGTGTCTCCTACAACACAGTACACCAGTGACTCTCAATTCCTTTCCAACACCCCCAAAAAATACCTCAAACTTCTTTAATATGCACTGCTGAAGTTTCGTCTGCATGTGATGGCAGTGTAGAGTAATTGGCATTCCATGTATGGTCTAAAACACAACTGAACATAGATATCTAGTGGTACGATTTAGATTCGTTGTTTTTAAAAACCTCCTTTTTCATAGGCCACACTACAACAATTTTCAAACTTTCAAGCTGTTTATTTTGGAAAAAAGTTCCTTGGTGTTTTTTTTTTTTTTTCCTCCAGAAATGATATGAGTCTGTTAGTGTGTTGACTGTCATTCTTGTAATTATACTGTAACCACACATTCTGTGCATGGTCCATTTTAATGAAAACCATATCCTGTTTCTTTCTTTTACAGACACATTTCCGTGATACATTTTTACATAAATGTAAATTACTTATGTCAGAGCACAATATCAATATCATGCACTGACAACTCATGACAAATAATATTTTCTGTAAATTCATTATTTGTTTTTAACATGAGCTTTACATTCGGTAGACTGACTGACTAATGATTTGTTAGTGTTTATTTTTCTTAAAAGTTATTAGCAAATGTGTTTGTTTATATGAAATATGCGTAACAAAAAAAGAGAACTTCTCTGAAGTCTACAAATTTTTTAAAATTCATTAATTTTATTTTTACAATTTGCTACATCCTAATAAAAATATGACCTGCATAGAAAGTTTATTATATTATATAAAACACATGTGTACTTACATTTACATATCAATATATTTCAATACAAATATCAATATATTTCTTATCAATAACAAAGACTGATACATTATTTACAAAAGTATACAGTTAGATTTTGAACCTGTTAATAAAAACATCATAAAACAATGTCAGATTTTTGAACTGTTAGTAATGATCGACCATGAATAGCTTTGTACCTTAAAAAGGCTTCCATACATTTGATTGCTACATCGTCTACTTCTGGGTCAAATTTGTTTGCCAAAAGATGGTGTTGCTGCACAATCCATTTCAAGTCCCCAGCTCCATAGACACACACTGCCCGTCTGTGCATCCCAGTGCATGGTGGGTATGGAGCCCCACTCTTTAGATCTCCTTCATGGTAGCTCCACTTCACCAAACGAGCAATTGCATTCATGTCCGATTGCTCATACTTGATGTTTGGAGGATTGGATCCTGGTACTGAAGGCATTCGCTGTAATGTAGCCCACATGTGCTCATCTGGACTGTACGTGTCTTTCTCCCACTCCATGAAATCTTGAATCTCCTTACTTTTGAAGATGTGCTCCACAAACTTCCTTGAAACCACAAAGTAAGCATTTCCTGAGAACATGGAGGTCTTTATTGGTGGAGGCGACTTTTTGACATCTGTCCTAGTCACAATGTTCGTCACGTCATGATGATATTGCCAGCGGCCCTTTTTGCCCTCTACGGTCTCAGACTCTAAACTGTTCTTTCCATTCAGGTATTTTAGAGACTGAACCATTTCTGCATTGGTTTTAATGGGGAAATCAGTGCCACAGGTGTTGAGCAGATACTTCCACCGGACGGGTGACTTGAGCAGATCCTGCATGCAATTGATGTCCGCTTGAACTCGAGACCAGGAGGCGTAGATCACACTCTCCAGTTTGCTGGCCACAAACACATTGGTCAGGCAGGACGTAATGGCTCTTACTGCTTCTTTAAAGATCTCAGGTGTCTTCTGGTCCACATGAACACAGTACACATTGTGAGGAGTGTAAATGGCTCTCAGGAGCCTTTCAAACATCTCGATCTTCTCATGAATCACCATGGAGTAAGCAATGGGGAAATCTTTCTCCTCTTCACTGAGAGAAACCATCAGAAATCCTCTGTCTCGAATGTAGGATGAACAATCCTTGGTTGCGTTGAGGTAGAATGACTCTGATAGAAGAGATTTTCTTTTTTTAGAGGCCAGGAGCTTCCTGAAAACCTCCTTGTCCACTCCATCCATGTCTCCTTGGATAATAGCAGAACAAGCTTGTAGTTCTTCAACATTCTGCTTTAGTGAGTGATTCAAGACCGACTCTTCCTTGTGAGGGCAATTTGTCCTTTGTCCTGGATAATTCAGCATAAGGACAGACATGGCTACACTCACAGAAAGGATGGAGATTATTGTCATATTCCTCTGATTATTAAATCCCATCTTGAGTTATTTAAGATTATAACCTGTGAGAAACAAGTACCAGAAGAGGAACCCTGTGTCAGTAAGGAATGAAACAGCCTCTCTTGTTCACATACCAGAAGCGTGTGGCAGGAACTGAAAGATAGCAAATCATATACAAAGGGGAAGGGCTGACCTCTGCAAAAATGCATAATAATTATTACACAGCAGAAGTGTGGCTGTCATCTTCCTGGAGGGTGTGGTTGTTTGTCAGTAAGAGCATTAAATAAATAAAAATGTTTGTAAACTTTGTATACCTAAGATGTTTTGAAAAAAAAAAAAAAAAAAAAAAAAAACTTTTTTTTAAAAAACATTAAGGAAGATTTAAAGTAACAAATATCATGTCATAAATTTTTAAACTAAGGGTGGCCTCTTTGAGCAAGGTGGTTATCTTATATTTGGCTACCATTTACATATGTAGCTTTTCGCACAAGGGTTTCATTTCAAGGGATAGTTCACCCAAAAATGAAATACTTGTAGTTCACTTATTGAGTGAACTATCCATGTCACATGAACAATAGTTCACTTATTAAGTTATTAAGTGAACTATCCCTTGAAAGTATGGTTTAACTCTGTATTGAAGTTTAGAAGCTTTTGCCACTCTTTTAGGTCACTAGTAGACTCTGTTTGCAGTTTTCATTGTATAACAGATTCTGCCCAAGTAATGTTTTCAGTGGTTTACATTCTCGCTTTAAATCACAAAACTGGTAATGAATATTTCAGCCAAGTTAAAAAGGAAGAGTGTGATGCTCACAGAAAGAGATAAGTGAGAAAGACAGTGTGTGTACTTGTAAACCAACCAGATTCTCCAGTGTCCTGTCAATTACCAGAAACTGAAGGAATGTTGCTGAACATGAAAAGGCCTAATTCACTGTAGTAAGCTGTATATTGTTTCTACTTTTTCTTACATTTGTATGATCATACTTGTGCTTTCAAAAATGACAGTAGAAACTATTGTATAACTAAACAAAGTGTTTCTTACAAATACCCAACCTTGAAGGTGGTCTTCTTGTTACCGACTATAGTCCTCAATTGTGTAGCACTCAAGCTGTGTCCAAAAATACCCTCAAATTGCCTCTTATCCCCTATTCCACTATCCCACTATTTTTATTTATTTATTTTTTATTGAACTGTGATGTCAGTAAATATTCAGTTGTTCTTATGCTTATCATTTGTTTAATTATACTCTTGTTTATTTTAAAGGCATGGTGCTGGCAAAGGACGTTAATGTTAGTGAAAAGTGTTTAATAGTGAATCGTGCTTTTTTCTCATTCATTCTCGTTTACTGGTTTTTTTTTTTTTTTTTTTTTTAATTGAAACATGTCAGCAGTATCTTCTGCGCTACGTGGCTATTACATATCGCAATATGCACTAAATAACCATGAAAGCTGCAGCAGTGCGTATGTGAGGAAAAAAGTAGGGATATGCGAGACTAGTCAGATAAATGGAACTGCTGTTACTAGTCGATATTGGAAATACTAGTCGAATAGTCAAAATTTAGTCATTTTAATGTTACGTTTTAAAAATAATACATTATTTTGAAAAGTGGATATAATTTAATTTCACGTCAGACTTTGCATGCATGCGTTTTCTTTGTGTCACTTGCTGCTGGCTCAGAGAATTGTCCGCTTGGAAGACAAGCCAGATGTGGGAGCGTATTTACCGCCGTATTTTATATGCACAGTTGCTGCCTTGTTTACATGAGTAACCATGGTAACCATTGTTCAGAAGCTCCATGTAAGGTGGCCCAGTAGTGCACAACACAACGGAAACAAGCCGCAACACAACTAAATTAGGACAACACGACGGAAACAAGCCGCAACACAATGGAAACAAGTCGCAACACAGTGAAATTAGCACAACACAACGGAAACAAGCCACAACACGATGGAAACAAGCCACAACGGAAACAAGCCGTAACACAACGAAATTAGCACAACACGATGGAAACAAGCCGCAACACAATGAAATTAGCACAACACAACAGAAACAAGCCGCAACAATGAAATTAGCACAACACAATGGAAACAAGCCACAACACAACAGAAACAAGCCGCAACACAATGAAATTAGCATAACACAATGGAAACAAGCCACAACACAACGGACACAAGCCGCAACACAACGAAATTAGCACAACACAAAGGAAACAAGCCACAACACAACGGAAACAAGCCGCAACACAATGAAATTAGCATAACACAATGGACACAAGCCACAACACAACGAAATTAGCACAACACAAAGGAAACAAGCCACAACACAACGGAAACAAGCCGCAACACAATGAAATTAGCATAACACAATGGACACAAGCCACAACACAACGAAATTAGCACAACACAAAGGAAACAAGCCACAACACAACGGAAACAAGCCGCAACACAACGAAATTAGCATAACACAATGGACACAAGCCACAACACAACGAAATTAGCACAACACAAAGGAAACAAGCCACAACACAACGGAAACAAGCCGCAACACAATGAAATTAGCATAACACAATGGAAACAAGCCACAACACAACAGAAACAAGTGGCAACACAACGAAATTAGCACAACACAATGGACACAAGCCGCAACACAACGAAATTAGCACAACACAAAGGAAACAAGCCACAACACAATGGAATTAGCACAACACAACAGAAACAGGCCACAACACAACAAAATTAGCACAACAAGCTAGATTTCGATTCGAGATTTTGTTGTGTTGTGCACTACTGGGCAACCATAGCCACATACTGTCAAAGAGTGAATTTGCCTTTTCATTCATTGTGTCTGCTGCTGTTTATTGTAAATTTTAACCGTTTGATAAAAATTAGGATAATATGGTATCTGGAATTATTTGACTTTGAATCATAGGTTAAGTATTTCAAATGGATCACATATACACACAAAGTTTTTGACATTCACAACCCATAAAATTAGTATTGTATGTTGTTTTCTTTTGGTAGAGCATTTGGACCCAGAAATGTGACATCAGACTTAATAAGTGGATAATTTGAATGTAGGTTGTTCTAGACATCATGGAAAAGTTCACGGTTCTTCTGTGGATTTTGTCCTGTTTAATGAAAAACCCTATTTCCTGAAGATAATTCATAATTAAAAATTGTTTGTCAAATATACATTTAATTATTACTTTTTGCATACTAGCACTGATTAAGATGACATAGTAATGCAAGAAATATGTGTATGTGTAAAAACAGAACGCATTTAAAGGCTTAAAGTAAAAACCTGAGTAATACCTGAGCTTGAAAAGACAGCACTTGTTGCTCATTCTGCCCAGACTGTCAGTGGTATGTAGGGTGAAACTGGAGCCTGGCCCCAGAACATTGTTTAGAGGACTCATCATAAGGGTTCACAAACCCTATGTGGGATGAAATCTATTATTCTGTTTGACAGTTACAGTGCATTGTTGCTATATTTGCTTAACTTGGTACATTAAAAGGCTTTGTTTACACAAACTTCAGTATGGGTGTATATACACATACTATAGTTACAGCTGAAAACGTCTTCCTTGTAATTTGTAAAATATATGCAAAATCATCTTTTATATAGCACCATGTAAATGTTCTAAAATACAGTATGTGTACTATATTTGTTGTATATTATAATTGTATATACTGTATATGTGTAAATATATATTCCATTAAATTTTAAAGGAATAGTTCTCTCAAACTAGTTTTGTACCCATATGCTGTTAATTTTGTCTTTTAATGCCTTTTAATGCCTGAGCTTAGAGATCACATGTCCGGAGCAGCTGCTGTTGCACAAAATGTGCAACAAAAGGCACGAAAGTGGTGCACAAGTGTTAAGAGTCAAAGCACGTTCACTCTAAACCTGTCAATCATATAATCATATCTCTTGCCCTTCCGTATATGAAAAAAAAAAAATAAATAAATAAAAATAGAGAAACATTTTTCTACAAATGGAATTTGATGTATTTGAAATGACATATTTCTGTAAATGTTTTTATGCAGCTCATGGTATTTTTTTTAACAATAAAGGATGTTTATGACAAATGACAAGCAGGTAGCGTTCAGTCCATTATAAAACATACAAAGAGTGCATGTCTGCCTATTATAGAATCAAAATCCATTTTAGATCACAATCGGAAGTTATTACAAGCACTCGATGATGGTTTAAAGTGGGGTTTGAGCAAAAACATTAATAATTACATATATTTTGAAAGGTAGCTTGATGCCAATCGTACCTTTAATTATATTTCAGATCTATTCTTGTAAGCATTATGGATAGTTTGTATTTTTGATGAAGAACCAAAAGTTATTTATCTTAATGTAAATGCTGTATATTGAGCAGTGGACGATTAAAGCCATACGAGATACACAGGCTACATGAAGAAAAAAATGTATTGTTGGTCGGCACCACCTAGCGTGCAGGTGTGAATTAGCAGAAGGTGATCAATAGTTTCGCGCTCAGTGTGAAAGCAACATTCGTCGACAATTCGCCTCGCTTTTACACATCGCTCTCAGTGTAAAACAGCCTTTATCTGTCTTAACACATGTGGTCACTATAAAATGTAAAAAAAAAATAAAAAAAAATAGAAAAGAGCATGTTTAAAATTTTGGGGGAGGTGAGCTATCCTTTTTTATGTCTTGGATTTTATGGTGTGTGCACCAAAAGCGAAATTAATTATTAGCACGAGTAGATTACATACCAAGTTAATGCAAAGACATGAATTCGTGCCAGGTGATGCGAATGCGCGATAATCACCTCGAGAGGAAAATTAGATGTTTTTATATTTTTAATCGCGAAAAACACCCCGTGAGTAATTTACAGGTGCATTTAAAAAAATTTGAATATCGTGAAAAAGTTCATTTTTTTTTGTAACTTATTTCAAAAAGTGAAACTTTCATATATTCTAGATTCATTACATGTAAAATATTTCAAAAGTATTTTCAAAAGTAAAAAATTCAATATCTCAAAATATTAGAATATTTCCTAAGATCAATCAAAAAAAGGATTTGCAAAACAGAAAAGTTCAAGTTCTTTAAAGTATGTTCATTTATGCACTCAATACTTGGTCGGGGCTACTTTAGCACAAATTACAGCATCAGTGAGGTGTGGCATGGAAGCGATCAGCCTGTGGCATTACTGAGGCACTATTGAGCCTTCAGCTCGTCTGTATTGTTGGATCGACTGTTTCTCATCTTTCTCTTGAAAATATCCCATAGATTCCATATGGGGTTCAGGTCAGGCATGTTGGCTGGCCAATCAAGCACAGTAATATCATGGTCAGCAAACCACTTGGAAGTGGTTTTGGCACTGTGGGCAGGTGCTAAAGTCCTACTGGAAAAGGAAATCAGCATCTCCATAAAGCTTGTTAGCAGATGGAAGCATAAAGTGCTCCAAAATCTCCTGGTAGATGGCTGCATTGACTTTGGACTTGATAAAACACAATGGACCAACACCAGCAGATATCACGGCACCCCAAATCATCACTGACTTCAGAAACTTCACACTGGACTTCAAGCAGCTAGGATTCTGTGCCTCTTCAGTCTTCCTCCAGACTCCAGACCTTGATTTCCAAATGAAATGCAAAATTTACTTTTATCTGAAAAGAGGACCACTTTGGACCACTGAGCAACAGTACAGTTCTTTTTCTCCTTAGCCCAAGTAATATGCTTCTGACGTTGTTTCTGTTTCAGAAGTGGCTTGGTAGCCCTTTTCCTGAAGACGTCTGAGCGTAGAGACTCTTGATGCACTGAATCCAGCTTCAGTCCACTCCTTGTGAAGCTCTCCCAAGTGTTTGAATCGGCTTTGCTTGGCAGTAGTGGGGAAGTCGTGGCCTAATGGTTAGAGAGTTGGGCTAGTAACCTGAAGGTTGCCGGTTCGATTCTCACACCAGCAGGAATTGAAGGTGGGGATTGTGAATGAACAACACTCTCTCTGCCTTCGATACCATGACTGAGGTGCCCCTGAGCAAGGCACCGAACCCCCAATTGCTCCCCGGGCGCTGGAGCAATGGCTGCCCACTGCTCCGGGTGTGTGTTCACTGTGTGTTCACTATTCACTGCTGTGTGTGTGCACTTGGATGGGTTAAATGCAGAGCACCAATTTCGAGTATGGGTCACCATACTTGACAATACGTCACGACTTTCACTTTCACTTTCAGTATTCTCAAACTTGCGGTCATCCCTGCTGCTTATGCACCTTTTCCTACCCAATTTCTTCCTTCCAGTCAACTTTGCATTTAATATGCTTTGATACAGCACTCTGTGAACAGCCACCCCTTTCAGTAATGACCTTCTGTGACTTCCTCTCTTTGTGGAGGGTGTCAGTGATTGTCTTCTGGACCATTGCTAAGTCAGCAGTCTTCTGCATTATTGTGGTTTCAAAGAACAAGAGATAACTGGAATTTATACTGTAGGGATGGTCATTTAATGAAACTCAAATGTAAATATTCTAATATTTTGAGATACTGGATTTTTGACTTTCATGAGCTGTAAACTCTAATCATCAAAATTAAAACAAAGAAATATATATATATTTTTAAAATGTTTTACTTCACATGTAACGAATCTAGAATATATTAAAGTTTCAGTTTTTGAAATAAGTTACAAAAAAAAAAACTTTTTCACGATATTCAAATTTTTTTAGATGCACCTGTAGAGTGAGTAACACGATGCAAATATTCACTTTAATTGTTTAATTGTTTTGATTTTGTGGGAAATATCAACATCAACACACGCAAGGGATACTTCACTCCCGTAATTGTTATTTAAATGTAAAGATGGTGGGAGCTTGAAGAAACTGTTTCAGCTAGTAGTTTGTAAAGATATCCATAGTTGAGATGTTTCAAGGAAAAGATTGTCATCAGGTAGAAATCGAGAAACTCGGTATATGGCCATTACCAGTCAGACATACTGTTATGGGAATTAATTTTTAAAATTAAAAAAATAATAATAATAAAATAACAAACTACTTTTTTCCATCTTGCATTGTGGTTATGCTCTCCTTATAACAAGGGCAACACCCTTATGTTGACATTACATATCATAAAGACATAAAGATTATGTAATTTATATAAATTTATAATAAATTTTTTGCTGTAAGGTTTTTGACAGCAGTTTGGGAGGGGCCCTGTTTTCTGGCATGACATTTCTACTTTGCACATAGTGAGATTTATTCTCTAATCAAATACACCTGAACAAGCTCATCATTGTCTTCCAGAGGGTATTCAGGAAAACGGCTTATGTGACATACCTGGGTACATTTACAGATAAGTAAACGAATAACCTTGACTTTCGGTTTCAAAAACCGAGGTTCAGGTTATGTAGCCATAGCAACTTACTGTCTGAACAAAACCTGCTCCAGAGCAGGTTATGCCATAGTATTAGTTTACAACAAGTACATGCTCAGTGTTAAGGTATTCGTCGCATACATGCCCATTTAATGAGGCACCTGTGGGTGTGACAGCACAGATTACGTAAAGCATGGTAATGTTATAAAATGTATACAACATAAGCCAATGTTTAGTTTACCTCCCATATCTTAAAACCAGGGTTGCCAGGTCTGTGAAACAAAACCAGCCAAATTGCTAATCAAACCTAGCACAGTAATGTGTTTTCCTATTTGCTGGGGGCCCTCTCCGTTGAAATAGTGCTCTGGGGAGATCACTTTAATCTACGAACTAAAAAACAACCCATGGTAACAGCAAAATAGTAGCCCATTTCTGACGTAAAACCATGGACTTGGCAACACTGCTTAAAACCAACTTAAAACTATAGTTAAAAGTTTTTTTTTTTTGTTTTTTTTTTCTTGCTACATGACATTTTCTATATAATGCACAGACACTCTAATTGTTTTTGTGGAACAGAATAGTAATTAACGTATTACTGCAGTAATTAGAGGCAATTTTACGATAATGGGTTTGAATAGAGAAGGCTTGGCTCTACTTGTGTTTGTAAAGAAATATTTTCAGTTATCCAGAATAAACCACAAACACTATTCTAGCAGATGTACTGTGAATCGCAACTTCTAAAATAGTACCAGACTTAGACAGACACTAATTGCTAATAATTGTTCTACCAGTTAACACACCTATTCAGTTTGATGTATGGAGGTAATTACTACTCTGTTGCAGTTCTGCCAGTTTTTATCAATGTTTGTCAAAATACATTCAGTTTGTTCTGAAATCATTGTAAAAGCATTTGGACTGTGTTAACAGTCAACAAATTGAATTTGTTTTAAGATGAATCACTGGCATGTTGTCAGATCTGTGTCCTGTCTGGTGTTGTAGTTTTCTGTCTTGTCCTCCTCTAGACTTTTGCTTTCCCTCATGTATGCCCATATTTGGTTATGTTCCTGTTCCTGTCTTTATTGTTTCATTATTAGTTTATTACTCCCCAGCTGTGCTTATTTAATTATCTAGAATTTACCTATGTATTTAGTTCCTGCCTGTTCAGTTCGTTTTCGTCTGGTCTACTCGTTACACCTCCTGTATTCCTGTCTGTCTCCGCCCTGCCGTGTTTTGCCCTGTCTGGATTAAAGACTGTTTATTTTGAAGTTTAATTCCTCGTCTCCTCATTCCTCCCCGCTGTGTGTGCACCATTTTTTGGCATTAAAGTCTAGGCTGATTCTCGTCAAACATTTTATGAGCTTGACAGATGAGTGAATACAGTAATTTAGCTGTTTTGAAAACAATGAAAACAATTTCTCAAGAATGTTTTTCTTGTATGTAGTGCTGGGAGGTCGGAATTATTTTGGTGAATTGGTTCATTCAGAAAACTCATGTAAAAGTAATAAACTTATAATAAACTAATAGTTCACCCAAAAATTAATTTTCTGAAAATGTACTCACCCCTCAGGTCATCCAAGATGTAGATGAGTTTGTTTCTTCATCAGAACAGATTTGGAAAAATTTAGCATTACATCACTTGCTCACCAATGGATCCTCTGCAGTGAATGGGTGCCGTCAGAATGAGAGTCCAAACTGGTGAGCAAATGATGGAATGCTAAATTTCTCCAAATCTGCTCTGAGGAAGAAACATCTACATCTTGGATAGCTTGAGAGGAAGTACATTTTCAGCAAATTTTCATTTTCCATTATTCCTTTATTTACCAACAATGAATGAAATTTTTGTTTTGTTTGTATGATCGTCTTATCCTAGGAGTATACAGAAACCCAGCTCTACCCCATCACACTCTTCATATGGAAATCACCTGTTCCTGTTAAAACCAGTAACTGAATGTTTTGTGTAAATAGAAAAACAAAACACTGTTTTTCTTTGTTTGACCCTTTAGATCCAAGAGAGTGATTGAAAGCCAAACCACAACTGATGAACAGTCCCATCCCTTTGCAGGATACAAAAATAGAGAAAGCTGCATCCTGACATCAAATAGTAACATGATATATTTGAAATTTAAATTCACTGTAATCTAATTTCCCCTGAAATTCAAATGTAATCCAATTGTGAAACTTATACATGGATTGATAGCGCATGAGATACTTTAACATGAAAATGAATTAAATTTCATTGTTAAAGTGGTCCTAACAGGCTTTCAGTGCTCATTTAGCTGTAACTTACTACTGTTATCAGTGAAGTCTTTTTTAATTTATGAAGTCACATGAAGCCAGTCACATGACTTGGAAAAAAACTTAAGAATTGGGATTAGAATTTAGAAATAGAATTGTTTCTGATTTCTGGTTTTGTGTTTTCACATTTGAAAGAGTTTCAAAGTACATCTTAAAGGGATAGTTCACCTTCAGTTGCTGGTCCCCATTGACTTCCATAGTATGGAGAAAAAAAAAAAATACTATACAAGTCAATGGGGACCTACTGAAGGTGAACTATCCCTTTAAGAGCAGTGTATGAGGGGCTGATATAATGACTCTCCAGTAGAGTGCACCATAAGATATACTTGTCAAACCAGCTTTGCCACGTTATGGACATATTTCAGTAAATGGAGGTGTGAAATGCCTAAAAAAGTTTACCTTTAGAAAAATAACAAATTATTCTAACTTAATTTGAATGCTGTCACAGGGATGTGTGCAGTATCCATCTTTTTCCTGAACACGGAAATCTTGCCTAACTCGTACCAGAACGATGCTTTACATTTCCAGTATCAATGTTTAGTGAAATTAATGTATTTTCTGAGCAGATAATATAACGTTACACTTGAAAATGGTTTTAAAAAGAGCATGGCACTATACTTTAATCACTTTAAAGTGCTGCAATGACTGACACAGTGACCATCTTTTTGCAGTTACTCTGCAAAGTTTAATGAGTGGGTAGATGACATAAAGCAACCCGAGGTTAGTTACGTTTTAAATAAATGGACGCTCATATCCTATATACCTGATCAGGGTGAAGTTTGGGGGATTTTGTCCACAAAGTGATTAGAGCACATTATTTTTACACATTATTTTATTATTACACACACAGCATTTTGACTTAGATGCTGCAAGCCTTGCTTGTTTTCTCTTGTCAGCATTTGATGTAGAATGCAAGGTATTTAGGTATCACAATATTATAATATAAATCATTACAGTGATAACATAATATTATAACAATAATAACATAAATATAAACCTCACCATTATAATATAAGATTAACTTAAAGTGATGGTTAAGGAAATTTAAGTGATGCATGCACTCTCTCCCTACACTTTTTTCTTGTGTGTGTGTGTGTGTGTGTGTGTGCATTTTTCAGCATATTTTTGTGTTTGTGTTGTCTATTTTTGTAATCACACTTTAGCCATACATCTTGTTTATACCATTTTGCAAGAAATCATATCCTGTTTTCATGCTTATAGATACATATGTATAGAATAAATGTAAAACTTTTATTAAATAGAGTTTTTTTTTTTTTTTTTTTAATTCAGCAAGGATATTTTTAAATTGATCCAAACTGATCTTCTCAGCTTTGCCATCACAGGAATAAATTACATTTAAAATAATTTTAAAGTAGAAAACAGTTATTTTAAATTGTAATATTTCACAATTTTATTATTTTTTTCCCCAATGATTACTTGTACACCTAAAATGTACAGTAAATAAATTATTAAAATGTCAATTATGTTAGAACAAAATTACCTTCAAATTAATACCGAAAAGAAACCAATACAAAGTCAAGTGATTAGAACATTTGATGGTCACGAGTCATGCTCACAAAGACTTTACGGTCACAAGGATTTTATTGTTGCCATTTTTGCACAGTGATGATAATTCTTGCTTTGATGCTGCACAGTGTACATTTAAACATTCTTGATTCGTTTATTGTGCTGCTGACCTTTGCTCATATAAAACTTTCAACTTTATTGATTGTTGTAAAGAAGAAGAAAATTTGTGTCCAAGTCTGGGTGAATGCTTTATGGGTGAGGACCTGAGTGATAATTCCTCATAATAAAGTAAATTTATAGTATAGCAAATGTTATTATACTGTATAGCATATCCTGCAATAAATCTGAAAATAATTTTTTCTAAATAAATGTAATCAGTGACAATGTTAACTTAAAATTTATAATGACTGTGAAATATTTAAAATTTATGCAGTCAATGAAAGTGTTGAAAGCATATCAAATACAATCATGTGTTGCAGTATTGCAGTTTTAATTGCTTCTGAACTTGCCTGGATACAATGTTCTGGCAATAATTTGGCAGCATAATAGCATACATAGTCATAATGTAACATACATGTTAACAGTTTGATTTTAAAACCATTTATCTAGTGGAAATTAGGGTCTAAAAATCTACAGAGAATTCTGGAAAGTCTGGAAAATTATGGAATTTTGAATGTAAAATTTGTTGGTACTTGGAACCCTAACTAAGAGAGCTTCTTGGTGTACACATAGTTTTTTACTAATTTAATAATTTTAGTTTTTTTGAGTTTTAATTTGACAGTTTGCACAATATTTTGACCAACTTAGAATTTGTAAATGTTTATATTATATTTTCTATTACATTTACATCATTAAAAATAATAAAAAAGATCCAAAAAGATTCCTACAATATTTATTAAAATATACAAATAGATATTGTACCTGTTATTAAAAACATCATAATATAATGTCAGATTTTTGAACTGTTAGTAATGATTGACCATAAATAGCTTTGTACCTTACAAAAGCCTCCATACATTTGATTGCTACATCGTCTACTTCTGGGTCAAACTTGTTTGCTAAAAGATGGTGTTGCCTCACAATCCATTTCAAGTCCCCAGCTCCATAGACACACACTTTCCGTCTGTGCATCCCAGTGCATGGTGGGTAGGGAGCCCCATTCTTTAGTTCCCCTTCATGGTAACCCCACTTCACCAGCCGAGCAATTGCATTCATATCCGATTGCTCATACTTAATGTTTGGAGGATTAGATCCTGGTAATGAAGGCATCCGCTGTAGCGTAGCCCACATGTGCTCATCTGGACTGTACGTGTCTTTCTCCCATTCCATGAAATCTTGAATCTCTTTGCTTTTGAAGATGTGCTCCACAAACTCTCTTGAAACCACAAAGTAAGCATTTCCTGAGAACATGGGAGTCTTTATTGGTGGAGGCGACTTTTTGACATTGGTCTTCTTCACAACGTTCGTAACGTCATGATGATACTGCCAGCGACCCTTTTTAGAAGGTACAGCTTGGGACTCTAAACTGTTCTTTCCATTCAGGTATTTTAGAGACTGAACTATTTCTGCATTGGTTTTAATGGGGAAATCAGTGCCACAGGTGTTGAGCAGATATTTCCACTGGACGGGTGACTTGAGCAGATCCTGCATGCAATTGATGTCCGCTTGAACTCGAGACCAGGAGGCGTAGATCACACTCTCCAGTTTGCTAGCCACAAACACGTTGGTCAGGCAGGACGTAATGGCTCTTACTGCTTCTTTAAAGATCTCAGGAGACTTCTGGTCCACGTGAACACAGTACACATTGTGAGGAGTGTAAATGGCTCTCAGGAGCCTTTCAAACATCTCAATCTTCTCATGGACCACCATGGAGTAAGCAATGGGGAAATCTTTCTCCTCTTCACTGAGAGAAACCATCAGAAATCCTCTGTCTCGGATGTAGGATGAACAATCCTTGGTTGCGTTGAGGTAGAATGACTCTGATAGAAGAGATTTTCTTTTTTTAGAGGCCAGGAGCTTCCTGAAAACCTCCTTGTCCACTCCATCCATGTCTCCTTGGATAATAGCAGAACAAGCTTGTAGTTCTTCAACATCTTGCTTTACTAAGTGATTCAAGTCCAGCTTTTCCTTATGAGGAGAGTTTGTCCTTCGTCCTGAATAATTCAGCAAGAAGAGGGACACTGATAGGATAAAGATAATTTTCAGACTCCGCTTATTTTTAAACCTCATTTTCAGGTCTTTAAGATTATAGCTTTTCAGAAACAACTCCCAGGAGATTAAACCTTTCCCAGTGAGGTATAAATCAGCCTCTCATGTGGCAAGATAGTAAATCTTATACAAAGGGGGAGGGCTTACCTCTGAAAAAGCGACAACAGTGTTGTTATAACTTACCTGGAGATATTACCTGTGATTATCCGATATTACAGTAAATAAGTAATATTAAAAAATTATACTGTATTTGGACACCAAAGATGTTCTGAAAACAAACATTTTGCAAAACAGTAAAGTATTATGTATCATGTCTTACAGTTTTAAAAATGTTAGTCACTTTGATGAAGCTGATTGTCTTATCTGATTATTTAAAGTTCTTTAACTCCAACGATTTTTGTAGTCTATTACAGTTCTAGCTTATCTTGTAATCTACAGACAATTCTGCACCAAAAATTGTCTATGGGAATAGTCAAGCAGTTGAAAACAGTGGTTTAGCATTCCACAAGCTGAGGAAGTGCTAAAAGGAAATGGTCAGACATGGTTCTGGTGCTTACTAACGAGTCATGTTGTTTACATTTTGCTGCCTCTTTTCAAAAAACAATACAATTGTGGAAGTATAACAAAACTAAAATGTTGTGGAACTGTAGTTGTTCTGTTAAATGTAATGTCATTTTTTTCACCAAATAGATAGCAAAACAAACTTTAGAGCCTGAATTGAACCCAGTGCAGTTCATTCAGTGGTCTGCATCCCTGCTAATAATGAATACTTTGTGCAGGTTGAAAAGGTAGATCACATTGCTCACAGAAATGCAGTTATTGTATTGTTGAAGCAGTTTTATTGAGCTGTTATGGATTGTGTTTGCAGCTGTAAAGTTATCAGTGTTACTATCACATGTACAAGACCCGGGGGGAATGTTAATCCAAAACAGCCTGATATGCTACATTAACAATGTTTAGTCAACTGCATTTTGTTTTAATGACTTTAAAAAAAAAAATCAGGAAAACCAGGTTATTCGCCAGCAGTGATTTCAAAATGCAGTAATTTTTGTATCTGTCCTATACCCCTATAATATTTGAGGGGACAGCCATTTGTAGTGGTGTCTGAAACCAGTGGATATTGTCAGGTTCACTCTTTCAGTTCCATTTTGCACTGCAATAATGAATGTTCAACCAATGTAGACTCCACAGCTAGAGAATAACCATAATGTGTGCATAGCATTGGAAGGGAATGGTCAAGGATGTTCTGCCAAAGCTGTCAAATTGACGCCATTAGAGAATAAGAATCCAGAAAGGATTTTCAGATTTTGACAAAAAAAATTATGAAGATATTTTTTTTTCTTCTGTGGATTAACTTGAATTGTTGACCACAAGACTAGTAATGTCTACTTGTTTGATTACATCAGGGATCCTCAAATCTGGCTCGCGAGATCCACTTTCCTGCAGAGTTTAGCTTTAACCCTAATCAAACACACCTTAGCATGCTAATCAATGTCTTCAGGATCATTAGAAAATCACAGTTAGGTGAGTTTGATCAGGTTGGACAGTAAACTAATGTCCCATTCTACTTATCACATGGTTCATTTTTCCCTCACAGGGCAGGGCAGTCGCATTTTTGATCCAATGCCACATTTGCTGCTCTGAGATTGACGCACCTTTGTTGTGGCCGCCCGAGCACATCAGCAACTGACTAGATTTATGCCACTGATATTCACTAAATTGTGAAGGAAAGAAGGCTTGAAAAACAACTACTGAGTGGTAGAAAAAGGCACTTTAGATGGTCTGGCCTAGGGTGCAAGAATACTTTGACTAGCCCAGGGGTGAAATCCAAGCAGGATGAGGCATCTGACAGGGCCTGCAAATATCTTACTCTCTTAAGTGATGTTAAAGCCAATGACAAACACTTTAAGGAGCAGAAATTTCTCAGATGCTGACTCCAGAGGTTCAAATGGAGGGCCTGATAGACCTTCAAAGGAACTCTCATTGGGCAGTAAAAAAGCCCAATGCGCTTGTTATGCCACATAAAAAGAGACATTAGGGAATGCCTTCATACTGAGGTGCCATCAACTGGCACATGCCCTGCAGCATTGGCTGCCACATACACTCTGTCACAGGGGCCTGCCCTACCGAAAGCTGCTCTTGGAGTAACTCCAGCACTGGACCAACCAGGCAGTGGGCTGACTCTGGCAGTGGACACCACAAGGCAAAGAGATGCCACTTCAGAGCATACAGTTTTCTTGTGGAGGGTGCTCTAGCACTCAAGATGGTCTCAAGAACCTCTGTCCAGAGACCAGAATCTAGTATTGGGTCCCTCTCAGAAGCTAAACCCACAGTTTCCAAGATCGCTCCTGGTAGGAGTCTTCCAAGCGCTATATAAATAAAGGTGACTTGACTTGACTTGACTTCCAAGGAGAGCCTTCCAGGAGAGATACTAACCACACTCACGCTGGCCAATACAGAGCT
This sequence comes from Spinibarbus caldwelli, assembly GCA_039654775.1. NCBI lineage: Eukaryota > Metazoa > Chordata > Actinopteri > Cypriniformes > Cyprinidae > Spinibarbus > Spinibarbus caldwelli. The sequence goes on along the minus strand of CM077265.1, from coordinate 15,998,456 downwards.
ATGAGCAAAAGATCTGGGGCCTGATAAAGCTGAATAATACAATGTCGCGGGACTGAGAACTTGAGCTGAAAATGACTCCCCCCACTCAGATGAAGATGTGATGCTATGCTTGATGATTCTGGACCCGGACAATCTGATTAAGGTGATCTACAGCAGTGCCTCCCAACACTACACATTTTGCATCTCTCCTTTGTCTGACACACCCATTTCAGGTCTTGGAGTCTCTACTAATGAGCTGATGATCTGAATCAGGTGTGTTTGATTAGGGAGACATGGAAAACATGCAGTGTTAGGGGGCCTCCAGGAACGTGGTTGGGAACCACTGATCTACAGGATGCACTATTTTTGGTAAGATTTATTACATTTAAAATGTTTGCGTGCCTTTCATTGTGCGTGTAACTTGAATCATGCCCAACAGATTTCCGTTTTTAAGCAGTGGGTGAGTAATCCATTCCTTCGCTTAATAAAAACCTGCTTTGAGATCATGTGACAAACATGTTTGTAGGGCTTTACTTTCAACGTTAATTGCTAGGATTAGTGTGGAAAAAATGGATATCTCAGCCCTTACAAGTAATTTACATAGAGTGTGTCTGTTGACAACCTCACATACTTGCTGCTGATCATCTATGGAATCATATCATTTCGCAATCAAGCTAAAATGTGTTTAAAAGTGTAACTGATCAAATCAACTGGCTCTTTTTTCCAATTTATTTTTTTTCTGGATTCTGAAAAAAAAGAATAAAAAGAAAAGAAACTAAAGCTGGTGAAGTGACTTTCATGTCCTCATATATCAAGACGCAAACAATGAAAACACCGCAAGCATCTCGTGTGTTTGAGTTTGTGTGTAGTAGACCAAACTGTGCCATTCATTCACACACAGACATGCCGAACATGCAGACATATTACCGAAATGCACCGACTGACTGCTGTTTTGCCTATATTTCTGCTGTATGATAAACTGTATGATTAATCAATATTGGGTAAAAATTTCCAGAGCTTATCATCATTACTGACATACATTTTATCACGATCTTAATATATTGCTTTATTCCCCAGACCTAGTAAAATCTGTTGTAAAGAGTTTAATATTTTCTTTATTGTCTTTATACTTGTTTATACTCCTGTTAGGTTTTGTTGTAACATGTCCCAATAAGCAGGTTAAATTATGTCTTATGTGACAGTGTCACAGTGTACAGGGTTTCCACGGGTCCTTAAAACATCTTAAAAAGTCTACAATTTAGTTATATAAAATTTAAGCCCATAAAAAGGTATTAAATTTGGGGATGGAAGGACAAGAATCACAAAATGGCTTAATGAAACTTCAAAAGGCTATGATTTAATTGAATAAATATAAACGCTGTACATTTCTATTTACATTACATTACATTTAGTCATTTAGCAGAAGCTTTTATCCAAAGCGAATTACAAATGAGGACAATAGAAGCAATCAAAACCAACAAAAGATCAACAACATGCAAGTGCTATGACACGTCACGGTTAGCCTAATGCAGTACAGGTTTTTTTTTTTTTTTTTCAAAGTCAAAACGTGATGCGGGTGTTTTTATATGCGGGTGTTTCAATTTTATTTCATAGATACTATTTAAACTAAACTGAGCTAGACAATGACATCTCTGAATTCAATAATGAAATGCCTTTAATTGAAAATTGAGTGTTTAATCTTATTATTATACATTACTGACACTCTATCCTCCAATTTGATACTGTTAAGTGCTTTGACACAATCTGTATTGTTAAAAGCGCTATATAAATAAAGGTGACTTGAATGTATCTCTGAAGGGAACTGACTGTCTTCAGAAAAGGGTAAATGTGAACCAGCGGATCGACGAAGCAAATGCATTATAAAATTCTAAAGAATTAAGACAGTAAGATATATTTATGTTTAAATGAATATAATAATTGGTACTTTTGACTCATCCCTTGTCTTAAAAATGGTTTAATTCTGAAATGTGATGTTTATCATTTTATAAATCCTTTTGTTTTTATTTAAACCTGTATTTGAATTGTAAATCATGCTTTTTACAATCATTTTACAGTTTAATATGGTACCATATACATTGTCCTACCCTGCTCAAAAGGTATTCATTTTACTTGTGCAGGTCTTAAAAAGTCTTAAATTTGATTTTAAAAATCCTGCAGATACCCTGGTGTAATACTAAACTGCATATGCGTCCATGTTTTAATCACAAATATGGTTGTCTTAGATAAGAAAGGTTGTCTTGGACAATGAACATGACACTGTTTTGCAAGTAAAAAGCTGTTATCTTTTTAAAGGGATATATATACTGTATATTTCTTTGTCAATAAAATGTTAATAGACTAACATTTGGTACCACAGGCAGTTGATGGCCACGTTTGCAAGAATTCGTAATGATAAGTTTACTTTTCACATAAATAGCAGTAATTGAAGTGCTTGTGAGTAATATTGGCTCTCTTCACAGTGAGGGTAACACACCCCATCCAACACAGTATTTAAGAGTGTTATCTGCAAACAACACAGAATCACTCAGATGAGAAAGGGTGAGGCACCAGCTGTTTTGTTCAAAGAGATGGTAATCTGGAGTTATTTTGAGGTCAGAATTTCATCACATTCAATCTCTAGTTTCCAGTTTTGTTCTTCCAGGAATCCGGTGTCAGCCAAGCAACTTTCTTAGAAATTTATTATATACCTCCTTGGTAGCCCAGTCTACATGCTTTATTTCATTGTTATATCTATAGCATGCATTTTACCAAACTGAAATGTTATATAGACCAGCAAACAGACCCAGATCTATTTGTTTGCAATACAATTTTGTGATCAAACAAGGGCCACGGGCCATAAAGATAAGTTGGTGTGATGGCAGCTCAAAAAGCACCTGTGCAGGACTTGCAGCTGGTGTGGTACTGTCTGTAGCTGTGCCCGCTCTCATAAAAGCGCTGCAGACATTGATCCACACACTGCCTGGTGCCTTGCAGGTCCAGCAGAGGAGGTGTGCACACTCTGCAGGTGTCCGGCCGTAGGCCTTCTCGCAGCGCTCTCCTGTGCTGTAGTACCTGTGGTAGGCACATCAAGTGAAAGAAATCCATGTCTTATTACATACACACAGTGAAGAGAAGACAGGAATTTACTAGGAAATGTGTCTGAAACAGGATCAAACCTGAATTTCCCATCTGAGCACTACAGCTCAATGTGTCAGTAGCCATGCTCTGGCATGGCTCTGATAAAGTAATCCCTTAATATTTTAATTACTTGGGTAATTTGTTAGGAGGTTGTTTATTGTGAACAGATCTTTTTGTCAACAGAGTGCAGTTCAGACTTCTTTGAGGCCTGGCATTTTACATTTACATTCATGCATTTGACAGCTAACTTTGCATTCAAGTTACACATTTACATTTTATCAGTCCTTGCTTTCCCTGGGAAGCAAAGCCACCGTGGATTGAATTTGTTGATCCAGCACATCCCATAGATGCTCAATTGGATTGACATCTGGGGAATTTGGAGGCCAGGGCACCTTGAACTCTTCGTCATGTTCCTCAATGCATTCCTGATCCTCTGCAGTGTGGCAGGGCACAATATCCTTCTGAAAGAGGCCACTCCCCATAACAGAATTTCATTTCCATGAAAGGATGTACAATGGTTGTAGGTGGCACATGTCAAGTTGACGTCCACATGAATGGCCGAACCCAAGGTTTCCCAGCAAAACATTGTAAAGAGCATCACACTCCCTCCACCAGTTGTCCTCTTCCCACAGTGCATCCTGGTGCTATTAGTTCCCCAGGTAAACAGTGCACATATCCACAGCCGCCCACTTGATATAAATGAAAATGGCAATCATGGAACCAGGTGGCTTTCTTCCCCACCTCCAAGGTGCAGTTCTGATGCTCACATGCTCATTTTAGGTGGTTTCAATGGGGGTAGGAGTCATCATAGATGTTCTGGCTTTTTTGCAGCTAAATTGCCCCACATGCAGCAGGGTGCAATGTACTTTTTGTTTTGACACATTCCTCGAATAACTGTCATTAATATTTTCTGTGACTCATGCCACAGTAGACCTTCTGTCAGTTTGAGATCATATGGGATATCCTTCACTGTCCTCACCCATTGATGAGTTTTGGCCACTTAACACCGTGTTGCCAGTTTGAGGTTTGCATATTGGGCCACTGTTGTTTGGTTCTCACCACTAGCATCCTAAAAACCTTGTCATTTCCTCTGGCCATTAAAATTTGACCCTTGTTAAAGTCACTCAGGTCTTTAACTACTTCTGGATATGAGAAGTTTGGGAAGCTACAGTTTAATCAAACACTGGTGCTTTCCTATTAACTAATAACCAAAAGATGGATGAAATTTGTGTTTGTGTGCATAACACAACGCAGAGATGAGAGAGCAGATGAAGGTAGCCTGTTGCAGTCTCTGGGAGACGCCCCCAGAAATGTACTGACGTAAGTTCAGGTCATTCGTACTGTGGAGGTAGCAGTCAGAGGGTCCTTTGCAGGACTGGCAGAGCCAATTACATGCTTGGCAAGTTACTTGGTAGTTACCAGGGGAAACATCACACATCATGGTGTCTGGATCCAGAACCAGACCCTTTTCAACAAGCAGACACTGGTTGGGCTCAGGATCCTCACAGCATGCACAGGTCCAGTTCTACAGAGCCAAATATGGAAAATATATAAATGGCATACAATATGTTTATATTTATTCAGTGCCACCACCTTGTGGACAAACTTATTAATGTCAAAAGTACAATAAAACTCATACCCTAGCCTACTCACGAACACCAAAAACGCAGATGCGTTTCCATAAAAACCTAGAGGACAGTGGTCTACACACACGGCCTCCTGCTCCAACATGTATCCTGTTGAAAAAGCAAACAGATGTGCGAAGAACCTATTAAGTAGGCAAATGTCTTATTTGTTCAGCAAGTTCTTTTGAAGCAGGAACTCATTAAAAGGGAACTTTGACAGTCTGTTTATTCTGCAGTTCTGAGCCTGTGTAGTGTGTGTGTGTGTGACAATTTTTATATATATATATATATATATATATATATATATATATATATATATATATGTATGTGTGTGTGTGTGTGTGTGTGTGTAGTGTATATATGTATGTGTGTGTGTATATACATATATATATATATATATGTGTGTGTGTGTGTGTATGTGTATATATGTATGTGTGTGTGTATATACATATATGTATGTATGTGTGTGTGTGTGTGTGTGTGCGTGTGTGTGTTAAAATGTTAAAAACTTTCAATCAATATATTTAGTAAAATATCTTTGGAGTGCACCAAAATTATTTTAAATTATTTCTCAAATTTTTGGTGTAAAACATTTTTAAAATCAATGCTAAATTACAGAGCATAAGTCGTCAGAGTTTTAAGTGTATTACTACCATATGTCCAGCAGAGGACAGTTTTACACTAACTAAAACAAAAATCTAAGACTAAACAGCAAATTTGCAACAGAGGGTGGACTTTTTTTATTTTTCTCATGTTAAATGGCAGGAGTTCTTTCTCACCATCAACATATTGGCCTTCTGGGCAGCTAATCACTGGGCACTTCCCGTAAACTGGTCGGCTCCAGCCACTGCATCTGTCACAGTCTCTCACTCCAGGGCCATGGCAGGTCAGACAGGAGCTGTGACAAGGCTGCCAGCGCCACCCTCTGGAGTCTTTAAATGTATCTGCTGGGCACTCCTTCACACAGGTGGTATCTTTTTCCATGCAACAATTCTTGTTTATTCTCTTATTTTTTGGGTTTATCCCTTAATTAGTGTTGTGGTTTTCATAGTAGTTTACCTTAGACAGACATGAACAATAAGTAGTTTTAAGAAAGTGTGACATACACTACGATTCGAAAATTTGGAGTCAGTAGGACTGATTGATTGATATTAATACTTTTGGTAACACTTTACATTAAGTTTCCATTTGTTAACTATATTTAATGCATTAACTAACAATGGGCAATACATTGTTAATATTTGTTAAAGTTAGTTAAAGCAAATGCAGCTGTTAATTGTTGGTCAGTGTTAGCTCAGGTCCATTAAATAACATTATTAGATACAACTTTTGATTTTAATAATGTATTAGCATCAACATTAAGATTAATAAATGCTTTAGAAGTACTGTATTTTTATTGTTAGTTTATGTTAACTAATGGAGTTAACTCATGTTAACAAATGGAATCTTATTGTAAAGTTTAAGGATGTTAAATTGAGAAAAATTACACTAATACATTTATAATGTAAAGATTTCTGTTTCAAATAAATGCTGTTTCTTTGCACTTTCTACTCATCAAAGAATCATGAAAAATGTTTTGTGTTTTCCTTAATAAATATGCCGCACAACTATTTCCAACACTGAAAATAATCAGAAATATTTATTGAGCCACAAATCAGCATATCAGAATGATTTCTAAAGGATCTTGTGACACTGAAGACTGGAGTAATTATGCTGAAAATTCAGCTTTGACGTCACAGGAATAAATTACATTTTAAAATATATTAAAATAGATAATTTGCCTAAGGATGGTACTCCTCTGGTTATGCTTGGAGACTTTAACGTACACCTATATAAACCTTAGGCCGCAGACTTCCACACTTTGCTTGCCTCTTTTGATCTCGAGTGTTAACTGCGGCTACGCACAAATCAGGTAACCAACTGGACCTTATTTACACACATCACTGCTCCACTGATCATGTGCTGGTTACTCCACTGCACACCTCGGATCACTTCCTCCTCACTCTTAACCTCAACATGGTTCCTGACACAACACATACAGTGGGGCAAAAAAGTATTTAGTCAGCCACCAATTGTGCAAGTTCTCCCACTTAAAAAGATGAGAGAGGCCTGTAATTTTCATCATAGGTATACCTCAACTATGAGAGACAAAATGAGAAAAAAAAAATCCAGAAAATCACATTGTAGGATTTTTAAAGAATTTATTTGCAAATTATGGTGGAAAATAAGTATTTGGTCAATAACAAAATTTCATCTCAATACTTTGTTATATACTGTGACGAGTCAGCTGCCTCCCCCCTTATTATCAGCAGCACCCCGTCCCTTAATCGCCGCCCTTCACCAGGCTCCCGACAGGAGTGGGTGTGTGAGAGAGGAGGGGCGCTGAAACAACCAGGTCTGACGGCGTGTGATAAGGCACACCTGAAGGGAATGAAGCCTCATCACCGCCGCTGTTAAATGCCGAGCGCGCCTCTCCTCGAGACACCAGTCTCTTCCCCGTGCATGCACGCTGGTGTCCTCGTGGGTCCAGGAAGGGATTCCCGCGCCACCAGAGACGTGAGCTGCCGGACCCGCGGTCCGGACGAAGCCGCACCCGCTACGCGGCTGACGGGCCAGAATGCCGGGCTGTTCTTTCCCCTCAAGTGCCGTGGGCCAAGGAGGACGAAGAGGAGCTGAATCAAGCCGCCGCCCCTCGTGCCCCGGACTAAAGTGGGGAGCGCGTGCGGCCGCCGGACTCCGCCCCTTACCTGGACCCTTCCTTCCAGAACACTGCCCCTCCTTCACGAACCTCACAGCACGACGAGGACACCAGATCCCCTGTTTATTTTGTACACTATTTTCCCCTTTGGACACTTTATTTTTATTATTTGTGTTTAATAAAAGCCTCTCCGAGGCCTGACGCCACACCCACTGTGTCTGTCGTTGGTTCCTCCCGTCACAATACCCTTTGTTGGCAATGACAGAGGTCAAACGTTTTCTGTAAGTCTTCACAAGGTTTTCACACACTGTTGCTGGTATTTTGGCCCATTCCTCCATGCAGATCTCCTCTAGAGCAGTAATGTTTTGGGGCTGTCGCTGGGCAGCACGGACTTTCAACTCCCTCCAAAGATTTTCAATGGGGTTGAGATCTGGAGACTGGCTAGGCCACTCCAGGACCTTGAAATGCTTCTTACGAAGCCACTCCTTCGTTGCCCGGGCGGTGTGTTTGGGATCATTGTCATGCTGAAAGACCCAGCCACGTTTCATCTTCAATGCCCTTGCTGATGGAAGGAGGTTTTCACTCAAAATCTCATGATACATGGCCCCATTCATTCTTTCGTTTACACGGATCAGTCGTCCTGGTCCCTTTGCAGAAAAACAGCCCCAAAGCATGATGTTTCCACCCCCATGCTTCACAGTAGGTATGGTGTTCTTTGGATGCAACTCAGCATTCTTTCTCCTCCAAACACGACAAGTTGAGTTTTTACCAAAAAGTTCTATTTTGGTTTCATCTGACAATATGACATTCTCCCAATCCTCTTCTGGATCATCCAAATGCTCTCTAGCAAACTTCAGTCGGGCCCGGACATGTACTGGCTTAAGCAGGGGGACACGTCTGGCACTGCAGGATTTGAGTCCCTGGCGGCGCAGTGTGTTACTGATGGTAGCCTTTGTTACTTTGGTCCCAGCTCTCTGCAGGTCATTCACTAGGTCCCCCCGTGTGGTTCTGGGATTTTTGCTCACAGTTCTTGTGATCATTTTGACCCCACGGGGTGAGATCTTGCGTGGAGCCCCAGATCGAGGGAGATTATCAGTGGTCTTGTATGTCTTCCATGTTCTAATAATTGCTCCCACAGTTGATTTCTTCACACCAAGCTGCTTACCTATTGCAGATTCAGTCTTCCCAGCCTGGTGCAGGTCTACAATTTTGTTTCTTGTGTCCTTTGACAGCTCTTTCGTCTTGGCCATGGTGGAGTTTGGAGTTGGACTGTTTGAGGTTGTGGACAGGTGTCTTTTATACTGATAACGAGTTCAAACAGATGCCATTAATACAGGTAACGAGTGGAGGACAGAGGAGCCTCTTAAAGAAGTTGTTACAGGTCTGTGAGAGCCAGAAATCTTGCTTGTTTGTAGGTGACCAAATACTTATTTTACCAAGGAATTTACCAATTAATTCTTTAAAAATCCTACAATGTGATTTTCTGGATTTTTTTTTTCTCATTTTGTCTCTCATAGTTGAGGTATACCTATGATGAAAATTACAGGCCTCTCTCATCTTTTTAAGTGGGAGAACTTGCACAATTGGTGGCTGACTAAATACTTTTTTGCCCCACTGTACTCCTCCACGTGTCACCTTTCAATGTAACCTATGCTCACTCTCGTCCTACTACTTGTCCACTTGATCCAATTCCATCTCATCTCCTTCAAGCCATTTCTCCTGCAGTTGTACCTGCACTCACTCACATCATTAATACATCCCTTTACAATGGTGTCTTTCCCTCAGCATTTAAACAGGCTTGGATAACCCCACTACTTAAGAAACCCACTCTTAACCCAGCACTTTTAGAAAACTACATAAGTTTTCTAAAAACTACATTGCTACACTTGGAACGAGTTGTGTTCAACCAAGTCTCTGCCTGTCTCACACAGAAAAACCTCCTGGACAGCAGTCAGTTTGGCTTCAGAAGTGGACATTTGGTTTCTGAAACCTTAAGACTGGCAAGACCAGCTTCCAAATCTTCAATACTTATCTTGCTGGATCTGTCTGGTGCTTTTGACACGGTTCACCACCAGATCCTCCCGTAAAACCCTATTGGCAAAGGGCATCTCAGGAACTGCACTCCAGTGGTTCGAGTCTTACCTCTCAGATGAGGGTGAGGTGAGGTGAAGTGTCCAAGTCACAACATCTAGCTACTGGAGTGCCTCAGGGCTCCGTTCTTGGACCACTTCTTTTCTCCGTTTACATGGCATCACTAGATTCTGTCATTCAGAAACATGACTTTTCATATCAATGCCATGCTGATGACACTCAACTCTACATCTAATTCCATCCTGATGATCCGACAATCTCAGCATGTCTAAAAGACATTTCTTGCTGGATGAAGGACCATCACCTTCAACTCAACCTTGCCAAGACAGAACTGCTTGTGGTTTCAGCAAACCCATCACCTTATCACAATTTCACCATTCAGTTAGGCACATCAACCATAACTCCTTCAAGTACAGCCAGGCACCTTGGAGTTGTGATTGATGATCAGCTGAATTTCACATACCACATTGCTAAAACTGTGCAGTCCTGCAGATTTGCTTTATACAACATTAGTTTCTTTCGAAACATGCTGCAAAACTCTTTGTTAAAGCTCTTGTTCTGTCCAGGCTAGACTATTGCAATGCTCTCTTGGCAGGTCTTCCAGCCAGTTCTATCAATTAATCCAGAATGCGGCTGTAAGATTAGTCTTTAAAGAGGCAAAAAGAATGCACGTCACATCTCTGTTCATCAATTTACACTGGTTTCCAATAGCTGCTTGCATGAAATTTGCATAAAAACAGACAAAACAACCACTGGCTCTGCATCCCTTTACCTAAACTACTTAAGAGAATTATGTGCCGTCCAGAAGCTTGCGTTCTGCAAATGAACGGCGCATTCTAGAGCCATACCAAAGAGGCACAAAATCACTTTCATGGACTTTTATCTTAACTTTCCTCCTGGTGGAATGACCCATCTCAATCCGAGCAGCTGAGTCCTTAGCCATCTTCAAGAAATGGCTAAAAACCCATCTCTTCCATCTACATTTGACCCTCTAACACTAGCACTTTCTATTCTATTTCTATTCTGTCTACTTGTTTTCTTTTTGTAAAAAAAAAAAGAGTACTAACCAAAACTAACCCAGACTTGCATGTTGCTTACATACTTACATATTGCTCTTTTGTTGGTTTTGATTGCTTCTTTTGTCCTCATTTGTAGTTTGCTTTAGATAAAAGCCTATGCTAAATGACTAAATGTAATTGTAGAATGTAGAATGTAGAAGCAAATCAGTGCAAAGACACAAAAACCATTCTTATTTGGTCCATATGTACTCTTAATGTCATAAGGTTTATACTGCTGACATTTAGGAGGTTAAACAACAGCATTCCCTTCATTACCATAAAAGCTGAATGCATGTTAATGCTCACTAATCAAAGTCTGTGCTGGTGTTTGGACCTCCTTGGAGAGAATAGTCTCATTCTTTTTTTCAGCACGATGAGATGCGTTTCTCTGCAGTTTTCAGCCAAGCAAGATATCCACTACTATTTGCAGCATCACAAAACTGCCCCTGTAAAATTGAAAAATAAATAAATATAAATACAAAACCAAAACAGGATCATTTCACATCCATTTATCAAAACTATTATCAGGTGAAATGTCAGCGACAAGTATGAATTACAATACAAGAAGTTTACCCAAAACTGAAACTTCTGTCATTATTTATTTTTCCTCATGTGGTTCCAAACCTGTATGACGTTCTGTCTTCTGAGGAACACAAAAGGTTATATTTTGAATAATCTACAGAAGAAATACATGGGACCACTCTGATCCTTTTGCATCTTTTTTAAAAGCTTGATATTGATTGGCATATAGTGACATTATAAGGACAAGCAGGTCCGAAAAAGAAAGAAGGGCATACCGCATTAGAACAACACAAGGGTGAGTAAATAATAACTTAAAGGGTTAGTTCACCTGAAAATTAAAATTACCCCATGATTTACTCACCTGCAAGGCATCCTAGGTGTATATGACTTTCTTCTTTCAGACAAATCCAATCGGAGTGATATTAAAAAATTTCCTGGCTAATCCAAACTTTATAATGGCAGTGGGTGGGTGTTTCTGTTCAACAGTCCAAAAGAAGTGCAATAAAGTACATCCATCCATAATAAAACATGCCTCACACGGCTCTGGGGGGTGAATAAAGGCTTCCTGTAGCGAATCCATGTGTTTTTGTAAGAAAAATATCCATATTTATAAATGTTTTATACTTTTCTCTAACTTGCGCTAAATGTTGTACGTGTAAGCCCTTCCGGGCAGATGATGCAGGACGTCGGTGTAGTGCATGCACCGGTGAGAAGTGACGAACGCAGAAGAGCAGAGGAGAGAGCAAAACAAACGAATCATGAATTAGAAATACAAAACAAGGATTTGTAAAGAGAAATGTTTACAAATCCTTTTTTTTTGGTTTTTCTTTGCTAAAGTAAGGAAAATTTGCTTCCTTTGCTCCTGTAAACAAACATTGGTTCTCACGAGACTAGCATATTTCACTGGAGCCAAAACTTCACTAAAGTCCTACGTCATCCACCCGGAATGGTTTGCGCACACGACAGTTAGCGCAAGCTAGAGGAAAGTGTTTGTTTTAAATATGGATATTTTTCTTACAAAAACGCATTGATTCGCTACAGGAGGCCTTTATTCACCCCCCGTAGCCGTATGAGGCACTGTTTATTATGGATGGATGCACTTTATTGCACTTCTTTTGGACTGTTGAACAGCAACACCCACCCACTGCTATTATAAAGCTCGGAAGCGCCAGGATAATTTTTAATAAAACTCAGATTGGATTCATCTGAAAGAAGAAAGTCATCTAGGATGCCTTGAGGGTGAGTAAAACATCATTTTAATTTTTGGATGAACTAACCGTTTAATTTTCATTTTTGGGTGAACTATCTCTTTAAGAAAAAGCATTTAATTCACTGTAAATGTATTTTGTAAAAAGAAAGTCAGTCTTACTAGAAAATGGGTCTTCTAACGACAATTCCAAGTGCATACTGATCTCTCTGCATTGAGGTTGGACAACTCCTATCAAAATTAATGCACATAAATAGGACAGCACATAAATAAATGACAGTCCAAGCATATCAAAAACATACAGTTGATATTTATTTAAATCAGACTCTTTATTATTATTATTATTTATTTATTTTTTTTAAATAAACATGACAATCAATAATCTTAAAATGTGCAATTGTGGCTTACCCATGTATTGGTGGCTTCATACTCTTCAAGCACATCATCTCCTTTTGATTTTTCTGTTAAGTCAGCATGAACCATCTGTAACAATATTAAAGAACTAGTTTACTTCAAATTAAACTAAACACACAAAAAATTAAAAATTAAACAATTTAATGCTTAAAGATTCACTCAGTATAAAGAGTTTGAGTTTACTGAAAGTGTTGTTTTCAAATTAATTACATGAAAACAGCACTCAAATCCAATATAAGGACACATCAACATCATGAAAACTCAATTCATGCTTAATGAAATCACAAATTGGTCATGAGACACACAAGAACAAATGACTTATATTGCTATCTAGATTTGGGCAGTTTACAGTGGTTTGATTTGACAAATGACGTTGCAATATACATACTGTATTATAAATGAGGTAAAACACTTTTGGCGTTTCCCTTCAAATTCAAATGGCATCTGTGAGAAACGTTTCGGATCGTTAGGCGCGCACATCTTTAGATACTGTCATAAAGTAATATTATTTTATAAAATACATATTGTAAATGAGATAAAACACTTACTTTTGGTGTTTTCCTCGTTAAATCCAACTTCCTCATCTGCTCCGGAGCATCACGAGTGAACGAAATATCAATATAAATCAATATGATGTTATAAAATACATATTTTAAATGAGGTAAAACGCTTCCTTCAGGTGTTTCTGTTAAGCGACCTCCGCGTCTGCACTGCATAGCAATAATACCTAAATCTGTGAGAAACGGTTAACGTTAGGCTTGTTTAGGTGCACGCAGCAAATACATATCGTCATAAAGTAATATTACCTTATAAAATACATATTATAAATGAGGTAAAACACTTACTTTCGGTGTTTTCCTTGTTTAAACCAACTTCTCCATCTGCTCGCACCGCGAGAGAAAGAAAATATCTCACTGAGGAAAAGCTTAGGAGAGCACAGCACATACGTATCGCTATAAATTAATATGATGTTATAAAATACATATTTTAAATGAGATAAAAACACTTACCTTTTAGAAAAGTCCTCGTCTGTTCCGCATAGCGAGTGAAAGGAATGCCATTGATAAAAGTTTAGGCGCACACAACACATTAATATCATTATTAAACGATATGATATTACAAAACACACTTTGTGAGTAAGATTAAACACTTTATTTCGCTGTTTTCCGTCCTAATATGCTCCGCATCGCGAGCAAAGAAAATGGCGTCTGTGAAAAATATTTCAGACGGATTAGGCGCGCACACGAGAAAATGTCCCGGATGTGACTAATAACACTCAGCAGTGTTAATAAGGGTAATTCTCTGTATTTACTCCGGCCAGAGTAAAGTTTTAGAGACTTTTACTCTAAAAGTCCTTAACACCGGGATTGCAACACTGGAGATTTTACTGTGTCCTTTCTGAATGAATGAATGACTGCTTTATTGTGTATTGCTGTACACCCAAAGCACTTTACAGTTATAATGGGGGTTTCTCCTCCACCACTACATTCACTATTACATTTACTGTATATTCATATCCAGTGCAAGATTCCTACAATATTTACAAAAATATACAGAAATATTTTGAAACTGTTATTAAAAACATCATTAAATAATGTCAGATTTTTTAACTATTAGTAATGATTGGCCATAAATAGCTTTGTACCTTAAAAAGGCTTCCATGCTTTTGATTGCTACATCATCTACTACTGGGTCAAATTTGTTTGCCAAAAGATGGTGCATTGGTTTTAATGGGGAAATCAGTGCCACAGGTGTTGAGCAGATACTTCCACTGGACGGGTGACTTGAGCAGATCCTGCATGTAGTTAATGTCCGCTTGAACTCAAGACCAGGAGGCGTAGATCACACTCTCCAGTTTGCTGGTCACAAACACATTGGTCAGGCAGGACGTAATGGCTCTTACTGCTTCTTTAAAGATCTCAGGAGACTTCTGGTCCACGTGAACACAGTACACATTGTGAGGAGTGTAAATGGCTCTCAGGAGCCTTTCAAACATCTCAATCTTCTCATGAATCACCATGGAGTAAGCAATGGGAAAATCTTTCTCCTCTTTAATGAGAGAAACCATCAGAAATCCTCTGCATGTAGGATGGACAATCCTTGGTTGCGTTGAGGTAGAATGACTCTGAAAGAAGAGATTTTCTTTTTTTAGAGGCCAGGAGCTTCCTGATAACCTCCTTGTCCACTCCATCCATGTCTCCTTGGATAATATCAGAACAAGCTTGTAGTTCTCCAACATCGTGCTTTAGTAAGTGATTCAAGACCAGCTCTTCCTTAATGAGGACAGTTTGTCCTTTGTCCTGGATAATTCATCAGGAGAACGAACATGGTTATGTTCACAGACAGGATGGAAATTAGTTTCAGAATTGTCAGATTAAGTCTCAAGGTTTGTTCTTTAAGATTGTAACTTTCCTGGAACAACTGCCAAGTGAAGAAACCTGTGCCAGTGAGGTATAAAACAGCCTCTATTGTGGCAAGAACAAAGGGGAAGGGCTGACTTCTGCAAAAGAGATTGATTGTTACTTCAGGCGATGTTGGTATCACCTAACTGGAGGGTGTGATTATTCAATATCATGGTCAGTAAATAATGTCATTTAATAAAAAAAATAAAAAAACTTTATACAATTTTTGTACACCAAAGATGTTCTGAAAACATAAATTATCAAAACAATAAGAAGATTTAAAGTAACAATTAAAGTATCACATATTACATGTCTTGCACTCTTTTAAAACTGTTGGTCACTGTTGGAAGTTGATTGGCTTGTCTTTTTTGTTATCAAATCTGTAGCCTGTCTGACATGGGTTTAATATTCTTTAACTTCAAGGGTTTTCATTTTCCCACCAAGGACACAGTGAAGTGAATAATGAATACTTTGGCAGGTTAATAAGGAAGATCATAGTGCTCACAGAAACGCAGTGTCTGTAATCTTGAATTCGTTTTATTGAGCTGTTGATGAATGGATTGTGTTTGCAGCTGTAAAGTCATCAGTGTTAATGTCATATGTTCCAGATGTCATAGAAATGTTCCTTGCAAAACAGCCTGATACTCTTCATTAATAGTCAAATGCATTTTGTTACTTTTTCATAGCTTTGTATGATCGTACTTGTGCTTTCAAGAAACACAGTGTCACTTGAAACTCTTGTCTGACTAGATGGAGAATGTCTCGCAAATGCCTGACCGTGTAGCAAGGAAGTACCAACCCGTTCTCATCAATCTGCGTATAAATAACACGGCTTTACACTTTCCAATTGCGTATAATGCATACGCCAAATGCCAATTTTGCGTGCATATGATACGCCAATCCTTCCCATTAACTTCGGTGTAGAGCAGGTGCGTCCGAATACCACGCAGCATCTTCAGCGGAAGTGACGTCACCAGCGAGGCTCGGTTCGCCCAGTTCACCTGATGCGCGTGCACCTTCAAACAGGTAAGTAAGGGCAACAATCTTTTCCTTTTTAATGAGATCATTGTTTTAATTATTTCAGTGTTTCTGCGTTGCATGCGGTCATGTGTTACAATGGAAGCGTATGCATTCAAATTAGTTGTTAGTAGAACAGTGGGCTGCTCAGTTAGCACAACTGGTAACGTTAGCTTACCATTGACATTAGCCTAAGCTAACTTCTAACTGTTGCAGTTTGAAATAACTAAATAAATAAATAAAACCGTTTTAAATCATGTTGTGACATGGGTCTTCAGCTTTTAGACGTGGTTGATGACAGCTCTACAAATCAGCCAACCCCGTATCACATGATAAGCGCGTGACCATGCAAAAAGTACACACATTTACCATATTTTTACCATAGTAACTGTTTCTCTACCTACCATGTCATCTGTAGCCAATGCACAGTAACTACAATGTATTTACCATGCTTCTCCCACCATAACTACAGTTTTACTATGGTATTTGTAGGTATGGTAACCACAGCACTTTTCATGATTTTACCATAGTAACTATGTTTACTGTCTACTCTTTGTATTTAAAGAACAGTAACACAGCTTCTACCATGTTTTTACTGCATATTTGTAGTTAAAGCACAGTAACACAACACTTAAAACGGTTTTACCACAGTAACCATAGTTTTACTGTGGTATTTGTAGTTAAAGCAGTAATTGTACTGAAGTAATTGTAATTCAAGTTATTATAGTTCTTGCTCTTGGTGTGAACAGCTTTAAGTGATCTGATTTGGCCAAATTAACTGAAGATCTGATTTGTCACGTGACAAGTTAAACTAGCATTTCCAGACTCTTGCTTCTTAGACAGATGCGTTCAATAAAAATCAACAAGAAAGGCAGACTGTGAGATGTGGACAGATATCATGTACTGTTAGAACGGGAAGAGACTGCGCAAATCTGATAAGGTTAATAAAGAATACAATTGACTTAATATAAACTTTATGATATAAACTCTCAGACTACTTACAATGGGCACAATTTGCATGAAAGTTGAGGCAATGGCCAATGACAGAAGTAGGAGTAAAAGTCGTAGAATTTTGTACGAGTACGCTTGTACAATATCATATGAATTTGCTGACTTGTTAAATTGTATGAATTAATACTACTTCGACATGACACTTTGTTGGGGGTTCTTTCTGATGGGGCCGTGGGATATGTAAAGCAAAGTTTAAGAAACATTAAATGATGTGCAAAATGTATCTGCAGTACAGTTCAGTCAAGGTGCTCAGACCAACACAGACATACCACTTGCCTTTGCAGCTTTTGGTCTTCTCTGTAAACACACAATACGGCCAAAATCAAATCCAAAGGCAGGCCTCCCTTTCAGCTAAAACAAAGAGAAATATATACATGTTGAGACAGTGTGTTAAAAATGATCTGTGACCAAAATATTTGAGAGGAAGGACTGTAAGGAAAGTTATTATTAACACATAAAATAAGGATGCGTTCATTAAAGCAAATCAGTTATAGCTAAATGTCTTCAACATTACTGTGAAGAGTTGAATCGTTGAAGGACTTGTTCAGCCTGCTTGGCAGCTTCTTCAAGATCAGCATTGGGAGCTTCGAGTTCAAGTTCCTTGTTAATTCTAGCAGCTTTCTGACAGAATTGGTCAAAATTATGAGATTTAAAAATGTCACGAAGCACAGAAAGAGAGAGAGAGAGAGAAAGCAAAATTATGTGTAAATGAATTACGGACTACGGTTTGGAAAAATAGGAACAAGTGATGGCTTTTACAAGAGATGACTTAAAAGAGCTGCTGGAGTATGTGATCTGACGTAACTGTAAGACAGAAAAAAAAAATATTGAATTACAATTACTTCAATACAATTACTGCTTTAACTACAAATACCACAGTAAAACTATGGTTACTGTGGTAAAACCGTTTTAAGTGTTGTGTTACTGTGCTTTAACTACAAATATGCAGTAAAAACATGGTAGAAGCTGTGTTACTGTTCTTTAAATACAAAGAGTAGACAGTAAACATAGTTACTATGGTAAAATCACGAAAAGTGCTGTGGTTACCATACCTACAAATACCATAGTAAAACAGTAGTTACGGTGGGAGAAGCATGGTAAATATGTTGTAGTTACTGTGCATTGGCTACAGATGACATGGTAGGTAGAGAAACAGTTACTATGGTAAAAATATGGTAAATGTATGGATTTTTTGCATGGTCACGCGCTTATCACGCGATACTGAGTTGGCTGATTTGTAGAGCTGTCATCACCCACGTCTAAAAGCTGAAGACCCATGTCACAACATGATTTAAAACGGTTTTATTTATTTATTTATTTATTTATGTATGTATGTATTTATTTATTTATTTCAAACTGCAACAGTTAGAAGTTAGCTTAGGCTAATGTCAATGGTAAGCTAACGTTAGCAGCTGTGCTAACTGAGCAGCCCACTGTTCTACTAACAACTAATTTGAATGCATACGCTTCCATTGTAACACATGATCGCATGCAACGCAGAAACACTGAAATAATTAAAACAATGATCTCATTAAAAAGGAAAAGATTGTTGCTCTTACTTACCTGTTTGAAGGTGAACCGGGCAAACTGAGCCTCGCTGGTGACGTCACTGCCACTTGAAGATGCTGCGTGGTATTCGGACGCATCTGCTCTCATACAGTATATATGCAGACTGTGAAAGATCAGTCAACCAGAATGGCATGATTAATGTAAGGGATACTCTACGCAAAAATGAAAATTCTCTCATCATTTACTTAGCCCCAATGGCCTCCCAGACGTATATGACTTTTTAGAAAAATAATTCATCTTTGTGAGTCCATATATCGAAAGTATACTTGAAAGTGTACTTTAAAAACCAAGTGGGACAAAAAAATATTGTGAAACTCACTCAAGAAGTGGCGTGGAAGCACAGAGGACTGTCAGTACTCACACAAATTTCACAATGAGTTTACATTACGCTTCACAACATGCTGAGATTTACATCAAGAAAACACTCGTGACTGTTGGCTGTCCTTGATTCATCTACTGGGGTCATATGGAGTACCAGCATGTTTGTTTTGCATGTTTTTTTAAATCACCAACTTTGGAGGTCCCATACACTTGGGGCTCAAAGAGCTAAATTATGTTTCTAAATATCTTTGTTTGTGTTCATCTGAAGAAAGTTGGTCATATACAACCCCAATTCCAAAAAAGTTAGGACATTTTGTAAGTGAAATCAAGAATCTGTGATTTGTTAATTCCCTTTAACTTTTATTTAATTGACAAACCTACAAAGAAAAGATTTCCAATGTTTTCACTCTCCAGCTTAAATGTATTTTGTAGATATAAACAAATTTTGATGTTGATGGCTGAAACACACTTCAAAAAACTTGGGGTGTGTTTGGGTGTGTTGGGGTGTATTGCATTTTACATTTTGTCCCAACTTTTTTGGAACTGGGGTTGTTCATCTGGAACAGCATGTGTAAGTTAATGATTATATCATTTTAATTTTTTAGGAGTAACCATATAAGACAGGTGTCAAACTCAAGCTTTGTCCATTTTTAATTATTAACCATTTTAATGATTTTTTTTCCTTATTGTATAACACTTTGGTATGGCATCTGTTGTTATAAATAAAACTTGACCTTGACTCAGGTAATCAAATTTTATTTGACAAAGACAAACATTTGAAGATTACGAAGGACAAACTTTTTTTTTCTGTAGATTAACTTGCACATTAATTATTCACCACAAGACTAGTAATGTGTGCTAATGTGTGCTAAGTGAATGTTGTCCATTTTGATTTCATGTTTGATTTAATTTTTTCATATATGTACAAAAGTTATTTTCAGAATTAACAGAGGTGTAGCTGTAGTTAAGTTGATGTTTTATTGAAAATAATTTTAATTGTCAACTTTAATTCACTGTTATTGTGATTAGTGTTCCCTATAGTTGGGCACAAAGGAAGCCAAGATAATATGAGATCAAGTGATGCTGGATACTTATGGTGATAAAATCATCATTATTCACTGAACTCATCCAAAGTCTAATCACTGATTATCACTGATATTATGTGATGTGTTATCAATACATTTACATTTTGCAAAACACAAACCTGTGATACAAAGTGAGATTCAAGGTAACTATAATTCTGAAGAATGTTGAAAACAAAATGTTAGCCTTGTGGGGTCTAACCCACCGAGTCAGTCTCCATGGGCCCCCCACTCCACTTGCATACCGCAAGCTGTGGAGCTTCCGGTTGAACATGCTGGTCCTTCTCATGGGGGACCGGCCATCTCATTCGGGGCTCCTCCAGATGACCACATGTCAATCGTGTCATCGGAGGGTGAGCTGGAGTCTTCTGGGGATGAAGACTCGGCTGCGTTGCACCCTTTGGGGAGAGTAGCATTGCCTGAGTCTGACCCAGAGCTGACGGCTATGCTTTCCCGGGCTGCCAAGAGGGTTGGGTGGAGAGCTCCACCGTTTCCCGACTTTCACTTTGCGCAATTCTGAGGGGAGCCTCAGCACGGATGCACTGGCACACAGCTGGTCTTGAGGCAGACCATATGCATTTCCCCCAGTGAGCCTACTTGCAGAGACACACTGAAAAGTCACAGAGGATGACGAGCAGGTTCTGCTAGTTGCGCCTAACTGGCCCAACCGGACCTGGTTCCCAGAAATGATGCTCCTTACGACAGCCCCTCCCTGGTCCATTCTTCTTTCTCAGAGATGGGGCATCTCTGTAATCTACACATGTGGTCTCTAAACAGGACGTGAAGGTCCTAGGTGGTCTACCCCAGGCGGTGGTAGACACCATCACTTCGGCAAGAGCACCCTCTACGAGGCATACCTACACCTTGAAGTGGAACCTGTTTATTGAATGGTGTTCTTCTCACCGGAAGCCCCCCGGAGATGCCCGATCAGGAGGGGTTGGAGCAAAGGCTGTCTTCCTCCACCCTAAAAGTGTATGTTGCCACGATTGCCGCACACCACAATCCTGTAGATGGTAAATCTCTGGGAAATCACAACCTGATCATCAGGTTCCTGAGGGGTACGAGGAGACTAAATCCTCCTTGCTCTAACCACGTACCCACTTGGGATCTTTTTATGGTGTTTACTGCATTGCAAAGAGCCCCCTTTGAACCCCACGTGGTGAACCCTTGTTCCTCCATCGCCCTAGGCAGTCAGATGGGCGGAGCGTCCGACACCAGGCCGACACAGGGCGGAGCGCGAGATGCAAATGCACAAGATGTGCATTGGCTCATTTAGTTTACACTCAAAGGTGATAGGGCGCTCAGGCAAGATCCCAATTCGTCGGTATGTTCTGACGTGACATCTCCATTCTCTCCTTCAGGGAACGAGGGTTCCCCTTCAGTCAGTCACTACGAGTCACGTTGGTGACCAACGAATGGGATCTTGCCAGAGAGACCAATCCACTTCAAATGTAACTAAACAAGCCAATGGACATTGGCATGCGGATTCTGCATCCAGCTGCCACACCCCGCAGCGCGGGTATAAGAGGCAGCAGGTGCACCACATTAATTCATCCTTTCGCTTCGGAGCCGAGCGGTGGTGCAACACTACTGCTCTCTACTTCGGTGTTGCGGAGAGAACGAGCGAGTGCGGGCGTTACGGCGACAGCAACGGTGGTCACGGTCTCGTGGCTTCAAAAAAGATCGTGCAGACAGCCACACCAGGAGTGTGCGGTGGCCAGCTCCCCTGCGTGCTTCAGCACTAAAAGAGCAATTTCTCTAAAAGAGCAACACGAGTGATTGCGTCTTTTTAAAGATGTCTTATCACCCATGCATTTCTGGGTGTGGTAGTTTCCTGGCACCTCAGGACGGTCACGATCGCTGCCTCACGTGTCTGGGCATTAAGCACGCTGAGGAAACTTTCGTGGATGGTGCATGTTCTTCTTGTGGGGACATGACCATCTCGGAGTTGTATAAAAGACTCCGCTATGTCAAACATGGCGGAGTCCCTCTGCCATGATCCAGCGTTCGTCCCGGCACCCAGGGCGGCACTGTGTCCGGTGGAGTCAGAGATGATTTGAGGATCACGGTGAGGGCTTCCCCAAGTGGAGTTCCTCACCCCTCAAGCACTCGGCAGCCAGTGGAGCTGCCATTGGAGCGGACTGGGCAGACTGAGGCGATCAAACATCATGCACCGGAGGAAACCTGCTGCTTCCACCCTGGTTGCAGCCCCTCAGCCTGCTCGTTGCTGTGGGCACCCCCCAGCGGCCGCCCCCACTCTCACGCAGCCGCAGCAGCCTTCCACCTGGCAGCGTCGTGGAGCTGGTAGCAGGTCTGGGTCTCAAGAGGAGGAGAGTGGTGAACTGTGCATTACGGGATCACTTCCCTCCTCCTCTCTCGCCAGCATACAGCAGTGGGTTGCCCAGGAGCACCCCCTCCTGCCCATTCGTGGAACCAGGTAAGGGCTGTTGCACTCGAGTCCCCACTTCATGGCGTCACACACCGGGCTGTCACAGGCCTCAAGCCGGGCTTCTGCGTTTTCTCCCGAGGAGGAGGAATCAGGTGAGTTTCACACTTCACACCCAGACCCCGCCCCCTGCTGTCACAGGCCAGGCCGTCACAGGCCCCGGGCCGGGTCCCTGTGTTCCATCATGCTGCCCCACCGCGGGTACGTCGGTGGCCCCGTTGGTTCCGCTGGCACGGTCTCTCGGAGCCTGGCTAGCACTCCCCAGTCCGTCCCGGTTGCTCCTGCGGACCATCAGACTCGGCTACACAATTCAGTTTGCCTCGCGTCCCCCCAAGTTCAGGGGCATCCGGTTCACTTCAGTCAAGGCTGTCGATGCCCCTATCTTGCATGCGGAGATTGCAGTTCTACTGGCAAAGGATGCGATAGAGCCGGTCCCTCCAGCCGATATGAGGTCAGGGTTTTACAGCCCTTACTTCATTGTGCCCAAGAAAAGCGGTGGGTTACGACCGATCTTGCATCTGCGATTTTTGAACCATGCGCTTCACAAGCTGCCGTTCAAGATGTTGATGCAGAAGCGCATTTTCGGGTGCGTCCGTCCCCAAGATTGGTTTGCAGCGATCGACCTGAAGGATGCGTACTTTCATGTCTTGATCCTCCCACGGTACAGGCCATTCCTGCGGTTCATGTTCCAGGGTTGGAGCGTATCAGTACAAAGTCCTGCCCTTTGGGCTGTCCCTATCGCCTCACGTCTTCACCAAAGTCGCGGAGGTGGCCCTTGTTCCCTTGAGAGAACGGGGTGTGCGCATCCTCAACTATCTCGACGACTGGCTCATACTTGCACAGTCTCGAGAGCAGTTGTGCGCACAAAGGGACCTGGTGCTCAGGCACCTCAGCCAGTTGGGTCTTCGGGTCAACTGGGAAAAGAGCAAACTCGTGCCAATGCAGAGGATCTCTTTTCTCGGCATGGAGTTGGACTCGGTCAACCAGACAGCACGCCTCACCCAGAAACGTGCTCAGTCGGTGCTGAACTGCCTCAAGACTTTATCAGGCAGGACGGCGGTCCCACTGAAACACTTTCAGAGGCTCCTGGGTCATATGGCTGCAGCTGCGGCAATAGTTCTGCTCGGTCTGCTCCATATGAGACTGCTTCAGCACTGGCTCCATGGTCGAATCGTTGGGGCGTGGCGACGCGGTACTCACCGGGTTCAGATTACACTGGCCTGCCGCAAGACATTCAGCCCGTGGACAGATCCCTCGTTCTTTCAGGCAGGAGTGCCCCTGGAGCAGGTATCCAGGCATGCTGTGGTATTCACGGATACCTCGGCCACCGGCTGGGGTGCCACGTACAACGGGCACGCAATTTCAGGGGTATGGACGGGTCCCCAACTGAGTTGGTATATCAATTGCCTCGAGTTGCTGGCAGTACGCCTTGCCCTGAGTCGCCTCAGAGGGCACCTTCGGGGCAGGGACATTCTAGTCCACACGGACAACACTGCGACCGTTGCGTATATCAACCGGCAAGGCGGTTTACGCTCCCGCCGCATGCTGCAACTCGCCCGCCACCTCCTCCTCTGGAGTCAGAAGCATTTGAGGTCTCTTCGTGCCATCCACATCCCAGGAGTGTTCAATCGGGCAGCCGACGAGCTGTCTCGAGCAGCACTTCCAGGGGAGTGGAGACTCCATCCCTAGGCGGTTCAGCTGATTTGGAGGCGGTTCGGAGTTGCTTGGGTAGACCTGTTTGCATCTCCAGAGACCACCCACTGCCAATGGTTCTACTCCCTAGCCGAGGCAATGCTCGGCCCAGATGCACTGGCACACAGCTGGCCCCGGGGCCTGCGCAAATATGCGTTTACCCCAGTGAGCCTACTAGCACAGACACTGTGCAAGATCAGGGAGGACGAGGAGCAGGTCCTGTTAGTGGCACCATATTGGCCCAACAGGACCTGGTTCCTAGAACTCATGCTCCTCGCGACAGCCCCTCCCAGGCCGATTTCTCTGAGGAAGAATCTGCTTTCTCAGAAACGGGGCACCCGGACCTGTGGAAACTCCATGTGTGGTCCCTGGACAGGACGCGGAGGTTCTAGGTGACCTACTTCACTATTGCTTCAGTTCGAGCACCGTCCACTAGACGGGCCTATGCTCTGAAGAGAAACCTGTTCGTTGAATGGTGTTCCTCTCACCATGAGGACCCCCGGAGATGTTCGATCAGAGCCGTGCTTTCCTTCCTGCAGCAAGGGTTGGAGCATAGGCTGTCCTCATCCACCCTTAAGGTTTACGTTGCTGTTATTTCCGCCCACCACGACCCCGTAGAGGGGAGGTCGGTGGGGAAGCATGATCTGGTCGTCAGGTTCCTTAGGGGGGCCAAGAGGTTAAATCCTCCTAGGCCTCCCTCCCTACCCTCTTGGGATTTGGCATTGCTAAGAGCCCTTCAAACTGCCTCCTTTGAGCCTTTGCAGTCAGTCGAGTTGAAGTTTCTTTCTATGGAAACCCTACTCCTGACTGCATTGGCCTCGATTAAGAGGGTGGGGGACCTGTAGGCATTTTCGGTCGATAAATTGTGCCTTGAGTTCGGGCCGGCTGACTCCAGTGCAACACTGAGACCCCGGCCCAGCTACGTGCCCAAGGTTCCTACCACTACCTTCAGAGACCAGGTGGTGAACCTGCAAGCACTGCCCCTGGTGGAGGCTGACCCAGCCCTAGCTTTGCTCTGTCCTTTACGCGCACTGCGACAGTACATGGATAGATCTCAGAGCTATGGGACCTCAGAACAGCTCTTTGTCTTTTATGGAGGACAGCAGAAGGGGAAGGCTGTCTCCAAGCAGAGGATGGCCCACTGGATAGTGGATGCCATCACCTTAGCCTATGAAGCACAAGGTGTGCCCTGCCCGCTCAGGCTGCATGCTCACTCCACTAGGGGTGTCACATCATCCTGGGCGCTGGCTCGTGGTGCCTCGCTAGCAGACATTTATAGAGCTGCAGGCTGGGCGACTCCTAACACGATCGCTAGGTTCTATACCCTACGTGTTGAACCGGTTTCCTCCTGTGTTCTCACCTCAAATGGGTAGTGGCACTGAGAGGCCCAGTTCAGAGTCAGCTTGCGGCGTCCTTAATGCCTAATTCTCCAGAGAGCTCCTTAACCAGGCAAACCCTGTTGAGTCCTCCAGCACTCCGGCGGCCGTATGTGGTGGAGCGTCCAGTGCCAGGCCTTTCAGTCAATGAATTCCTGAAATCTGGTGTGATGCTAGTGCCCATATGAGTGACCCTGTTGCAGAGATGTTCACAAGTCTTTATTTTGGAGTCTGAGTCAAGTATGAAGTCTTTGACCTGGAGTCTGAGTCAAGTCTCGAGTCTTTGGTCACAAGTTTGGTCATTTAATGGCTCGCTAAAAAAAAAAATCACATTCAGAATCCTCATGTATTGAAATCTTCCTATTTATGAAGCCGTTTTATAGACTATAGACAAAATATATGATCTATGATCTGCTTTGTAAAAAAAAGAGAGGTGTTAAGATGTAAGGTTAATATACATCCAGCCTGTTAGGCTACTTATGTTTTAATCCATTACCATGTTCAAAACAGTTTTTCTGTAATCAAATTCTATAAAAAGAGTCTGATCTACCATGACACATAAGGAAATAGCCTGTGACACAGATATTACAAAACCATACAAATACTGTTTTTCTTCATGATATAAGTCAGGGGTATTCAATTAAAGTTCCGAGAGGATATAGCGCTTAAATATATTTGCCATAAACGACCCTGAGCACTTGTTATGTGATCCGCTCCGCTGTTTTGACGTGCTGCTCACTTAAAATAGTGCTGCTGTTACGGCTCACGGTCCGGATGGATGCCCGGGGTGCGGATGCGGTCCGCCTTTTGAATATCAGTTATATAAGTATGTAAGGATAAAAGACTCGAGTTGCTTTTCAAATATTCTCGAGTCCTTTTCCTCGAGTCGAGTCAAGTCTGGAGTCATTTCAGTTTGAGTCTGAGTCAAGTCTGAAGTCTATAAAAATGCAACTCGAGTCCAAGTCACTAACTCGAGTGCCCATCTCTGCCCTGTTGGGTTCCCATATGTGTATTTCCACGGTGCAGCTACTAGAGCCTTGTTTCCCCCGTCAGACCGCGTTCTGCCGTCTCTAAATGATGCAGCCTGAGCCATCTCAAGAGACTTCCATGTGCGATAGGGCCCTACGGGGTTACTTCGCATGAATAAATGTCACTTAACCCCCTCTGGGAGGAGGTGACTCCGCAGTGTGCCTCTTCTAAATGGAAGGGCACACTTTCCTAGTGTTATCCAAGTACTGGGAAAATACAGGCTGGGAAAATACACATCCAGCACTCGTACGATCAGCACTGGAGCTCCTCAGGGCTGTGTTCTCTCCCCACTGCTCTTCTCCCTGTACACTAACAACTGCACCTCTAAAGACCCCTCTGTCAAGCTCCTGAAGTTTGCAGACGACACCACACTGATCGGCCTCATCCAGGACGGTGACAAGTCTGCCTACAGACAGGAGGTTAAGGAGCTGGCTGTCTGGTGCAGTCTTAACAACCTGGAGCTCAACACGCTCAAAACTGTGGAGATGATCGTGGACTTCAGGAGAAACCCCCCTGCACTCCCCCCACTCACCATCATGGACAGCACTGTGACTGCAGTGGAGTCATTCAGATTCCTGGGCACCACCATCTCCCAGGACCTGAAGTGGGACAATCACATAGACTCCATTGTGAAAAAGGCCCAGCAGAGGTTGTACTTCCTTTGCCAGCTGAGGAAGTTCAACCTGCCACAGGAGCTGCTGAATCAGTTCTACTCCGCCATCATTGAATCCGTCCTC
The DNA here is from genome assembly GCA_039654775.1 of Spinibarbus caldwelli. NCBI lineage: Eukaryota > Metazoa > Chordata > Actinopteri > Cypriniformes > Cyprinidae > Spinibarbus > Spinibarbus caldwelli. Next base: position 15,971,042 of record CM077265.1, on the reverse strand, counting down.
TGCACTTCAATAACTGTCTGGTTCAGCTCAGCTACCAAATCTGACCTCAGAAGACTACAGAGGGTAGTCCGGACTGCTGAGCGAATCATTGGTACAACCCTCCCCACTCTCCAAGAACTGTACTTATCCAGAGTGAGCAAAAGGGCTGGCAAAATCACTCTGGACCCCTCACATCCAGCACACTCCCTCTTTGAACTGTTACCGTCTGGTCGATGCTACAGAGCTCTGAGCACCAGAACGACCAGACACAGGAACAGTTTCTTCCCTCAGGCAATCCATCTCATGAACACTTGACATTAAAAGTGGAACACACAACACTATTATAAATTATTTATTCAACACACATACTTATTTTTTCATTTCAGATTTGCACATATCAGACCTGTACACCATAATTGTCTATATTATATATTGTGTTTTTGCTATTTGTACATTGCCTATTTGTATATTTGTATATTATTCTTTTATTATCTGTGTCCTGTCCTGTTGCTGTCTTTCTGTTGCACTGTAGAGCTTCTGTCACAAAAACAAATTCCTCGTATGTGTAAGCATACCTGGCCAATAAAGCTCATTCTGATTCTGATTCTGATTCTGTCCTACTGTTTGGGTTGCTCGAGGAACAGCAGTATTTGACCTTCTCTGTGTAGAGCCCGGTCCTATCGTCTGCCTTATAGGAAGGACCTGGAGGCCTACACAGGGCACTGGAGGGGGCAGCTTCTGTGGCGCTTTGGTAGGGATCCCATTCATTGGTCACCAACGTGACTTGTAATGACCGACTGAAGAGGAACGTCTCGGTTACGTATGTAACCCTCGTTCCCTGAAGGAGGGAACGGAGACGTCACGTCACGACGCCACAGTTGCTGTACCACCGCTGAGCTGCCGGGTCACCGGCTCGGCTCCTCAGCAAAAATTAATGCGGTGCATCTGCTGCCTCTTATACCCGCGCTGTGGGGTGTAGCAGCTGGATGCGGAATCCGCATGCCAATGTCCTTTGGCTTGTTTAGTTACACTCGAAGTGGATTGGTCTCTCTGGCAAGATCCCATTCGTCGGTCATCGATGTGACGTCTCCGTTCCCTCCTTCAGGGAACAAGGGTTACATACTTAACTGAGACATTACATACTTAACCGAGACATTACATATGTAACTGAGACGTTCTTATGACTTTCTTGCTGTTCAGTGAAAACCATTATTTTCCTAAAGAGAATTCTGCTTTTTGTTTAGTTTTTAAATTAATTGATAAAAATAATAATTAATAATAATTTGTTACATTTATATAGCGCTTTTCTGGGTACTTAGAGCACTTTACACTGTCAGGGGGAATCTCCTCATCCACCACCATAATTGATCTAGAACTTTTGTTAAACATAAAAAAGCCAAAATGGGGATGTTTTTGTGGTGTGATACATGGTGCATCTGGGGCCTCATTTATAAAACGTGCACATGCATAGATTTTATCTTAGAGTGTTAGTACACTAAAATCCATGCCAACATTCTTATTTATAAAAATGGTCTTAGTGCCACATCAGGATCTAAGCAGACATACGCATTTTTCAGTGTCTGAGTACTGCAGGTGTTTGGAAATCTAAGCTTCTTTTCCACTCGTTAATCTCAGATAAAGCATTTGGACACTGGTTTAATTAGGACACTGGACATTAATTTGGTGGCATTTACAAGGCAGAGATCTGAAACCATTTAGCTGTGATGCTTATGCACAATTTCAAGATAATTTGCGTTTTATAAATTTCACATTTGAAAGAGAGGCGTACACAGGTTTTTTTTTTATTTTTTATTTATTTATTTTTTTTTTGCGTACATTTGCTCACTGAATCACACATTTGAGAAATGATCATAAGATGAAATGTAGGATGGTGTCTACGGTCCGTGGTCTCATGCTCAATTGTGCTGCATTATCAAGACGTACTGTTAAGCAAAGCGGCTAATAAAGAGACGGAAAATGGCTTTTCTGAAATCGACTGAATATTCTTTATTAAGAAAATATGAATCAACTATGTCACCTTTTAACCACCCCCTCAAAAAAAGTTTGGTACCTCTTTATAGTAACTCATTAATAACGTTAACAGATATTACATTACATTATGGAAAGGGTTATATTACAATAACATAAAAGTAATCTACAATATTCTGAATTCTGAAATATATACAATACATAAGAATAAAAGTATCAGGAAAGCACATATAAAAATGCTATCATGTATTGATTTATCATTTATCTTTACCACCTTCCAATCCAGTGAGTTCTAACCACAGAAGTGTGCGTATAAAAAATTAGTAGAATGTGACACATTAGTGACTATATTTTAGGCTCTGCTGAGGTGTGTGTTCTCATTAGGGTCGTCCTCGTCCTGCTCCTCTTCCGTGTCTGGCTCATGGATGAAACCGTAGCGTCGATACACAGATCCATCTCGACTGTTGTAGACAACATCCACCTCGTCTCCGCTGTCTTCTGGCTCTGGTACTCCGTGTGGCATGGGCCGAGGACTGGGCTGTTCTCTAGCCAACCCACTCAGTCGTTCATAGCTCCGTCTCCAGCATAACCTTTTCTTGGCCCTCGCCTGTACCAGAGCAAACACAACTAGCGCTAGCACTACAGCTAGCAACAGAGCGGCAGGTAAAGCTGCAGATGCATGCTGTACTGCTTGGGACCTCAGAATAGCATCATCCTGACTTATACTTGGTACAGGTGCCTCAAGACACAGTGCTGTAAAAAAATATATAAATAAAAAAATTACTAAAAGATTATTAAACGAATAGTTCACCCAGAAATTAAAATTTGCAGAAATTTTACCCTCAGGACATCCAAGATGTAGATGAGTTTGTTTCTTTATCAGAATAGATTTGGAGAAATTTAGCATTACATCACTTGCTCACCAATGGATCCTCTGCATTGAATGGGTGCCATCAGAATGAGTCCACCCATTCACTGCAAAGGATCCACTGGTGAGTAAGTGATGTGATGTTATATTTCTCCAAATCTGTTCTGATGAAGAAACAAACTCACCTTGGATGGCCTGAGGTTGTGTACATTTTCTGCATTATTTTATTTTTTGGGTGAACTAATATGTTTAATTGAATGTCTTCCTATGTCAAAAATCCATTTAACCCAGGCTTAAAGTAAAAACCTGAGCAATACCTGAGCCTGAATCACAAAGACAGCACTTCTCGTTTTTCTCCCCAGATTGGCAGCACGGCAAGCACTGACTGTCAGGGGCATGTAGGGCGAAACCTGGGTGACAGGTAAGACAGCTCTGGGGCCCAGCACCGGAACAGTGTTTACAGGACTCGTCACAGGGTTCACAAACTCCCTAATGCCATTGAAAAATACAAAATCTTGTTGTTTATATCTTGTAGCTACACTATTGAATGAACTTTTGGATAAAAGTATTAAAATTGTTAATGGTTTTCATCTTTTGACAAAAATAATAGCAGTAATTTATCAGGTGCTATTATAAATAAAGGCATAAACTTCCACAAACACTCTGTCTTCAGCACTTACACTCTGTGAGTAATATCGGCTCTCTTCACAGCGAGGGTAACACACCCCATCCTGCAGGACGCTACCCCAGTCACACGTCACACAGCCCTGAGGAGTGTTATCTACAAACAACACAGAAAACACTCAGAAAAGATAGGGTGAGGCACTAACTTTTTCCTTCAAAGAGATGGTAATCTGGAGTTATTTTGAGGTCAGAATTTCACTACATTCAATCTCTAATGCACAACTGAATATTTAAGTCACCATAGCGTCAAAACTGATCATTCTTGTCCAATGGCTAGGCAAGTTTCGATCCTTGAAATCACTTGTAAAAACTGAACATTTTGGTCACACTTTATTTTATGGTCCAGTTCTCGCGATTAACAAACCCTTAACTATGACTTTTGCCTCGGTAAACTCTTAATTTGCTGCTTATTAATAATTAGTAAGGTAATTAAGTTTAGGTATTGGGTAGGGTTAGGGATATAAATATGATCATGCAGAATATGTGATTTATAAGTACTAATAAATAGCCAATATGTTAATACTATGCATGCTAATAAGCAAATAGTTAATAGAGAGAATTGGTCCCTATACTAAAGTGCTACCAAAATTTCCGTTTCATTCCAACTTTAAGCTTAATTTATGTGCTCACTCTTTTCTAAATTGGTTTGGCTAGTTCAATAATTCTAATGACAAATCTTCGTCACAGCACATAATGCAAACCAAAATCTGCCCAAATAATTGAAAGATTAAAAGTTTTAACATTTATAGATTGGCCTTCTTTACTTCCATAAGTTCCTCAATGTAATCCATATTTTTGCTTTTTTTAAATAAAAGGAGGGATGTCAAAATTCATTTTTGTGGTAATCAACATTTTGCCTTTTCTGATTGACCTTTATTTGTAGCAAACCCAGAATATTCCTTTGAGATCGGAATGTAATTAACACTCGGGGCTAATACCTACTAACTACTAGATTTTAAATTTTGTTCTTCCAGGAATCCAGTGTCAGCAAAGCAACTTCCTTAGAGATTTATTATATACCTCCTTGGTATTATATACCTAAGTCAACAGATTTTATTTTATAGCTATTTCTTTAGCATCAATTTTAGCACAATGAAATATTATATTGACCACTCAGCAAACAGAACCCGATCTCTCTGTCTAGCTTATTAGATCTATGTGCAATAACGTGATAAAACAACGATGGCCATATAATGATGATAATGAAGATATGCTGGTGTTATGGAAGCTCATAAAATGTGAAAACAATGATATAACAGAAGCACCTGTGCAGGATTTGCAGCTGGTGTGGCACTGTCTGCAGCTGTGCCCGCTCTCATAAAAGCGCTGTGGACATTGATCCACACACTGCCTGGTGCCCTGCAGGTCCAGCAGAGGAGATGTGCACACCCTGCAGGCGTCCGGCCCTGGGCCCGAGCACTGCTCACAGGAATGGTCACACTTCTCGCAGCGCTCCCCTGTGCTGTAGTACCTGGGGTAGGCACATCAAGTGAAAGAAATGCATGTCTTGTTATTACATACAGATAGTGAAAAGAAGGCAGTAAATTACTGGGAAATGAGATAGAAACATTACCACAGCTCAACATATCTGTAGCCATGCTAGGGCATGGTTCTGATAAAGTGAACACAAATCCTTTCGGAATCAGTTGAGACTTAATTTGAAGCCTGGCATTTTACATTTACATTTATGCATTTGGCAGTGAACTTTGCTTTCAAGCTACAGATTTACATTTTATCAGTTCTTGCTTTCCCTGGGAATCGAACCCATGACTTGGCATCACTAACGTCATGATCTACTGTTTGAGTTACAGGAAAGCCCTGTCTTATGTTATCACCAAGACATTATCAGCATTTCCTTTAAGTCTTAGAAGTTGTAAGGTGAAGCCACCATGGATCAGAATTTGTTGATCCAGCACATCCCATAGATGCTCAATCAGATTGAGATCTGGGTCATTTGGAGGCCTGGACAGTTTGAACTCTTCATGTTCCTCAGTTGATTCTCAATCCTATGTAGTGCTGTCAGGGCACAATATCCTTCTGAAAGTAGCAACTCCCATCACAGAGTATCATTTCCATGAAGGGATGTACAATTGTTAGGTAGGTAGCGCATGTCAAATTGACGTCCACATGAATGGCCAAATCCAAGGTTTCCCAGCAGAACACTGTAACGAGCCACACACTCCCTCCACCATGTCGTCTGTCCACAGTGCATCCTGGTGCCATTAGTTCCCCGGGTAAACTGCACACATATGCACAGCTGTCCACTTGATACAAATGAAAACAGTAATCGTTGGATCAGACGACCTTCTTCCCCACCTCCAAGGTGCAATTCTGATGATCACATGTCAATTGTGGCTTTGGCTGCTGTTTACCGGGACGCTATTGCCGGATTGGGGTTTGTCACACCTTGAACCTGTTGGTGGTTCTTATGCCTGCTGACCAGGAGCATCCCACAATTCTTACCATTTCATTTGCCCATAAAAATTTGACCCTTTCAAAGTAGCTCAAGTCTTCAACTACTTGAAGTTGTGAAAAGTTTGGGAAACTTTGCTGGTTTCGCTGGTGCTTTCCTATTAACTAAGCTCTTAATTACCAAATGCTGGATGAAATTAGTTTGTTTGAGTGTGCAAGAAGATCTTACCCTGTGGGACAGTGGCTAATGCAGAGATGAGAGAGCAGATGAAGGTAGCCTGGTGCACAGCTCAGACAGTCTCTGGGAGACGCCCCGGTACAGGTGGCACACACATGATCACAGGGCATACAGAAACCCAGCTCTACCCCGTCAGCCTCCTCATGGGCACTATAAGTTCCTACGGGACATTTGCTCACGCACGAACCGTCTGGAACACAAACAGGTTCCCATTAAACCAGTTACTTGTACAACCTGTATAACAAAAGACCATGTTTTTCCTTTCTACTGTACTTTAGATCCAAAAGAGAGGGATTAAAAGACAAACCACAACTGATGAACACTTTAAATCAAGATTACAAACTTCACAGTCAATATCATTGTTTTCTTAACAGTAGAAGTATACAAAAGAAATTCAATGATGTGAGTTAGGTCATTCGTACTGTGGAGGTAGTTGGGTAGAGCGCAGGTCTGGCAGTCAGAGGGTCCCGGCCCTTCGCAGGATTGGCAGAGTCGATGACATGCTTGGCAAGTGAACTGGTTGTTTTGGAGGAACGTTCTGGGTGGGCAGTCCGAATCCCCGGTAACCCCACACATCATGGTGTTGGGATCCAGAACCAGACCCTTTTCACACTGCAGACACTGGGTGGGTTCTGGACCCTCACAGCGTGCACAGGTCTGGTGACATTCTACAGAACCAAATATGGGACATACAAATTATCTAAACTATCACAATTATCTAATTGTTTTCAGTTATTGCAATTAAATAACCAAATAAATCGTCAAATAACCAGTATAGTTCAGTTTTGACGCAAACTATTATTGTACATGTACAGCCGAACACATAGCCTTTCGAAGTATACTCCATTTGAAAGGTTGCATGGGTACTAGAATATTTCATCTTTGTTTTGTCCAACTTTCGTCCAGTGTCTGCACTATTTCTCTCCAAAAGTTATAAACAAAGTGTCTTTGTACCATCTCATCCATTTTTTTTAACTGTGAAACAATGAGTCAGGCCAGTATTGCCACCATGTGGACAAACTTATTAGTGCAAAAAATTCAAGGCATACGTGCGAGCATACAGAGTATGCACTGTTGGAAAAATCTGACTGTGCATACTATGCTGATAATAAAATTTGTCACACGCACTGTATTCACCCTAGTGTACACACAAAGAATAGTATACTTAGGACATAAAGTATACTTAGGACTTAAAGCCCAAAGCCAGGATTTCTACATTGCATAGCCTTTCAGAGTATACTCCAGTTTGATAGTGTGCTTGAACACAAGCACTTAATACACGCACAATAGAAACTTTCTTCCTCGTCCATTGTCTGTGCTATTTTTCTATAGTTATGTTATTAGTTAAGTTATGAGCGATTAAATGTCTTTTTACTCTAACTAGAGTTGCGTGTATATGTTAACGTTGCCACACAAGCGGGATTACTGTTAATCTGGAGATTTTGCTGCCACCCCATCCATTTTGTTTTTAGTTGTTTTTGCAGAAACTCAATCTCGCCAAATCTGCCATAACCGTAACCATTGAGGATATGTATCGGTCGCCTGATTAGCTCAGAAACTAGTCAAATTGCCCCCTCCAGTCATTACTAAAGATTTGCTAGCTCGAGTGTACACTTCTCAATTGAGGTGCTTGTGTCCCTCCATAATGGCAGTTGGCGCCCCCTAGGAAAACCCTTGGTTCAAAGTATGCACAACTAGACAAACTGGGCTACGCGCATTCTATTCTGATTATGCAATTTACATGCCACACACTATGTGCACACCTTAGATTATGTGTAAACCTGAAGCATACTTACTGTAGGGCTTATGGTCCTTGCACACTGAGTCCGAAATTTTCATATACGTTTTTTCGTATTCGTCATCCTAAAAATTCGTCACGCACAGAAACCTTTCACACTGAGTCTGATGCGTATTTATTAATCTGTTGCGAAAAAATTTGCAAAACAATAGTGAGGATGCAGTGAGGATGATTTTGTTGTCCTCTCTCTTCATAAAAAGCAAAAAAGAAAGAGGAAATAATGGGTCCATCCAATCCTGAGATATAGAGAGGAAGGAGAGTTCCACCTCCTTATTAAGGAGCTGTGGGATTATCACGGGCGATTCAAAGTTTACTTTAGGATGTCAGTGGCTCAGTTTGATGCTTTGCTAGCGATACTGGAGCCACATATTAAAAAGAAGACCACCAATTTCTGTGAACTCAGTGTGCAAGGACCTTTACAGCGCTTTGTGCTGTGTTTTTTAACGTGTGAAAATTTTGGACGAAAAGTGTGCAATGACCTTTAAATTGGAATTTATACAAACCAGGATTATACTGGTTTTGTGTGTTAGTGGTATAACTACAGCTAATACTTCACCTTGGCATTCCTTATCAGAGGTCTGGTAATAAGTTCCCGCTGGGCACTCTTCCAGGCATGTGCCCTCGTAGAGTTTTGGGTTGAGGGCAGAGCACGTCTCGCAATCATCAGAGAGAGGACCAGAGCAGGTGGCACAGGTGGGATGGCAGCTCACACAGATGCCCTGATCCAAGTCTTCAAAGTAACCCTTCGGACAGACGGCCTTGCATGCCCCGTTTAAAAGCAAATAGAGAAAACTGCACGCTGAAATTAAATAGTTACACAATGTTATTAGATTACAAATTCAATATAATCTAATTTCCACTGAAATTTAAAAGTAATCCTAATGCGTTCTAACTGATCTGTACACATACTCCCACATTAATAGTTAGTACGATGATGAGTTCAATCACATTCCGTTAAAGTGTCACTGATAAGTTTTCAGTGCTCATTTGGCTGCATCTGTTATTACTCGTTAAAGGATTTCAGTTGTAATGATCACTCACTTTTACAGGTGGAAAAATCTGTGCACACGTCACAGTGAGGAGCACAGCGTCTGCATGTGCCGTCTTCTGCCACGTAGTTCATGGGGCCACAGTTTTGTCTGCACTGCCCGTTGGCCAGATGAAGGCCATCTCGACACGAAAGGCACTGCGTGCTTGTGCCGTCACAGGTCAAACAGAGTTCATCGCAGGGCTCGCATGTCCCCAGCTCGGTCTCAAAATAACCTCTGCAAGAAACCCAAGAGATACAAGTTTGTTTCCATCTTGTGGTCATTAACATATTCACATGAATGTCAGAACTAAAACCAATGTATGCTGTATTGCTATGGTTTCTTACATCTATATTTATATTTCATCTATATGTGTCTGTTTGTGTGTGTGTGTGTATATATATATATATATATATATATATATACATACACACACACACACACACACACAGTGCCTTGCGAAAGTATTCAAACCCCTTCATTTTTTTCACGTTTTATGTTGCAGCCTTATGTTAAACTGCATTAAATTACTTTTTTTCCACATCAATCTACACTCTATACACCATAATGACAAAGAAAATAACAGGTTTTTAACATCTTTGCAAATTTATTAAAGATAAAAAACTTAAATGATTCCATTGCATAAGTATTCATACCCTTATCTGGGATAGCTGAAATTTAGCTCAGGAGCATTAATTTTGCTTGTAAATGTTACCACGCTTTGAGTGACGTTAACCTGCGGCAAATTCAATAGAATGGGTATGATTTGGAAAGGCACACGTCTTAATAAAAGGTCTAACAGCAGAAAATGCATATAAGAGCAAAGACCAAGCCCTGAGGTCAAAAAACTGCCTGTATAGCTCAGAGACAGGACTGCATCAAACCACACATCTAGGGAAGATTTCAGGAAAAAGAAATATGCTGCATTGAAGGTTCACAGAAGCATGTAGCCTCCATTATCCATAATGGAAGACATTTGGAACAACCAGGACTCTTCCTAGAGCTGGCCTCCTGGCAAAACTGAGCAATTGATGGAGAAGGGCTTTGGTTAGAGTGGTGACCAAGAACCTGATGGTCACTCTAGTTGAGCTCCATGATCATATGTGGAGATAGGAGAAACGTACAGAAGAACAAACATCACTGCAACACTCCACCGATCTGGGCTTTATGGCGGTGTGGCAAGACTCAATCCTCTTATCAGTGAAGACACATGAAAAACACACTTGGGATTTGCAAAGCAGCACCTAAAGGACCCTCAGACTCTGAGAAACAAGATTCTCTGGTCTGATGAACCTCAATTCTAAGCATCATGTTTGAAGGAAACCAGCTCTGCTCATCACCTGCAGAGTACCATCCCAAAAGTAAAGTGTGGTGATAGCAGACTCATGCTGTGGGGCTGTTTTTCAGCGGCAGGGACTGAGGGACTCGTCAGAGTAGAAGAGAAGCTCAATGAACCAAAATATTGAGAGAGCCTTAATGAAAACCTAGTTCAGAGCATTCAGAACCTCAGACTGGGCAGAAGGTTCACCTTCCAACAGGACAATGACCCTAAGCACACAGCAAGAGTGGCTTATAGACAACTCTGTGAACGTCCTTGAGTGGCCCAGCCACAGCCTGGGCTTGAACCCAATCAAATATTTCTGGAGAAACCTGAAAATGTGTATCTGCCCCCATCCAACCCGACAGAGCTTGAGAGGTGAAGAGGTGAGGAGAAGAATGACAGATAATTGCCAAATGCTGATGTGCAAAGCTTGTCGCATCATACCCAAAAATACTTGAGGCTGTAAAGGTGCTTCAGCTAATTACTGAGTTAAGGGTTTGAATACTTATGCAATGTACTTATTTCAGTTTATATATATATATATATATATATATATATATATATAACATAAGGCTGCAACATAAAACGTGAAAAAAACGAAGGGGTTTGAATACTTTCGCAAGGCACTATATATATATATATATATATATATATATATATATACACATACATATATATGTGTGTGTGTGTGTGTGTGTGTGTGTGTATATAATATTGCATAGTAAATATTTCAACAAAATTAAAGGCTTCAAAGTCAAATCTAAAATCACTGCAATATTTATCCATAAAATATAAATATTTATGATTATATTATAGTATAGATATAAATGTCCAAATATTTTTGGGGCCCCTGTAAAGCCCATTTCAGAAGTTACAGCCATAGTGACTCACTCTGGACACTCTGACCAGCAGCTGCCCTGGAACAGATAGAGTTGGTAAGTGTCTGTCTTACAGCTCACACACTCGTCTCTGCTCTCACAGGCCTCGCAGTTAGCAGAACACCTCTCACAAACAAGATTGGAGCTGTTCGCATAGAAACCCAGAGGACAGTGGTCTACACACACGGCCTCCTGCTCCAACATGTATCCTGTTGAGAAAGCAAACAGAGGTGTGAAGAACCTATTAAGTAGGCAAATGTCTTATTCATCAAGTGCTTTTGAAGCAGGAACTCATTAAAAGGGAACTTTGAGAGTCTGTTTATCAGGTGGGAGGGAAAGGAAAGCTAACCTATACGTTACCGGTAGCACATGTGATGCAATTCTGAGCCTTGGGCCCGTAACATGTCAGGCAAGATCTATCACAGTAACGGCAAGTGCGACTTTCCCCTAAAAAAAAGACATGATTATTATATATAAACTGTTAGTTTTCCTTGATTTACTACCATGATATTCAAACTTTTTGAATCCCAAATGATCCCCTTGCAAAACTAAATCCATTAATTAAAGAAAAAAAATTTAAAAAAATAAAAATAAATAAATAAATATATATATATATATATATATATATATATATATATAATAAAAATATAATAAAAAATACAATATAATTTTAAAATAGTATTTATTTTTTCCTTTTTTTTTTTTTTTTTTAATTTTCAGTGTAAAAATTTTGAAAATCCCTGCTAAATTATCATCAGTATTTTGAGTGTATTACTACCAGATGTCCAGCAGAGAACAGTATTACACCAACTATAACAGACATAAGCAACTCTAAGACTAAACAGCAAGTTTGCAACAGAGGGTGAATTTATCCTTTTTTATTGTTCCTATATTAAATGGCAGGAGTTCTTTCTCACCATCAACATATTGGCCTTCTGGGCAGCTAATCACTGGGCACTTCCCGTAAACTGGCCGGCTCCAGCCACTGCATCTGTCACAGTCTCTCACTCCAGGGCCATGGCAGGTCAGACAGGAGCTGTGACAGGGCTGACAGCGCCACCCTCTGGAGTCTTTAAATGTATCTACTGGGCACTCCTTCACACAGGTACCATCTTTTTCATGCAAAACAATTTTAGTTTAATTAGTGTTGTGATTTTCATAAAATAATGGTGAGCATAAGAAACTTCATTCAAAAATCTCCCCGACCCCAAACGTTTGAACAGTAGCTTTTCACAGGTGATAAAACAGTTGTGATATTTTTCTAAGTATTTTAACGTAGCAATATTCAAGAATAAGTAGGAGTGTATAATCCCAAAAACATGAACATTAATTTGCATGAATGAACCTCTCAGATTCAGAATCAATGCGCTAACCTGCGCAGATTTTGCATTAACTATATTTGCATCCCATTTCTATTTCCCATTCAAATTAGTGAGGCAAGCAGTGCTGCTGTGCACAATATCCTTTCTGTGAAGTATATGCAATGCTCTATCAGGCGTTTCCAACAATTTTTCCCCTTATTTACATAATTACTAATTATTAAATAAATGATTACATTAAATTATCAAGGGATACATACATTTTTTTTTTTATCTTTTAGTAAATGAATGGATAAATGAATTTCCCCCCGATTTAAGTTAGAAGTATGGAAGCTATTTCCACCATGGATTAAAAAATTTAAATCACAATTCAGACTTTTTCTTGCAATTCTGAGTTTATATCTCACAATTCTTTGTTTGTCAGAATTGCGAGATATAAATAAAGAATTGCAAACCCATAGGACCTTCGTTCATCTTCGGAACACAAATTAAGATATTTTTGATCAACGTGAGGGTGCGTAATTAATGACAGAATTTAAATTTTTAGGTGAACATTCCCTTAAAGTCTCATTATAAGTGACACATTCTACCTGGTCTCATGACGAAAATGTGCCTGCGGGAACTTTTTCGCAAGACGCGAAATACATACCAATAAGTACATATCACTGCAGTTTCCAACAGAAATGAACACTAGAGGCGGTAAAACAGCGAGCACTTGTTATCGTTTTCGTACACAGTTATGATTACAGCTCCATATGTTTTGCTTTCCGGACAGACCAAGCTTGCTCAGTAGCTCAGCCGGCACGGAATTGGACTTAGGATGCAGAATCCTTGGGTACAAATCCCGTCAAAAACATGATTCACGATGAAAGTTGAGAAATGAAAGATGAGAGATCGAAAAACAAGCTAAAATGGCATGCTTGCATTTGCGTTTTTACATCACATTCACTTTTGTTCATAGTATCGGGTTGGTTTAGGTGTACTGCAGATGGTACGTTATTTTAAAATGTCACGGAACATTAGAGTTATAGCGCCACTCAATGGACACTTCAAGTCAGAACTGCGGTGACGCCTACAAAACCAACGTCACAAAACGTACCATATGTACGTTCATCTGTTCTGGGGGGAAAAAAACAAACACTCTTTTAGTGCCACTCAGTGGACATTTCAAATCGAATATGTCAAACGTACATTGTGGTACGTATTTTGCGTCTTGTGAAAAAGTTCCCAGAGGTACATTTTCGTCATGAGACCAGGTTGGACCCATTGGAGTTTTGACCCTCAGGGTTTTTCACAAGCATCTTTAGATGATTTAGCTCTTTATGACTGGATAAATCAAAAACGATTTTAAAGTAATATTAATTTTAAATTGTAGCTGTAGGCTAGACGTAACCAGCCAAAGTTATGTGACTGAAACAGCTATGGCTATCAGACAAGAAAATGAGAGTGAACTTTCAGAGGAAGTAGCGTACGCACTGTTCAGGAAGTATGCGGACTGGCAAGTGAGACACAGGGTATCGCTCCAGCAGTCCACGCACGGCTCCGGGCAGCTGATGCACAGTCCTTTACCGCGGTCCTCATAGGTCCTCTGGGGACAGTGTTGACGACACTGCTGTCTGTATCTGCACAGATAACAAACAATAGGGTTTTGTCACATATGAAAGCTAAACACTGATTGCACTGTTTTAAAAAGTAAGCAGGGCTTCAACATATTCCTTGAGGGCTGTTTTCTAGAATAAACATGTTTGGATGAGCCAATATAGAACTTTGAAGCTATTTGAACTTTTTCTGTGTTCACTAGAAGAATTACGCAAGTCAGGTAATGTCGCAAACACGTGACTTTGCGCAATCTTGCAGGTCAGTTCTGAATGCGGTTGTGAACAATGCAGAAGATGACCGAAATCCTGTGTACATTACTGAGATAATACAGCCAGGACCATTGGGAGCCATATCTTTTATAATAAACTGAGTTTATTGCGTTAAAAGTAGAAGTCGCATAATTTGTGTCTAACTTACATAGAAATTTGGTGTGCTTATGGCATTGTGGAGTTATTATAGGTAACTAAAACAATAACTATAAATAAAAATTTGTTGCTTGAAATAAAACAAAGATTAACTGAAATAAAATAAAATATGAAAAATTGCCGAGTTGCCAACAAACATTTGCATTTAGTTTAAACTGATGTACTAAAGTAACCAAAACTGAAATTAAAATTAATAAATATAAAAATAAAAACTCATTCAAAATATTAGCAAGAACTATAATAGTGTTTTAATTATACCAAAATAATAATAATAATAATAAAAATAATAATTGACAATAGTTAGTAATTCCATCCAGCATTTTCTGTGCAATATCCAAAAAATGTGCATGAAAATCTTATGCTCACTTAATTTGGATAATTTTTTTGTTTGGCAAGAAGAAATCCACATAAGTTACACTTTATTGAAGAAATTCCTAGATGTGCAATGAAAGTCATATAACTTTACCAAGAATAATCTGCTCAGAGAAAGAAACATCTTGACGTTTTGTTTGCATGCTCTAAATCACATTAAAATGCCACAATTGTGTAAATATTTTAGATTTTGCACCAGTTTTAACACATGCGGTGGAAACGTTTAATTTGCAAAATAATTTTCAAACATTACATTCGCAACTTTAGAAAAAGTTAATTAATTTATTTAAATTCAACACAGTGGAGTTAGTGAATTTAGCAGCTGGTTGAACTGTAAGGTTTGAGTATATGACACACTCAAATACAGTGTGCAAAAGTGTTTGTTAAAAACTCTTTAGTCATCTCACCACAACTTAGACCAATATCAATATTCTTCCTATCGCTCGGATCTGTTTGAAAACGTGCTTACAAAGACTTTGGAGCAGCTTCAGAGCAGCAACGTCTTTGTAGACTTACTTTTGAATCAAAGACGCTCTGATTCACAAGCTCCTCCTTCAGGGTGAGGAATATAATGCAGGCTGAGATTATGTGTGCCTGGGGCAGCTGGTTTCAGTGCTTTGACAGAAAGAGTAACCAGAGAAGCCAAACCACACCAGAGAAATGAACACCATCCCAAAACCACAGCACACCTGCCTGCAGCAATCTTACTGCAGTTACTCAGCCATCCAGCTTTCAGATGACAATAGAAATGAAAGATCATAGTTTAAAGTCTTCTGTCATGATTCTATCATGAATCTGTTGTATAGACCATTTGGGAAGAACACAATCTTTAAATTAACCAATCAATCTTCTGATTGACTGCGGTGTTTATTAATTATCCAGTAAAGTTATAAGAGAGCTTTCATACTGAAGGAAGAGAGGAAATGAGGGACAGTTTAAAAAATCATTTAATGGCACCTTGGTCTCTCCTTATCAAAGAAGGAAACTCCTGCCAGGCACTTCCTTCTGTGTTGCTATATACAACTGGGACTATTTAAGGAATGACAGCTGGAAGCATTATAACACTTTCATCAGAGCTGCTTGACAAGAACAAACTGACATTTCAGGCACAATATGGACCGATATTTTGTTTATTAATTCTGCCATCAAAAATTATTAGAAAAACAGAATGGACTACGTAGTTCAGTCCTGGATTCAGATCATATTTGATAACCTCACTGCCAAGCTCCACTTACATTACATAAAAATCAGTATTTCAAGAAGCTTTTAATTAATATTGTGCATTAGAATTTACACTACATTTCAAAAGATTTTTTAAAAACCTTTATTCAGCAATGACGCATTAAATTGATCAAAAGTGACAGTAAAGACATTTATAATATTACAAAAAGTTTTTTTTTTCTATTTTTATTACTTTCTATTCATCAAACAATCCTGGAAAAAGTTACAAAAATATTAAGAATTAAAAAAAAAAATAAATAAAAAAAAATATATATATTAAGAAACTTAACTATCTTCAACACTGATAATAATAAATGTTTCTTGATCAGCAAATCAGCATATTACAATGATTTCTGAAGGATCATGTTACATTTAAAACTGGAGTAATGATGCTGAAAATTCAGGAATAAATTACTTTTTAAAATATATTAAAATGGAAACAGTTATTTTAAACTGTAATAATATTTTACAATATTACTGTTTTATTAATGCAAAAAAATGCTGTTAAATAAATGTTAAAATAATTCATTTAAATGTAAAAAATAAATTTGTGAGTTCTTTCAAAACCATTAAAAAAACTTTCTAACCCTAAAAGTTTAGAACAGTAGTGTATAATATCCAGAAATATTTTTTCCAATAATTCCAATATCAAATTATAATAAATATCAGACTTATAATAAGCAAAAAGTCCTGAAAATAAATATTTTAAAAGCAATTAATACACTATCAGTGAAACATTTGTAGATTTGGAGATTTAAAAAAAAAAATGCATAAACACTTGAAATTAGTAGCACTGAATTTATTTACGAAACTAAAATTTTTATTTATTTGAGCTTTATTTTTATTTACGATAGATAGATTTTGAGATATGAAATTTTGATTTGCATTTATGGTCATAATTTCTCTTGTCATTCCATAGTTTTGATGACTTTATTATCATTCTAAAATGTTAAAAATAGTAACAATACGAGTAAGACGAATAAGTAGGTGTCTTCAAAAGTTTGACTGGTACTACAGGTATTAAAATTCATAAAAAGAATCAAAATAAATCATAACGTAAAGTTAAACATTAAAACTACATAAACCACATGTTTGCACTGTGTTAAACACATATCTAGTTAAGCAGTTGATAAGCATGGCTGATCAAGTGCCCCGTCTGAGACACAGAGGTGCCTCACTTTGGAACTCAAGACTTAAGCAAGATGTTTGAGCGAGACGGCGGACAACAGCTGCCATGGCAACAGCGCAAGCACAATGAGGAATGTTCAGGGGGATTAACATTGCTCTTTTCCTCTCTGAGTGGACATTCATTAGTCAGGACTCTTGTACAAGACACTCCAACCCTCTGAGCAAAGAAAGTCCTTCAGTTTCAATCGAGCGAGGAGGAGATAGGTTCAAATTAGTGAGGAGAGAGAGAAAGACGACAGATTGAGTGAGTTGAGGGAAAAACTCATAAGAGGTGCCTCTATGTCGAGTAGCGTGGATCTCAGGTAACCGGCTGTGAGACTTAACTAAAAGTGAAATCTGATGCATACAATAGCTGGAGGCCACAACACAGGGAGCAACACACAATCAAACCTCTGTTCTCTTCATAGCATCTCTGCAATACGCTCCAAAAGACTTCAACACAGCTTAAAGGTGTAGTTCAGCTAAAAATGAAAGTTTGCTGAAAATGTCCTCACCCTCAGGCCGTTCAAAATGTAGATGGGTTTGTTTCTTCCTCAGAGCAGATTTGAAGAAATGTAGCATTGCATCACTTGCTCACCAATGGATCGTCTGCAGTGAATGGGTGCCGTCAGAATGAGAGTCCAAACAGCTGATAAAAACATCACAATAATCCACAAGTAATCCACACCACTCCAGTCCATCAATGAATGTCTTGTGAAGTGAAAAGTTGTGTGTTTATAAGAAACAAATCCATCATTAAGAGGTTTTTTAATTCAAACCATTTTGCTTCCTGCTAAAATATGAGTCCTCTGTTCATAATATTGCTTTCTCCAGTGTTTTAATCAGCTGTTTGGACTCTCATTCTGACGGCACCCATTCACTGCAGAGGATCCATTGGTGAGCAAGTGATGTAATGCTACATTTCTCCAAATCTTTTCTGATGAACAAACAAACTCATTTACATCTTGTATGGCCTGAGAGAGAGTACATTTTCAGCAAATTTTCATTTAAATTTACATTTTCTATCAGCAGGAATAGACAGATTATCTTAAATACAATGGAAACTTACAGGAAATAGCCATCTGTGCAGCTGTGGCAAACCTCTGGATCATCTGTTGTGGACACAAAACAGGCAGTGATTATTAAACAATACATTGGTTATTTTTTTTTTTGTCACTGCTAAACATAAAACAACAGGAAAAAAACTGGCTGCAAATATTAATAATATTAATGAATAATCAGTCATAATATTACATAAACGAACTGCACCGTTAAAATACTAGAATGTAAAAGTGTGTTATTTACCTGTGGAACATGTTTTACAGCCAATACCGCAGTCTATACATTCTCCCGTATCCGGGTCCTGAACCTGACCTGTGGTTCAAGCAAATGTCTGTGAGTATCATATGTGTGTGTTACATGATTGTTTAGAAGTTATGCAATAGTTAGTTCTTGTCCTCAATTTGATTGGCCAAATGACATTCCAATTCAACTTTACAGAGGGGGTTAGTCCATAAATCAGAAATACTGTCAACAGCCAGGGGGGAAAAAAAGCATAATTCTAAATTATATACATCAGGCAAATGATATATGAACAAACAACTCTGTAAAAAACATAGATATAAATAAAACTGGAGCATTTGGTATATGTAAGTGCTACTGAAGTGAAGATGTCTGATTTCTGATCCTTTTTTTTTGTGTGTGTGAAAATTTACAGACACACGTACATAAACTGTTATAATAAAATGAACACTTAAATGTGTATTTTTATTCCCACTAGTTTGAAAGAAGACAAGTTATGGAAGCACAAATAGCCCAAAGATGATAAGTTTTGGAACCAGGGTGATGCCAACTTCAGGTTGGCCTACAAAAATACATCACTGCAGCTCTCTATTCTGTCATCTAAACCGGCCTGTCAATCCATTTTATAGAAAGACAGACTCACCAACTCCACACAGGACTGTCAGACAGATGCCGCTCTGAAGATGGTAGCCTTCTCTGCATTTGGCACACACGTTGGCGTCAGCACAGATCTCACAGTTAGGCATACATGGAAGACAGGTGTACTGCTCTCGGTCTGGATAAAACTCTCGAGGGCAGTGTAGCCTGCAGTGGCCCTGATACAGGAAACGCTCCTTCCCCTCCTCATCTGAAATCACACACAAAATACATTTAACATGGGGACTCAATGAACTTTAATTGAATAATGATCCAGTTACTGATCAGAGGATAGATGAATGTTTGAATTTGGATGGGCCTATATAAAAAGAAACCAAGAGTAGGCTACTTAAATGTCCAGTTTGCAAGGAATTTGTATGTCCTTTGTAACTCACTGGTTATATGGATCACTGGCTTCCTCTTAATAAATCACAGCATGTTTTCCAAGCAGGTGATATTATGACATTGGTCAGGAGTTATTCCAACACTAGCAGCCAAGGGTGAATGTCATGAAAACATTATTTACTTTTTAGCTTTTGTAATTCTTGTACAAAAAAAAAAAAAATCACGTTGCAGTACAACAAATCATGATATATAAGCACACAGGCACACACACACACACACACACACACACATATTATTATTATTATTTAAAAACTTTGCTACGTGTACTCTGTTAGGCTATATATGGATATAATACACATTTATTTATTATTTAAGAAATTAATACTTTTATTTAGCATGGACGCCTAGTACTTTTACACTGTTACAAATAAATGCTGTTCTTTTGAACTTTCTATTTATCATATAATCATATATAAGAATCCTGAGAAGAAAAAAGTACCTCTGTTTACACAAAAATATTAAGCAAGCAACTGTTTTCAACACTGATATAATAATAATAATATATATTTATTCAGCAGCAAATCAGTATATTAGAATAATTTCTGAAGGAGCATGTGACACTGAAAACTGGAGTAATGATGCTGAAAATTCAGTTTTGCATCACAGGAATAACTTACTTTTAAAATATATTTAAATTTGAATAATATTTCAAAATATTTCACAGTATTACCGTTTTACTTTATTTACTGATCAAATAAATGCAGCCTTGGTAAACATACAGTAAGAGACTTTCAAAAACATAAAAAAAAAAAATAATAATAATCTTACTGACTCCAAACTTCTCAAACCCCCATAAGGTAATGAGTAATAATTATAATGCATCATACCTTTGAAATCCTAAAAATAGGTTTCACTTTCTTAATGCGCTATTTGAAGAAAATTATTTTAACATGAAATAAAACCAGGACATGTTCTTGGCAGGTTTTGTGAAATAAATGCACTGAAAGACTAGAAGCCACATTAAATGCTTACTCTTTCCGCAAACAATCACTAAAACTGAAACTCGGATATCAACATCTGCTTGTGTCTATCACAAACTCTTCTTTAAATAGAAACAGTAGCAGGGATCTGGCTGACAGGTTTTGCCAAGATCAGGACACATAAACAAGGGCTATGGAGAGTGAACGGGCACTTTTGGCAATGTTATAGTTGTCACACACTGGTGGATGCAAGGCCTCCCTCTTCAACTACCTCAGGTTGTGGAGAGAGAGATTAAGATTTACAGCACTCTTCTTTGAGATGGTTGAAATGAAGGGATGGCAGCCATGAACGCCTACTAAACAGAATTCAAAAGAGCGGCTTGATTTGCTAAAGACCAGTGTTTGCTTATTCATTCTCTACTATTAAAGAAATTGTTCAGCCAAAAATTTAAATTCTGTTATTATTTACTCACCATGTGTTGTTCCAAATCCATATGCTGTTATAAGCAACAATGGATGGCAGGATTGGTTAATAATGACTAAAATTACAATCTGTTCCAGAGACTTGGAATAATCTACATGGAACACTTTTATGATACTTTTATAGTGTTTTATGGATATTGTAATGGTCTATTACTTTGGAGCTTGATGGATAACGTCAATGTGAACCATCACTGCATGGAAAAGATTTACATTTGTGGTTGAACTGTCCCTTTAACTACACAGAATTATTTGCCATTAGAACCAATGAAAAAGAAGTGCCATAACAAAAACATACTGACAGTGTGTCCCAATTCAGTGTTCACACTGAAAAATTCCAACAATAGGAAGTTCTCTTCAAATACCCAAATGATGCACTGATTTATCTGATGGAACAAAGAATGGAAAACTTCCTGCACTTAACAGACGCAGCTTTAAAGGGACAGTTCACAGTAAAATAAAAAAATATGTCATCATTTTCTCACACTCCAGTTGTTCCAAACCTATATGAGTTTCTTTCTTCTGTTGAACACAGAAGATGATATTTTGGTAAACAAACAGTTGATGGTACCCATTGACTTCCATACTATTTTGTCATACTATGGAAGTCAATGGCTGCCATTAGCTCTTAAGGGACTCTGATGCTGTATGACAAAATCACCTTATAAATCTGGAAAGGTTATTTTAAAGTAATGAACAATTGTTCTTCAAGTAGCCTTAAAAGAACATTTGTTCAAAGTTGTTTGGTCTTTAATAATGTTCTCATTATTGCACACGTACGTCTGCAAGATGTCTGTTAAAGATCTCTTGATCTGGAAAGCATCTGCTGTCTACAAACGTCTAACGGACGTCTTTCAGATGTCAGTTTTACATACATTCTAAATCATAAACATCTTAAAGACATCTAATAGACGTCTATTTGACATCTAAAAGGAAACGTCCTATAGACATATTGCAGATGAGCAAACAATCTAAAAAATACGTCTTGCAGATGTAAATGCAGACGTCAAATAGACGTCTCCGAGATGTACGTGTGCTATCAGGGATATTCATCATTCACAGAGCGCTTTTTCTGAAACATTTTAGTTCGTCTAATATATTTAAATGTTACTTGTTTTAGAACGTTCAGAAAACTTTCAAAAGAATTGTTTCTGTAATGTTTGTAAAAATACAAAATGGAACGTTCCCTTAATGTTTTCTCTAAGATTCTATACTTTCTAAAAGAATTTATACTTTAATATACATAACTAGCTTTAGGGCACAGAATGCGTTTCAGTCCGAAAACGATTGCTGGGACTGAGGCTAAAGAAAATGCCAATAGCTATCTAGCTTCACATAACTTGAGGTATTTTTTAACTATGTCCAAACAGAAACATTATCAGCTTTCACAATGCTGGAAAGGAAGTGGTCTCACCTTTTCCCACTCAGTTTAAAGTCTAGCCTACTGTTAAACTTCCTCAGTGACATCGATTACTGTTCAAAATCATAAAAGATTCATTTACCTCAATTTCAACTCTCCCTGTAATTAAAAGTGCGCAAGGCACTTTCATGTTTGAGGTCACTAAACAAACTCTCTTTTGAGGTAAAGCAGTCTTTGTCACTTTGATAAATAGCGAGAGCGGCTTCATTGTTTCACCGCAGCAGCTGTGCACGGAGGACTGGGAGGTTTGCCTTCCCAATTGTCTCTTGGAAAACCTCTTTGTGAACCTGCACAATGCAGCCACTGAATCGTCCCACACAATGGCCAAAACAACGCAAAAGCGCTTTAAAATGTAGGCCTGTTTTGACGTACATTTTTAATTAAATATCGAAAATTCAGGTCGTAAGAACACATTGAATGGCTCTTTTTTGTAGTGTCCCCTTGCTAGTGACAATTCTTACTTTTTCTTAGTTTTTCATGCTCTAACTTGCTATAGTTCATATTTCATAAGTTAAAAAAATCACATCATTATAAAAAGAGTTGTTCTACTGCGCATGCGCACTGACAGAGGCGATAAGAATTGTCCCAATGGAGGCACCTGTTTGATCCAATAGATGTGTTAAACTACAGAATATAATAGTGAACTATCACTTACCTAAACCACAAGCGGTGCACTCGAATAGCTCATGGCCCTTACACTCCGTGCAGGTGGGATGGCATAAAACGCACTGATTTTTTAGTAGGAACTGTCCGCTGGGACAGGATCTGGATTGAATAAAACCGAAACAGCATAATGATAAAATAAAGAGCGTCGAACCGGCGTTCATCGTTCGCGATGTTGTACAGCGCATCTATTCGCCATACACACACTCACACACAGTTCATTCAGTGAAATGGGTCGGTCCTGCGCTGCCAATGACAACGAGCGTCTAAATAACAAAACTTGCCCAACAAGTTGCTTTCAAGGGGATTGGTCAGCAGGCCTTCGGGGTCCACCCATTCCTCCGCTCCACTCCGCAAGTCATATAAACGACGATGTTATGCACAAACGCAAAATACTGAATTATTCAGTCCTCATGAAGTATTACATACTTACACACACAGACTAACAGTATGTTCAAGCATAGAACTATAATTTATCTGAGAAAAACAGTAATCAATGCAATGTATTTCAGAATGTATACAGCTTCATAAACAGTGGTAAAATATAATAATAATAATAATAATAATAATAATAATAATAATAATAAATTAAATTAAATTAAATTAAATTGAATTGAATTGAATTGAATTAAATTAAATTAAATTAAATTAAATTTAATTTAATTTAATCAAATTAAGTTAAAAGTGCTATAGCCAACTATAAAAACCTGTTTAGTTGGTTTATTTGTTACGTTACCATTTGGTAAAAACTTTAAACTATAAAAATATAACTAATTTATCTGAGAATATTTAACAGTAATCCATGCAAAGCATTTTATATTGAATACGCCTTCATATAAAGTCCTATAATAATAATAATAATAATAACAATAATAATAATTATTATTGTTGTTGTTGTTGTTAATAATTAATAAAATATAGTAATAATAATAATAATAATAATAATAATAGCAATAACAATTAGTATTATTATTATTGTTGTTGTTGTTAATAATTAATAAAAATATAGTAATAATAATAATAATAATAATAATTATTATTATTATTATTATTATTATTATTATTATATGGTAAAAACTATAAAATTATAACTAATTTATCTGAGAATATTTAACAGTAATCAAGGCAAAGTATTTTATATTGTATACTCCTTCGTATACAGTCCTAAAATAATAATATAATAATAATTATTATTATTATTATCATTATTATCATTATTATTATTATTATTGTTGTTGTTGTTGTTGTTGTTGTGAAAAGGTGGTAGGTGGATTTGTAACTGGTAAAATCTTTAAACTATAATAATATACATCTATAAATTACCTTTGATTATTTAACAGTAACCAATATAAATTATTTCATAATGTATACTTTTTATATTCAGTACATACAGTAATAAATTATAAAACATTATTATATTAATATTAAGAATAATAAATTAAAGGTGGTAGCCCATTGTAAAAAAAAAAAAAAAAAAAGAAAAGAAAAGTGTGTTTCTTGGTTGGCTCAGTTACCTGACTGTATGGAAAAACATGAAAGACAATGAAGGTGACTTACTTTTATTTTGCATTAAAATGTATTTTTATAAGTAAAAAGTATAAGTATAATAAATAAACAAATACAGAATTTATTTAAATAAATAAAGAACCAAAAATACAGTGGGTCAGAGACCCATAATTCTCTGTACTGTTCCTTATAAATTTATATATATTTTATTTTAAAAAGTTTCCTAACCTAATAGTTGTCAGAAGTAAAGGAAGCAAATACATATCTGAGTCTCTCTGTTGCACATCTTATAAAAAGCTTCTTAAAGAAGATTTGCACATTCTTTTTGGCAAATTTGCTCTGACTGCAAGTTAGATGTGAGCAGGATTTTTAGGCCACTCCACAAACAGGATTAAGGACATGCACATTAACCTTCTGGTTCAAAGCCACTTCAGCAGTTGTTTTTACTCGCTATTTTGGGTCACTTTCCTGTTGACGGAAGTCTTACAAGTTCCAGAGCTCATGCTTGGGTTTTAGCATTGAGTCCAGTTTAAGTATAGAATCTTCCTTTATAGCCTCTCACACTTCTGATTTCATTTGCCAAACTGTATGAGATGTGATATGAGTTTATTTCTAATAAGTCTTCATAGATTAACTTCATAGATTTAGGAAACATATGTTTCATGCTATTGTTGTCTCATGTGTTTTTCTCATTTCTGTCCCAGAGGACTTCAGCTCCTGTGAATCTCGTAGATCGTGTGAGCTAAGCAGCCTAAGGTATAAAACAAAATATTCTCATTGGATCATATTGATATCTTGCCATATTTCGATATATTTCAACTCTATAGTATAAAGGATTTAAAAGAAATGGAATGAAAATAAACTAAAATAATGATAATGTTCTAAACAGCTACAATATTTGATATAGGGATTTCAAAGAATAAAGAATTATGTTTTGGAGGATCCTGATTCACAATCTGTAAATCCACAGCCTGTAGCGAGCTCTGTGCAAACCTATGAAGACAAATGAGCAGCAGAGGGCGACAGACTGTGTGCTATTGCTGATAAATCAGACCGAACAACAGGCTCTCCATTGTTTTAGTAAAAAGCCTTAATGTTTTTTCAAGCATTTTCTGTTCTTCGGCAAAATATCAAAACAGAGCGTCAGAGCGTTATGATCAAAAGCCCATTTTGTTGAAGAGAAATGCATGTATATATTTGTTTGTTTGCTTATGAATGACTTATTATATTTTAATGTCTAATAATAATAATAATAATAATAATAATAATAAAAGTAATAAATAAAATAATAAATAAAATTTAAAACAACAACAACAATAATAATAATATAAAATATAAAAGTAATAAATATAATAATAAAATAACAAGATTAAAACAACAACAATAAGATTAAGAATGATATAAAATATTAAATTAATAAATATATAAAATAACAAAAATTAAAACAACCATAATAATAATAATAATAATAATAATAATATAAAAGTGATCATTATAATAATAAAATGACAAAATACTAAAACAAAAACAAAACAAAAATAATAATATAAAAGTGATAAATGTAATAATAAAATAACAAAATATTAAAACAACAACAAAACAACAATAATAATATAAAATATAAAAGTGATAAATGTAATAATAAATTAACAAAAGATTAAAACTACAACAACAACAAGAATACAAAATATACAAGAAAGAAGAAAAATATAAAATAACAAAAATAACAAACCAAAAATTTAAACAACAACAACAATATTATTATTAATAATAATAATAATAATAATAATAATATTAAAAAAAGTGATAAATATAATGATAAAATAACAAAAGATTAAAACAACAACAATATAAAATACAAAAATAATAAATATAATAATAAAATAAAAGATTAAAACAACAACAACAACAACAAGAATATAAAATATACAAGAAGAATATAAAATATAAAAAGTAATAAATATAATAATAATAATAATAATAATAATAATAATAATAACTGATGTCACAACTGACTAATATTGCAACGTAAAGGGTTAACCAATCAACGCCATACCAGCCTCTTTCTGTTGATTGACTTTTAATAAAAGTCATCCATTAAACAATACAATTCTTATTGAGGAAATCAGAATTGAGTAATAAATTATTTAAAGAAATATCATAAAAATGTCTAAAATGTGATTAAAAAATGATATGATTTTTGTATTATCTGTGGTTTACTTTTCTGTTTTATAAAAGAACAATTAAAATTTATTTCAGTTGTGGACTAGCTTTGTAGAATTGGATATTATTATGTTCACTGAATATAAATAGGTAATGAACAACATAAAAAAAAGAGCTAACTAAAGCAAAAAAAACTGTGGGAAAACCGTTCTATCTATATTATTTATATTATGTAATAAGTGTGAATAATTAACAGTATGTTCTGGTAGCCTTTTGTTTCCATACAAAACAATATCGTCTTAGTCATGTATAAAAAATAAAAAAATAAAAATAAAAAACACACCGTGTGACAGTACAGACCTTGATAGCCATCCTAACAGGCAGCTGTTTTCCACGGTGGGCGGAGTCTGCAGCTCATTTAGAACGTCATTCAATAGGCGTGAGAGTGGGCTGTGGGCGGGGCCTGTTGCTCCTTTACGTCATTCAAGAGGGGGTAAGAGATAAGGTGGGCGTGTCTTCGGTGCCACTGCTGCATCAGTGAATGACATGAGGATGTGAAAGATTACAGCGGGCTGGGCATATGATTTTAAAGCCATTCTCGAACGGACAGCTATATGGACGATGAGGAATACACCAAAGACTGACTGAGGAACGGTAAGACGCGTCTTAAATGATAGCCTGCTGGCATAAAGAGCATCCGTGTGCAATAAGAGGCTGTAGGAATCGCTGCGCACCCGAGGCAGGTGCACCTGTCTTCTGTACGTGCCTGAACCGCTATAAGACGCATCTTGCGGGTATACAGTGCTTTTATTAATTTATTTTCCCAGTCGAGGCCGGTTTGAACAAAGGAACTTGGGTGGGATAATAAATAGCCGATTATTTTGGTGGATTTGAGGTAAGGGCGTCTTTTCAGCGCATCATCATCAAATGCATTGGGGATTGAATTTTCTTTGTCTGTAGACACATTATATGGCTATATATCAGTACGGGCTGGGACTGTTGCGTAACAGGCTGAACAGAAAAATCCGTTTATGCATTTCAAAATAATGATCAAATATATCATATTTGATGTGAGAGAAGGATGATGGTGGATGCTTTCTTGTTCAGTGCCTCTATATGCAAAAATCCCAAGCAGAAATCAGCATGCCTTGGTTTATGTGTGTCAAAAAGGCTCTTTGGTTATTCAGTCTAGATGATTTTAACATATAGCCTACTTTATAGGTGCTGTGGGCTGAGGGTACCTGTAAACAATCTACTAGCTATCCACCAATGGTGCGCTTAGGCCCTGAGCCGGGCTTTTGGGCTCAGTATTTTTTCTTTTATTGAGCTTAAAGGTACACTTAGTCAGTTTTTGCTCAAGCAAAGTTTTAGATGTTAAGAAATGCACAAGGGCTTTTGAAATATCAGTAATATTACAAGCTGGATGCTCTAGATTGGTGGTTTTCAATCAGGCGGTTGTATTAAACTTCTAGAGGGCTTCAAGACGACTTATAATGATTTAAAATAAATTAAGGTACAGAAAGGATAATGTACCAAATAAAATCACACATATATATATATATAGGTTATATATAATAATTTTTATCATTTATCATTTAACCATTCTGCTTCCACAAATTTAATTTGAATTTGAAGCAGCACCTTTGTTTTCATTACGGAGGAGGTATGAAATATATGCTGTGTATATTATTGAATGGTTCAAAATATTGTTTAATCATTTAAGGATGAAAATCACTTTCCAAGAAAAACTTGTTTTTATCTACACAGAGCGGGTATTTTGAGATCACGACCAGAGTTACTACTACTTCTAATAGTAATAACAGTAAACTGTTTTCCTGTATAGCACTTCAAAGGCCTGTGCACACTAAAAACAGTAACTATAAAGATAACTATAAGGATTACTATAGCAGCATCCACATCAACGCACGATAAGGTTGCGTTCATTATAAGCACACACTGTGTTTTATCGTCTACCGCTTTAAATGCTTGAGCTCTTTAAAACAGGACGGATTCTGATTAGCTGTCAATGTTTTTATTGTTTGGAAAAAGCTGCAAAATTGTTCTGAAATTATTGTTCCTCTGTGTCGTTACTGTTATAGTTGTGATGTGGACTCTTTAAATTTAGAACAATTTTTAGAATTATATTCTTATAGTTATTGTCCTTGGTGTGAATAGGCCTTAAACCACTGCTTTAAAAAGCATAAACAAATGTACATCTAAGCAAAGAGAAACCTAGACGAAAAGAAACAAAACAAAAGCTAAACAGCTGCCGTTAGTAAACAAACTTCATGCATCCAGGCCAGAAGATGTCAGTATAGAGTCCAACAAGAGCCAGATAAACATTTAGCAAAAACTGACTGCACCTTTAAGCTTCATTTGATTATGGGATATTGTAGCTTTGTCGTGTTTGTAGTAGGCCAAAAGAGTATGTTTGTAAAATCGAATACTGTATCTTTGATTTTTGACATTTGACTTCTCACTGAACTTGTATAACAGTGCTTATACTTTGTGCTTGTGGTTTCTTAAGAATGTAAGTCAGGAAGAAGTTTCAATTCAGGCTGTCATGCACTTGTCTGATGGTTTTAGCATCAAATGCACCCCCAAGATCGCCAGCTGACTTGCTGACACCTCTAGGCACATTGAATCCCTTGAAAAATATTTTCTTTTCTTATTAACAGCTTGTCTGTAACAGGAAACTTTCACACGTTCAAAGGTAGACTTTTCTGGCAATGTGCAAACAGGCTTTATAAAGGTTTGTATGCTGCGTTCCTTTTGTTTTGTCTCAAAGCATTTATAATATGTATATATACATACAACGCCCTCCACTAATATTGGCACCCTTGGTAAATATGAGCAAAGGCGGTTGTGAAAATAAATCTGCATTGTTTATCCTTTTGATCCTTCATTCAAAAAATTCACAAAATTCTCACCTATCATTGAAGTAAAACAATTGAAAGTGGGGAGAAAATCTCATGATGAAATAAATGTTTTTCTCCAATGCATGTTGGCCACAATTATTGGCACCCCTAGAAATTCTTATGAGTAAAACATCTCTGAAGTATATTCCCATTCATATTTACATTTTTTACCACACCAGGGTGACTAGGAGCATGAAATTGTCCAGCCATGACTTCCTGTTCCACAGGATTATAAACATGATAAATATGCCAAATTCCCTTAATCATCCATTACAAGGAGCAAAACCAAAGAATACAGTTATGATGTGCAGAACAAGATTGTTGAGCTTCACAAAATAGAAAGTGTCTGTAAGAAAAGAGCTAAAGCATTGAAAATCCCCATTTCCACCATCAGGGCAATAATTAAGAGGTTCCAGTCAACTAAAGATGTTACAAAACTTCCTGTAAGAGGACGTGTGTCTATAACGTCCTAATGCACGCTGAGGAGGAGAGTTTGAGTGGCCAAAGACTCTCCAAGGATCACAGCTGGAGAATTGCAGAGATCAGTTGAGTCTTGGGGTCAGAAAGCCTAAAAAAAAATATCAAACAGCCCCTACATAACAATATGTTATTCGGGAGGGTTTCAAGAAAAATTCTCCTCGCTCATCCGAAAACAAACTTTTCATATTCAAACAAACATATTCAGTTGTCAGACACGACTGTAGCTTCATATGGCACTGGCTTCTATGGACAGATGGAACTAAAAAAAAAAAAAGCTTTTTGGCAGCAAACCCACCAGATGAGTTCAGTACAAACAGGGATAAAAAGTTCCCCATGTCTACAGTTAAATATACTGCTGGATCTTTAATGTTGTGGGCCTGTTTTTCTGCCGGAGGTCCTGGACATCTTATGCATGGCATCATGGATTCTATCAAACACCAACAGATAACAAATCTAAACCTGACTGCCTCTTTTATAAATCTTATAATGTGCCGTGATTGGATCTTCCATCAAGACAATGATCCAAAACAAACATCAAAATCAACACAAAAATGGGTCACTGAGCACAAAATGAAGCTTTTGCCATAACTGTCCTAGTCCTCTGACCTGAACCCTACAGAAAATGAGTGAGGTGAACTGAAGAGAAGAAGCACCAACATGCAGCTGTGAATCTGAAGGATCTGGAGAGATTCTGTATGAAGGAATGGTCTCTGATCTCTTATCAGGTGTTCTCTAACCTCATCAGGCATTATAGGAGAAAACTCAGAGCTGTTATCTTGGGAAAAGGACGTTGTAATAATTGGGTGCCAATAATTGTGGCTAACATGAACTAGAGAAAGCATTTATCTCACAGTGAGATTTTCTCCCCACTTTCAATTGTTTTACTTCAGTGATAGGTTAGAATTTTTTGAATGAAAGATCAAAAGATTTATTTTCATTGCCGCCTTTGCTCATATTTACCAAGGGTGCCAATATTAGTGGAGGACACTGTATATACATATATGTGTGTGTGTGTGTGTGTGTTGTATATAATATATACATATAATATGTTTTAATACATGATATATACATACATACATATATATATATATATATATATATATATATATATATATATATATATATATATATATATATATATATATCTTTTATTATTTAGATTTTAACACTATTATTTTTAATACAATAATTAGTTCTATTATTATAATATTTTTATAATAATTTTAAAACTACCTGAATTATCCAGAAATATTCATTTCTGATACTGTAATACAACTAGGCTCATGCAAACTTGTAATATTGGTCTATATTCTGAGTTGACATCCATCTTACTAGGGACTTAAGGTTAAACTCAAAGCATGAGGAAATAATAAATAGACAGGGAGATATTTTATTGATCCTTGAGGGGAAATTTTGAAAAGGCCAAACAGGTTCCTCTGAGATGTGATAAATGCGACACATTACCTCACAAACGTAAAGCTGCGTTCGGCAGACAAGCCACACTCTTTCAGGCGGATGGCCTTTCTTTTGGTTGTTTCATCTTATTAAATGTTTCGCCCAAGTAGATGAACATGAACACGTATTACCTTGACCTGATTGTTTCAGATGCTGTCATACAATCTGACATGCCCTTATTGACCCAGTCTGCTAGACTTCAGCTTTTTATTTCTTCAAAACAGAGGAAAGAGGATGATTTGGAGACAGATGGGATGATCAGGGCAAGGCACCAAAGCGGAAACCCCGGGCCGTTGAAGCCACTGAGGGCCTGTGTGCGACGGGGCACCAGGGGACAAAGTTTGGCAACCGATCAGTTTCTACATGGAATTCTGTCCATGTTGTAAGCACTTTACTAGCAGAGCTGAGTTCACTGAGATCAATCTCCAAATTCTGACATTAAATGAATTAATTTGTTAAAAGAGATCACAGACTTCGATACATTTTTGTATGGCTTTTGAGGTTTCAAGGCTGGTGGGTCACAACTAGTGGGACATGGACAGAGGCAACCAGTGAATCTTTCAGTGATCAGTTCTTAAAAGAACCACTTTTCCTCAGTGTGAAGAACATCTTAATAATCTGAAAACCCTTTTTTTTTCATTATAAAGAACTCTTAGTACAATGGAAAGTTTCCATGGATGTTAAAGGTTCTTAATGGAACCATCAATGCCAATAAAGACGCTTTTTTAGGAATAAAAACTGGTTACAGTTTGGTTGATGACATATATTTATACCTTTTTTCCCATGTACTTGTACCTTGGATCTCTTATACCTTGAAAAATCAGATTGCATGTGCACAATATGCAAATAGTACTTGTAGAAACTGACATATATCGTTCATTAGCTAGGAAAAAAAAAAAAACCTTTTGAAAGTAATTAAAATGATATTGTTCCTCTGTGTCATTATTGCTATAGTTGTGGTGTGGACTCTGTTAGTCTTTAATATTTAGAACAGTTTTTAAAATTACATATTTATTAGTGCTGTCAAACAATTAAACACGATTAATTGCATCCAAAATAAAAGTTTTTGTTTACATAATATATGTGTGTACGGTGTATATTTATTATACAAATACACATACATACAGTATACATACACATACATACAGTATACATTTTGAAAATATTTACATGTATATATTTATATTCATAGAATTAATATTATATATAAATATTTTAATATATAAACATAGCATTTTTCTTAAATATACATGCATGTGTGTGTATTTATATATACATATATACACACAGTACACAAACATATATTATGTAAACAAAAACGTTTATTTTGGATGCGATTAATCACGATTAATAGTTTGACAAAGCTAATATTTAATTTTAAAAATTGTTCTAAATATTAAAGAATAACAGCACTAATATTTATTGTTATATTTATCATCCTTGGTGTGAACAGGCCTTAAGCATGGTTATAAAAACTGGGTCGCACACATGCAGTACATGCATATTATTCCAAAATTTACATTGCTACACATACCCTAGTGTACGTGTAAAAACCAAAAGATACTTTGGTCTTTTGGTGGAACTCAATATTGGAGATGTTTTGAAGATTGTTCCTGCTGCTCTTTTCCATACAGTGAACGTATATAGTCCCAAAAGGAACCATAAGTGTACCATAAACGTTAGTCCATATATTTGACTTCTGAAGTGGTTTGGTTTGATTTAAATTCTGGTCCATCATTTCTCCCTGCCATATAGTCAAACTTTGCACATCAAGACAAATTTCATTTTGGGTCAGCTACTAATTGGTATAAACACATTGAATGCACTTTAGTAGGAAAGTCCCTGTAGTAGCAAAGTATCTGCCAATAACAAATGTAAATGTAATCAAGAGTGAGGGAAAATTTAATATACAGTTTTTTCCTAAGGTGTAATTCTATAAAGCATAACAACACCCACATTAAAGACCAGACTATATTTAGAGTATCAACATGAAAGCGGGTTAAATATAGTTGTATTCTGGATTTAACTTGTGGAGAACTTTAATATATTGTCCTTTTTTGATTGTTTGGCTACGTAAATGTTGTCAGGACCATTTCAGTGTTGCTCAAACAGGAAGCTCATCCCATCAAAGGCAGAAGCTGCCTGTTTTTCAGAGCATTCCATCTGCCTCCCACCTCATTCTCCAGAAGTTTTAGTCCTTGAGATGAGATGAAATGAGTCAAGTGGCCCACAGCAATCAGTGCTCAATCACTGCACGGGGCTTTGAAGTGCGACCCGCTCCCTCTGCCGCTCCACAGGTGGGGAAGCAATGTTAAGTGGTCTGTCCGTAGGCAGAGAGAGGTCACCCAGAGGGCGAAAGGGATTGTGGGGAGGAGTGGTCCAGAGAGAGAGAGAGAGAGAGTAGGGAATGAAGGGATTGAAAAGACAGCGAGAGGAGGGAGAAAATCAGGAAGGGTTGCGCAGGTCAGAGAGTGCTTTTCTAGATGGGACGGGTCATTCTGTGATGACTTTAATTTCCTGAGATCGTCTCATTCACATTCTCTGGCTCTAATCTCGGTGTTAACATTCATGCTGATTGTCAAGCCATGCATATGGACACTCAGATACTCCAGACAAATCAAAAAAGGCTTGCCAGTGTAGTTTAATGGCCACAAGCCACACAGAAACTCTAATTATAAACTCTTCATAAAATGTGTATGTGTGTATTTAATGTAAATATATACTTTGAATTAAAATTCAGTGCCGTGCACAAGTATTCAAATTTAAAGGCAACATAAAATAAAAATGGACCCTATTTACTTTCTTACACATTGCAAGTCTTATTTTGAAACAAGCAAACAAAAAAAAAACAAAAAAAAAAAAAACTCCTGTCTGCAATTGTAAGGTTTGTTTTGGGTTCTGTTTCATGTTCTTGTTTTCTTGTCTTTTATTTTGTAATTGTTTTATGCTGTTAGTGTCATGCTTCCCTTGCCCTCATGTATCTGTGACTTGTGTATGTGTCATGTTCTGATTGGTTGTCCTAGTCATGTGTCTTGTTCCTCATTGGTTGGTTCTTGTCATGTGACCCTGAGTGTTTGCTATAAGAAGCCTTCATGTTTCCATTGTCTCTTGTCGAGTATTGATGTTGTAACCCACTGTCGGTGAGTCTAGTCGCTGTTTGGATTTTGTTTGTATCTTGGATTTCACGCTTGTAAATAAACTGCATTTGGGTTCTTCACTACGCTCGCCTCCAGTGGACTAAATCGTTACAGCTATATTCTCAGTCAAAAACAAATTAAGAAAAATCTAATAGTTTCATGTCCAAATCATACACAGAAACTCAGCACATATAATATAATATAATATAATGTAAAAATTGACTGTTTACTTTTTTTTACACATTCATATCCTTATTATGCACGTTTATCATGTGTATTTGTCTTTTATTTGTATTTTTTCATCAAAATTTAAAAATATGCTGTTGAATCATATTGAACAGAATAATTTCAGATTTCATGATGCATTTCTTTCAGGGTTTAAAATTAACTTTTTTTTTACCACACCTGCGAATGGCAAAAAACTGAAAAAGAAATTTGGCAAAAAAAAAAATTTTTTTTTTTTGTAAGACATGAACAATCTAATAAATAATTGAAAATTTCTTAATATAAAAACAGCTATATACTCACCATAAAGCTTATTTTACACTCATTTGGCACTTGCTGGGTGTTAATATTTGACCTTGATTTTATAATTCTTAATTGCATGAAATTGTTGTTTTCACTCCTATTTACGGAGATAATTGTCGGCATCAATTTTGAGTCTGACTGATCAGAGACTGATCTGTTTGTGTAGTAATTTGCTCCTGAAGCTAAAGCTTCGATGAGATGTCCTGAATGAGGCCATTCTGAGAGGGAGTAGCGTGAGGATCTGTGGGATTTAAACTGTCATGGTGGGATCTCTGAAATGTAGAGGCACTGTGAGGTCACTAAGCAGGGGCTCTATCAGTGATTTAATCCCACGTCATCCCAGGGGAAATCAGCGAGTACTCAGAAATCTTGTGAAAGGAATTGTTCAACCAAAAATGGAAATTCTGGCATCATACTCTCACTGCGTGTCATGTTGGAGCTTGACAACCATCCTCATTCACTTTTATTGTATTAAAAAGACTGGCCAGCATATTTTTTTCAGAAATTCACCTCTTGTTGCATTATACAGAAGAAAGAAATACGGGTTTGAACGAGGCGGAGTAAACGATGACAGAATGAAATATAATTTTTGAGTGGATTATCCCTTTAAATAATCTGCATAAACTCAGATTAGTCAGATTGCTTGTAGTTT
This sequence comes from Spinibarbus caldwelli, assembly GCA_039654775.1. Lineage (NCBI taxonomy): Eukaryota > Metazoa > Chordata > Actinopteri > Cypriniformes > Cyprinidae > Spinibarbus > Spinibarbus caldwelli. The sequence continues at coordinate 15,935,079 of CM077265.1, read as the reverse complement.
AAAATCAGAAGTTAAAACCACTCAATTAAACATGATTAAAAAAATAAAATAAAAAAACAAAAAACCTCCGGTACAAGAAACACGCATTCACTCGTTTGAACATAGTAGGTAAGCTATAGGCTATATTACATGTTTACTCTTTTACAATTAGTCCCTTTACTGCTCTTATAATAGCCTAATAGTTACTTGTGTTACAGGCAGAATTTTATATACTTTTCATGTAAAACGAGAAATATTTAAGCAAAATGTGTATTTTAGTCTGTTTGACGCGCATGCGCATGCCGGCACTCGTTCTCTGAAGTCTGTTAAGTATAGCGAAGACTCAATTGCAGTAAGAAAAAGCCTTCGTGCAAAATGGAAATACTCGCATATCTTTCTAATATTCACAGACAAGGATACAACAGTACAATATAAGTAATGCGCTGAGGACAATGTCTCAAACAAACGCATTAAATAACACACGCATCTGACAGGGCAAACCACGTTAAACTGGAATCGCTCAATATGACGCAGTCTCATGTTTAGGACAACTTGGGTCGTACATTTTTCCTCCAGCAGCTCAGTTTGTGTCCTCCGCTGTTTTCCACAAGCGTTTTGTCCATGGAAATGCTTTATTTACTACTGTAAAGTGACGTGACTGCAGATGTATTTATAGACGCGATTAATCGATATTGTCGATTACTTCATGATCGATTTTTAACGATTAATTGTTGCAGACCTAGTTTAGTGTAACTCATGTGCTTTACCTCAAGACTTTTAGAACTTTGACTTGATTTAGAGCTGTAGGATATGTAAGGTCAAAAAGAAGTTTACTTTAATCCCATGTGAATGAAGAGCGTCCACTGACTGGACCTGTGCAGATGAGGTTAAGACTGTGATATTTCTTATTCAGAAGCACTTCAGATGAGTGCAGAGCTGAAGCAGGTTTATAGAGGAGAATATGGCAAGTCAAGCAGCTTGTTGTTGGTTGTGAATGTGTCTGAGGAATTATTATGTATTACAGCTTCTAAAACGGTCCACTTTTTTTTCTTTTTTTTTTGTTCAAAGTTTATGCTGACGGAAAAAAGTAACGTGGCTATTTTCATGTTAGGCCGCAAAAAAAAAAAAAAATGATTGTTGAGGTTAAAATTTTATATAATTTTGTTTAAATGAATTAAAATATAATCTAAAATCTAATCATAATATACATAAATGTCAAATTAAAAACCAAAGTCAATCATTTTAAATTCTGCAAGTGAATTTAGGCATCACAATATTATAAAGTGTTGTGTAAAAATGTGTATTTATTTTTAGATTAACTTTAAATCAGTGTTGCAAAGGTGAATCGAAATGTAAAAATAGGATTAGTGTGGAACACTATAAATATCCAATATTGGACCAATTACATAAACTTAAAAATAATGACATAATCATACCACAGATCAAATTGTGTAAACTCATACCTTTTCATGGAATAGTTCATTTAACAATTCACTTACTTGGTTCTTGAGGGTTTTGTAACCAAATGTCATGATGTCACCTTTTATAGTCAGAAATAAAACAAGTCACTTGCTGAATAAGCTAGTAGAGATGTCCTTAAGAAAGATCAGCTTGTTCTCATAAGCCGAAGGGAGACTCGAACTTCAGATGTGACTGACAGTTTGTGGAGCAACTCAAAGTGTGGTAAGGAATCTGGCTGACAGCTCGGAGACTGGACCAGGAGCAGCGGCTATCGGACGGAGAACCTGACAGGTTAAATATGCCCCTCAAACCGACAGACGCTGGGTCAGGTCAGGACTGGCTGATGTGAGGCTGAAGAACATATTGGAGATGGACAGAGTGAGAAGTTCTTATGATGAAGGTATGAGGACAGTGTTACTGAGGGTCACAGTTCTGAGACCAGACATGTGTTTTGACCTTTTAAGGCAGAGGTTATGAATTTGTTTGGGGCCTGGTGATGATTTAGATGCTTTTTGATGGATCTAAAGAAATTACACTCAATTTATGTAAGCCAGTTTCTACCATAGAATAAAAAAAGAAAATAGATAATTGCTACTTTTTTTCTTATGATTCTGTCTTTTTGATTCTGGGTTTATATCTCACAATTCAGAATTTGTTTCTCACACACTCTTAAAAATAAAGGTTCTTTATTGGCATCAGTGGTTCCACAAAGAACCTTTACCATCCATGGAACCTTTTCATTCCACAAAAGGTTCTTTACAGTGGAAAAAGGTTCTTTAGATTATTAAAATGTTCTTCAAAATGGTTCTTTTAAGAACCGTTCACTGAAAGGTTCTTTGGGGAACCAAAACTGGTTCTTCTATGGCATCGCTCTGAAAACCACCTTTTGGAACCTTTATTTTTAAGAATGCAATTCTGAAATAAATAAATAAATAAAGATATTGATTCACAAATCTGAGAAGAAAAAAAGTCTGAATTGCAAAATAAATGTGCAATTCTGAGAAAGAAGTTAAATCACAAGATATTAACTCTCAATTAAGATATTTTTACAAGATATTTTTCTCACAATTCTGAGTGTACATCTCATAATTCTACACTTTTATCTCATATCTTCCTCAGAATTGCTTAAATCTTGCAGTTCTGAGTTTTGTTTTGGTCATTTTTGGTTTAGTTTTTTTTCCCCCTAAAAATGAAAAATGTAATTGCAACTTTTGTCTCACTTCAGAATTTGTGAGATATGTGAAGAGTTGTGAGAAAAAAGGTTTGAATTGTGAGATGTTTTTTTTTTTTTTAATCCCATGTCAGAAACAAGCTTCCATACATTGTATCTGATTGACCTAAAATTAAATGAAGGAAGAAATATGCATATAGTGTTATAATTACCAGAATTCAAACATCATTTATATTTTTTATGATTTGTTTCCTCATTATAATTCCATTTTCCATTTTGGTTTAGTTCTGACATGCCCTTTAAATATGTTTTATATATATATATATATATATATATATATATATATATTTTTTTTTTTAAATATTATTTTAAAATATTTAAATATATTTTCAAAGGTATGCAAATTTAAACAAAATTTAAACATCATTTATAATTTGTGTTTCCTCAATATAATTGCATTTTGAAAGGGTTTTGGCAAATGCTCTTTAAATAATGGTTTGAATATGTTTTTAAATATTTTATTTAAAAAAAAACATTAAATTTAAATATTTTTGGCTTATTTGCAATTTTCTGAATTAACAATTTTTTTTTTTTTTGCCATATGCAAATCTAATCAACAGATTTTTTTTCCTCCGAATAACCTCAGAAAATGTGAAATGTTACATTCTGTGTGTGTCTGGAAATTTAATTTGCTGATGGTTTTACATTTTAACAGGTTACGCTCGTTCGACTCATGAGTGACTCAAACACTGATGCATTTACAGGAATCTACAAGATGTTTTCATTTGAGTAGGATGTGGAAACGAAATTAGCATTGATTTTATTGTATTTTCAGGAACAGCTGCAGGAGTAAACATATGAATGGGGTTTTCAGTAAATGCTTGAATGATTCTTAACTTACCATTCATATTCTTTGAATACTTGATTTCACAAGTGGACCCTCTGTTTTACAGGATGTTGCAATATTAATGTTGTTAGCATATGTCATCACATCACCATGAATGTGTAAGGAGTATTTCATTCACTCCCAATGACTTCAGAACTAAATAATTAGTTATGTTGCCAAAAGATTCATTAGTGGTTAGTATGTCTTCATGCTTGTCTCAAAGCTAAATATACAGTTACAGTTAGCCTGCTAGTAGTGTGTTGAGCTAGCTGTTAGACAGTAACCACAGTAAAATCTACATTGAGAGGTTGCGTCTTTAATTTCATCCACTTTGCTACTATAGCCATACATATTTATGTTGTGTCTTTAGCTTTAGTCAACTTGGCGCTGTATTTTAAGCATCTTGCGGCATGAGCGCTACGTTTTTTACAACAGAAAATGTTTCCTTTTGCTTCATGTCATGGCCACATATGCTAGTATTAACAGTGCTAACATTATCAACAACTTTCTCTTGTGTACCTCTTAATTGTGGAGGAGTATAGGCACTTTGTAAGAGACTGTTTTTTTTTTTTTTGCTTTTGTCTTTATTTGACACCAGCTTATCTATTTTGTGAACAATAGCTAAAGTTTGCTGTGTTAGATTAGCTTTAAAAGGACAGCTAAAATGTGCCCTTTGTGTTAAATGAATGTGTCATATTGAGAATGAGTCATTGTTGCACGTTATTCCAATGAAAAATCTTTCAGCAAAATGTAATAACTCTTTCCCTTTCATTTGAGGTCACCTTATTTTACCTCTGTTCTAGTTTGTAATGGACATTTTCATACATTTTTGGAAAGGAAATGAGTTGCAAACACCATTTATGTTGATTTTTACTAGTTAATGGCTATCTAATGGCCTCCGTTTGCACATGTCCATCAGGTCCACAAGACCATGACGTGTCCTATTTGTCATTTTCGGTTTCAGAAGGATGCTCATGAGCGCCCCATTTACGGCCACTTTGCACACTATGATTTCTCAATTCACACTCGGTGCTCCAGTTCAGACCTCTATGGTACTAAAGAGCTATTGTTTTTGGCATTTTTTTGCTAAAAGACATTTTTTGCGAAGACTAGACAACGGTGATCCGACGACTTTGAAAATCGTGCAGTGTGAACTCGGCATTAGAGAATTCACCCATTTTTGAGCCCTTTTCCATGCTTGAAAACTCATGAAACTGACACATGTGAAAAATTTGATAGTTATATAGTGCTTGAGCTTGGGTTTGATCGAGGGGCTCTATGGTCATTGAAGACGTCATATAGGATAAAGTTCATTTGGTTCATTTGGACTCCGTCCAAAAGGAAGTCAGCCATGTTGGATGGAATGTGCGATTTTTAAAATTTTCACGCTCTCATGAAAGTTAACAGATACATTTGTCTTAGTACATCTTTTGATTTGATTCAGTTCTGGAGCAATGTGCCTCATCGGCTTCACAGTGCACTCTAGTTCGAAAATGCATATTTCGTCCTTTTGGAATGCTTGTGTACAATTACCCATCAGTCCATGTGGCAAAGTGTAGACTGCAAAGGCTGAGGCTCCATAGCTTGAATATATATGCTGGAATTTGGGTAAATTGGGCAACTTTTTGCCACTGGGATGACTAAGACACACTACATACACTAATGTTCAAAAGTCTAGGGTTTTTTTGTTTGTTTGTTTTAAAGAAATTAGTACTTTTATTCAGCAAGTATACATTAAATTGATCAAAAGTGACAGTAAAGACCCTTATAATGTTTCAAAAGATTTCTATTTCAAAGAAATAGTGTTCTTTTGAGCTTTCTATTAATCAAAAAATGTATCACAGTTTCCACAAAAATATTAAGCAGCACTGTTTTTAACTTTGATAATAATGTTTCTTGAGCAGCAAATCAGCATATTAGAATGATTTCTGAAGGATCACGTGACACTTAAGAATGGACTAATGGCTTGAAGAAATAGAAATGGAGTAATAGAAAAAAAAATGAAATTAAACTGCACAATATTACTATTTTGTACTGTGTTTTCATCAAATAAATGAAGCATTTCAAATGAAGAAACTTCTTTCAAAAAATCTTGCCGATTCTAAACTTTTGAACAGTAGTGAGATATATAATATATAAAAAGTATTTTTGTGAATACAGTTACAAGGGTGACAAGCTTTATCTCTCAATGAATCCAGCCTAGAGTACAGATAAATATACTGCAAAAACGCATTCTGATCTAATGAGGGAGGAGCAGTCATGTGAACTTCATATTCTTTCTATATTATATTCACTGGAAGTAAGTAGGTCATTCCACTACATTTGGAAGATTTCTGAATACTTCAACTAGGCAGAAGTAGGACATGAATTAAAACAATCCGATGAGACCGAAAGCATCTCTCAATAGCATAAGAGAACAGAAAGGCGAAAAAGAGGAGGATGAAGGAGGGGTGAAGGATACGGATGTTTAGGCTCTTCTCTAAAGGAAGAGTGAGACAATGTCAATTGTATCTGGAAGAAAGCCATGCTGAGACGCATAAGTGACAGTGAAAATTCAATCAGGAGGGACGCCGGGTGTTTTGGCTCAAACACACCCTCGTTGGACAAACACACGCACACGACGAAGGGCTGGTGGCCAGCGGTGACATTCGTACTGTGGTGTTTACTCTGTCATGGGGGATGGGTGCAAGAAAATGACAGCCCAGACACAAACTGACACGCAGCAGGCAAAGCGAGCTCAACAGACACGTCATCTCCACCCAGTGTCCCACTGAGCCTTTGTTTCCCATCAGCACTCTCTCAGGAGACAACAGTGAGTTGTTGTGGACCAAAACTAACTACATATTTTCAAAGTCAACTCTTCAAGCAATGGAGAACTGACAAAGTAAAGAACAGATCAACCCTCACCCATACTGTCTGTATACAATGTTAACAGTCAGATACTCTATGATCTCTCGGCCTTTAAGGACGTTTTAGTTTTTGCTGTCGAGATCGTTTTAAAGTATGTTAGCTTGTTTTTTTGCTAACATACGTAAACAAAGTCTACCAAGCTAGCATTGTTTTGTTATATCGCCATCCCTTAAACATGGATAGAGCAGAATACGATAGAACAGAATTGACAGAACAGAATACGTTCTATTTTTTTATTTTTTCAAAAAATTTTATTTTATTTTTTTCACTTTGGCCCAGTTTACACTAATGCGTTTTTGTTTTAAAATGGAATTTTAAAATGAAAACGATCCTCGTCTACACTGCCATTTTCACTGTGTTTCAGAAACTATTTCCGTCCACACTATCCAACCAAAAACGCGTGTCACATAACCATTCATAATGAGCATGATGTTATTGTTTGCACAGTCGTCAATGTGCAAATTTAGGCAGCCACGCTATCGTAACACAGAGTTTTCAAACTAAAACGGGGTCTGCAGCATTTTCCAAAGTCTCCGTTTTCGAGGGTCGAAAACGCCAGAGTAGTGTAAACAACAGGCGTAACCATAGCAAAAGTTATGCGTTTTAAAATGAAAACACACTAGTGTAAACGTAGCCTTTGATTTTCTGGATTCCATTCAAAAAGTATGGCTAATTAATTGAAATCATGTAACTTATACAGTTTAAACAACAATGTATTAACATTTAACAACAAATGTAATTTTTAGGACCTTGTGAAACTTTTTTTCCCCCCTGAATTCTGAATTTTAATAATCAAAAAACACATCTAATCAATTAAATGAATAAATTGAACAATAATCAATTTTAACAATTTAATAATTTATTACAATTTTTACAGTATTAGGACCCTATGAAATGTTTTATTTATTTATTTCAGAAATCCTGTGTTATATCTGTTATTTTTCTGAATGTATGATTTAATATAAATTAATATAAAAATGGTGGTAATCAAACAAAGGCATAAAACATTAACAATTTAATTCAATTAAGTTTTACTATTAAAATTAAAATATGGAGGAAAATTTGTGATATAACTTAAAAAATACAGTTACAGTTTTTAAGTTAATACAATAATACAATAAAAAAAGAAGAATATTGCAAACAATAGGACAAATACAATAGGGAAAAATATACAAATGAAATAATCGTATGCACAGAAAGCCACCTGGGGAACAGTGCCTCTTCCGCAACTCAAAACATTTTCAACTTATTTTTAGTAGAATAGAGCATTGCGTTTTCATAATGGAAGCCAAAATCAACAATAAAACTACATTTCTATTAATTGCACAACCCTAGTCATTAAATCATCTTTGAGAGCAAGGGGGCCCACTGGTAGTTCGGAGGCTTTTGGACCACCACTGCGGCAGACGCTGAAAACACCATGAGCGTCATGCATACTTATGTGTAGTAGACGAAACTGTGCCGCTCATTCAGAGAGGCACACCGAACAGGATCATAAACCAAAATTCTGTGACATTTTTATGACTGAATTCCACGGTTCTGCCTTGCAGACATTATAGGGCCCTCCATTAGAAATATAACACATCAATTTATACCCCCAATTGTTTAACTTGCTAGAGTAAAATGTCTGTACAGGCTTTGCTAAAATCTCATTTGCACTTTGAGACATTTTCCATCTCCAGACAACCTGACACCTTTGTGTCAACATTCAGCTGTGAAATTGCACCTTACTCCATATGTCACTCTATAACAAACTACGTTTCACTTGGGGAAATCTTTGGAATTGTCTTCATGTATATCACCTGACGGACCCCTGTAGATTTGGGTAAACCGATGTTGTATTAGCTGAGCTCTTGTTCAGATGGCTGAAAAGTAGGACAGGAACAAGAGAGAGACACAATAAGAGAAAAGGAGAGGCCCGGTTCTGGCGCAGCCGGCCCACCCTACCGCTGCGTTCAAAGCCATGTTGGTTCTGTCTGTTCCCTTGCCAATCCGTGGAGAGTCCAGGCCTAAACACAGAGCCTTTACTAGAACAGGATTGGACCAGAGCCATGCTTGAGGAAAATGCTAAAGCTAATAAGCTAAGTCCTGGCTTTACGTCTATGTGGGCAGTAATTGTTTTACGTGGGAAAATGTCATCATTTACAGGCATTAGCTAGTGATTTTACTACTGACTGAATCGGAAGTGATTAAGCCAAACAACAAACTGAGCTCTGTTACTGATTTTTGACAAATGTGGTAATTGACAATTGAATTTTCATCATATCTTTGAAACTCATTTGTTTGACAAGAACTACATGAACAAAATAATATTCCCAACCACAGTGACTGGGCAAAAAGAAATGCAAGAGTTTATGTGTCAATACAAAGTTTCTATCCATTTTTTGTGCTATTCTGTTGTCAGTTATGTTGCTGACTTCAGCCTGTTTCCAAACAACTGGCATTTTACCAGTAAAATGGTGTGTGTAATGACATCATCCTTTAAAAACCAATTGTCGCAAGTTTTGGTGTAGTGCAAAAGAAATCACCCCCTGAGTTAAGTTTAGATATTGGGTAGGATTAGGGATGTAGAATATGGTCATGCAGAATATGTGTTTAATGAGTACTAATAGACAGCCAATATGTTAATAATAGGAATGCTAATAAGCAACTAGTTAATAGTAAGAATTGGTCACTATACTAAAGTGTTACCGAATCTTTCCATTTGGACAAAAGGTTCTTTATAGCAGAAAAGGGTTCTTTTTGATTTTTAAAGTTTTTAAGTTCTTCACACTAATTAAAAAGTTAAATGTTCCCAAAAATGGTTGAGGAACAAAAAATGGAGAACCCAAAAATGGTTCTTCAGTGACACTGGAAGATTTATTTTTAAGAGTAAATGTGTCTTTGCCCGTGTGAAACTCATGAATATCACATGAATAGTATAGGCATGCTAAACTCAACACAAGCTGAAGTGTAAGCCAGTGATGCTGTATCATTGAGCTCGATTTGCTGGCCTCCAATTGCACATTTGCGCCATCAACGCCTGTCTCTCTCCATCAGGTTTGTTTAAACGCTTGTTGCTGGCTGCAGCATCTGCTGCTGCGGAGAGAACTGGATTTTTGAGCTTTCTGTCAGCTGGTGGAGCAAACACTTACACACCCAGACGGGTCTGACTTGCAGCGGCAGACATACTGAGATGTCGTCATGTGCCTCACGAGTCGAGGCGTCAGAGACGGAGTTAGAAAGGGAAGGAGGGGGTGACGAAAAGTGGTTTCCTCACAACACTTAACCCCGCTCGTTGTTTCTTTTGGAAAAGATTTGATCTGAACCTGCCAAAGTCAGTCATCTAATTCCTCATGCGAGAGACGAGACAGATCAACCGTAGCCGACATCATTGATCTTTGGGAATATCTGTGCAGATCTGCACATTGAAACTAATGTGTTGGACGAACTTGCATTAATAAACTATCTAAAATTAATGAAACCATTTCCTCAAATGCCATAGTTGTGAAAAGGAATCAAGTATGCAGACAGATGTTTTTCACTCATTTCAAAGCAGTTCTTCGTCATTCTGCCGGAATGCTCAGCCATAATGCTCAGTTCTCCTTTAAAGAACTATGAAATAAAATTCTGTCATTGTACTCATTGTTCCAAATCTTTCTATTGTGGAACACAAAAGGGGAATTTTTGAGGAATATCCTGTTTTCAGTTTAACGGAAGCGAATGAAGATTAAGACTGTCAAGCTTCAAAATGACAAAAAACATGTAAAAGTAGTTAATATGACTACTTATGCACTATATGTGGCATGTTTTGATATGATATGATATGATATGATATGATAGCTTTGTGTGAGAAACAGACCAAAATCTATACACTGTTATTCACAAAAAAAAAAAGGCAAATGTTGGGATCAGTGACATAGAACTAAAACTATTAAAGATTGGTTTTGGTAACTGAAATAATGCAGAAATAAAAAAAAAATTATAATAATAAAAATTACATGAGAAACTTAAACTTAAAAAGTTTGAATGAAAATTAGAAATGTGTCATGTCAGCTAACTGAAAACAAGTTTAAGATGAAGTTTATGTTGTAAGTTTAATTTAATAGGTATGAATAAAAATACATTACAGCTGAATAGAAATATTAAAACTAATAAAAATGACAAAAACACATAATGAAATAAAATTGCTAAAATTCTGAATTAAATAAAAATGAACACTGACAAAATAAAAGCTTAATTAATAAGTCCTATAATAACACTAAAATAACACTGTGTGGAATTACAGAACAAATGATTCGTTTAAGTTCTATAATTTTCAATGAATCAGTTTACACAATTTATATGAATGATTTGTTTACGAATTCATTAAGAGTTTAAAGGGACAGTTCACCCAAAAAGGAAAATTCTGTCATTAATTACTCACCCTCATGTGGTTCCAAACCTGTAAGACGTTCGATCATCTTCAGAACACGAATGAAGATATTTTTGATAAAATCTGAGAGCTTTCTGACCCTGCATAGCAGCAACAGAACTGACATGTTCAAGGCCCAGAAAGGTAGTAAAGACATCATTAAAATAGTCCATGTGACATCAGTGGTGACACGGAGGAGAAGAATTGTTGAATAAAGTTGTTATTTTTGTTTTCGTTGCGCACAAAAAGTATAATTCATAAAATTATGGTTGAACCACTAATGTCACATGGACTATTTTAATGATGTCCTTACTACCTTTCTGGGCCTTGAAAATGGTAGTTGTGTTGCTGTCTATGCGGGGTCAGAAAGCTCTCAGATTTTATCAAAAATATCTTCATTTGTGTTCTGAAAATGAACTTATAGGTTTGGAATGACATGAAGGTGAGTAATTAATGACAGAATTTTTATTTTTGGGTGAACTATCCCTATAAGAGTTCAACTTGATAACTCATTGATTCATTCACAGTGATTAACAGCTTACTATAGAAGAAGATTATCAGGCAATAATGATGTGAATTTAAATTTTTGTCACACAAAACGATTGTATGAATTGCATATATATGCATACAGTCATAGAGAGTCTTCTTTTTTTGGTGGTTTTGCATCCTTTCTGAAGCATTAAAGCTTGACTTCACATCCACTGTAATGGAAAAGAGCAACCAGCACATCATTTAAAATATCTCCTTTTGTGTTTCACAGAAGAAAGTAATACAGGTTTTGAATGAAATGTAGTGAGTAAATGATGGACTATCTCTTTAAATATTCTCATTAGCTTTAATGGAATCCTGATTATTATCTAACAGTGGCTGTGAAATAATGAACACTGAGAGGTTTGAATCAATTGTCTGCTTGTACCTTGTACGACTGGAGTTATTACCAAACACACTGAAATGCTCTTGATAATGGCTTGAGTCTTCAACAGATCCGGTTTGTATCCTCTTTCCCATACTTCCGTCTGGCTTTTACATCCATACCAACACACACACACACACACACACAAGCTTAGCATTGTGGCTGAAGGAGGAGAGATGGGAAGTGAGTGATTGATTCAGAGGCTGAATAGCCTTTTTTACCCTGCATTGAAATTCAGTCATTGAATCTGCTGCTTTGGAGCAGGTTCCGACAGCAGAAGAACGTCCCGTGACTGCGGATCAGTGTCCGGTGTAACCGTATCCCTTTAGCTTTACAAACTCCAGGGTGTGTATAACGTTCTGGAACATATGTCTGTAATAATAAGGCATGTGTTTTTGGCTGATATCCATTTCATCTGTTTAATCATTAGGGAACTAAACTGTTCAGCATAGTGGACTTCAGCACTTTCCATGTATATATTAATAAATAAAAGCTAAGCTTCTTTTGATTCTTGACAGAAAACAGTACATCTTGACAGTGCTGTATAAAATTTTACAAATATAATATGGAAAATATTCACTGGAAATCTTGACAGTTGAGTTTATTAGAGAAGTTGTGTCGTTCAATTTGAAAAGGAGTTATTCTTTTGAGTCAAATCTTTTCAGTGAATCAGTTGATCCAGTCCCTAAATGATTCACTCACAAATCGGACTGATCTGGGTCTTGAGTTCAAATTACTGACTCAACAAATAGAGAAGTTGCATTGCGTTTTCTGATTTGTAAATGAATTAAGGCCAGGTTTCTTAAACTGGGCAAATTAGCGTTAGAGCGCAATTCCATAAAAGCGCTGATGGGAGGGGAAATTCTGCGTGTGATTTACTAACAATGTGCACATTAAAGAACACAGATGCAGCCAGATAATTTCCATAATGACCAGTGCAATCTACCAAGAGCAGCGAAAATTAGTGCCTGCTTTAAGACATTCTTTTTTTTGGGTGTTAAATATTGGCACAAATTCCAGTAATTTGACAAGCACAAATGCTAGTAAATCGCGTTGCATCATTCATTTTAATACTCTCCTCCCATAAATTTTGCGTCTGAAAGGGAAACTCCTACAAATGCATATTCAACAAAGTCAGGCAAAAAAGTAACTGTGTCCACGCCTTTTCAGCGCTAATTCTTCACTGCGCGTCTTTAGTAAATCCTGACAGTACTATTTTAACGCCAAAAGACAGTTTGCGCTGGCACAAGCTGTTAGTAAATCTGGCCCTTAATCTTTAAAAGTCAGATCTTTTCAATTAATCAGTTGATTCATTCATAAATCAGATCATTCCTGTTCTCAACTCAGTCATGGTTATTTGAACATTTTAAAGATGCACTAAATTATTATAATAAGAAATATTAATAAAATATTACTATAATAAATACTACTATTATTAAAAACAGTAATAATAATAATAATAATAATAATAATAATAATTTATATAATTATTATCCCGCAATGCAATGCATTCAGCTTGACTTTCTATTTCCAATCAGATGAATGAACCTAAAACAAATTACTTTTGTGATTCAATATCAATAAACAACATTACTAAAAGATTCAAATTTTTCAAAGGATTGTATTAAAATGAACATTATATATATATTTCTGAGATGATAACTGAACAGCACTCAGCACTTTTTTTTTAATTGTGGACTTATGTTTAAGATATTTTTTATTTATTATATCAATGAAAACATTGATATTATGAAATGATATCTATGATAACAGACCGTATTTTTATCTATTTCATGCATTTTTCTAAGTGATCTGAAAGCTGTGATTCATTTTTCAAAATCTGTTTTATTGTGAGATGAGGCTTTCCTTGACTTTTCTGCCATTTAGACTCACAGTTTGTATGGGAGCATTGTCCTGTAAAGGAAATTCAAAAGAGGTTTTCAGTTCACAGCTGAGCACATTATCATAATATATCTGGTTTGGCAAATGTAGCGCAGACTCAGTGTTCTGAATAAGCCTCTTACCTCATCAGTCATGTGTAGAGAACAAGTGTTAAGACCAGACATCATTAGCAATTATTTCTTTTTAAAGTCCAATTAAAATCGCTTGTTTTACTTTGTTGAGGTATTTCCTGTTGAAACAGGAAGGTTGAGTAGGGCATATTGATCTTTAAAAACAAACAAAATTTGGTAATCACTGGTGGTTTTAGGAGGCAGGACAATCTCATCATTCTGCGGAAGCTTTTGATTGGATAAAAATCTGCAGGATTGTAGTGCAGGATGAGTCATCAATCCATTTTCATTCCCAGTATTTTTTATTTTTATTTTTATTTTTTGCTTGTATCTGGTAAAAGTTAATTTTGTCAGTTTTTAGGAGCATACATTATATGCACTTGTTTTTTTTTTTTATTTTAAGTCTCTGATCGTTCAGAAATAGTTTGCAGTGTTGATGTTAGCCTCAAAGCTAACATACACAGACTAAAGGCCACAAAACTGTAACTTAGATAATAGTTTATATTTGTATAGATTGAGGCAGATGGGTTCTTTGAATTGAGGCCATGAAAATAACCCCTATTTTGTCATGACACACGCAGTGATGTGTTAAACCACATGACAGATGTGTAAACTGAAGTGTGATTGAGTCTGGTGTCTGTGAAGATCTGTCTCTGTGAAGAATCTGTTCCTGAGAATGCAAGGACACGGAAAAAACACGGCTTATTCAGAACTGTGTTTAATGTTGTGTGGCTTGTCATTTCCACACACATTTCATTTTGCTGCAGTGACAAAGAGGTTTTATTTTATTTAATTTTACTGGAGAAATGACGTGTAGAAGATGTGAATCGTTGGGAAAAGAAACATTTATGGGAAAAGAAATTGACCACCATTCACAGCAACTATCACTGTTTATGTATTTATTTATTTATTTACAAGAAAAACTCAGAACATGTTACTGTAGGATTGTATTGTTGCATATTATTCAAAATATCATTTAATAATGACTATATAACTATAAATAATAAAATAGATAGCCAGAATGCAACTAAAAATGTCTAATGATATATATATATATATATATATATACATACATACATACATACATACATACATACATACACACTACCGTTCAAAAGATTTGGATCAGTAAGACTTGTAATGTTTTTTAAAGAAGTCTCTTATGCTCATCAGGCTGCATTTGTTTATATATATATATATATATATATATATATATGTTTTATATTTCAACACACTTATATAGGCACAATTGCAAATTGTTAAGAGCTGATCGTAATCAATGAGGGATAATTGTCATGCCAACAATTTCCCTTTTACAAAAAACATGCAAGATCCATCTCTTCATTTAATCCAGTCGGTGTTAATGATTTCAACTCAAAAATCCAAAAGGCCTCTCTTTGTAGCAACTCTCTATCTCGGTTACCACCTCTCCTATGCAGGAGAACCCTCTCAACACCCAGGAGTTTGAAATCAGACAACGAATGTTTTGCAGACTCAAAATGACGAAAAACCGGAGAAGTGTGGTCTTGTATCCTGATGGCACTCATATGTTCAACAATTCTAGTGCGCAATGCACGTTTTGTTTTACCAACATACAATAAAGGGCAAGAACACATAATAATGTATATCACATGTGTTGTTTTGCATGTGATCAGTTGTATAATTTTGTACATGTTAGCCGTTTGTGGATGTGTAAATGATTTGCTTTTTAAGTAATGAGAATAGGCAACACAATCCTTACACGGAAAATTCCCATTGGCATCGGAGAGGGTCCCAGGAGTGGGGATGTAATGCTGCATTCACGTGCTATAGGAATTATCGTAAATACGAGCTTCCTAGTTGGAAATTGGACATGAATGGTCTTAGAGAGGCCTTATATGGCCAATTTCCGACTAGGAAACTCGTATTTACGATAATTCCGATAGCACGTGAATGCAGTGTAAGTATCTGCACGCACCAATTTATCCCTTAGGTTTGGAGGCCTGGAGTGAACAAAGAGAGGTGGATCAGTGAACAGGCCTGACAAATCACAATCACTCTGTATGATATGCCAATGATTATTGATAGCCTTTTTAATTTCCGGACTCAAGGGACTAAAAGTAGATTTAAATACACAAGAAAACTTTTTCTTTTTAGGGATCAGATTGGTATCTTCTGGCAGAGATCTAATTTTGTCTAAAGCAGTATCGAGCCACTGGATATCCCTGAGATCTGAAATCACTATATAAATTCTGGGCTTTAGCTTCAAAATCATCCTTGTTAGAACAGATGCGAAAAAGTCTCATAAACTGACTACATACGGCAGGCCACATTTCAGGGACATGGGTTGCGCACTCCTTGCATGTAAAAGACTGTTTTTTGCAGTTTCCTTTCTATACAAAGAAGATACGAGTTGGCCATTGATAACAGATAAGTTTGTATCTAAAAAATTCATGTCTGTTGTCCCCACATGAACTTTATTGTTGCATATCATTAATAATAAGTATATAACTATAAATAATAAAATAGATAGCCAGAATGCAACTAAAATATAAATGTCATTAGCTATAATAATTAGTTCTAATGATATATGTATAATTTATTATATAGAATTATATAATAATTAATAATTATATTAATATATAATATATATATACATATAGATTTACAGAATTATAGAATAATATATCACTATATATTATATTATATATATATATATAATTATATAAAATACGTAACATATAGTGATGTTTTAGTTTTATTTAATTTGTTGTTATACTAAAAATAATAAAATAATAATTTAAAAAAAAAAATTGTCAGAGTGAAAAAAAAGTGGCCAGAAAATAAACCAATATAATATATGGCTCTATAATATATAGACACACATCTGAATCCTATAATCCAAATTTTTGTTTAAGTTGCAGAACGTGTTACTCTAAGATTATATTACCACAATATTGTCATAATATGAAATAAATATATCATTAAATATATCATTAAAAAATAAGTATAAAATTATAAATAATATAATACATTAACAGAATGAAACTGGAAATATAAGTATATCATTAGATATATAATTAAATTAAATATATTGAATGATATACTGATATACTTATTATATATTATAATGTCATTATATAAAAATATATAATACTTTATTTATACTTTATTTATTATAAAAAATAATAATAATAATTTAAAGAAATGAAACTGGGCCATAATAATAATAATAATTTTATTTTTTTTTATATTATTATTATTATTATTATTATTATTATTATCATCATTGTTGTTGTTTTTAACATCTGAATCCTATAAAGCAAAGTGGTTTCATAAATACTTTTTTGTTTTATTTCTGTTTATACTTGGAAATGTTTTAGTGCTTCATTCATTTTGAAACTCTGAGAACAGTATGATGTCATACATAATTGTGTTTTGTTTTGAATTTGTTTTCCGAAACCAAGAGTAGCGGCAGCTGATGAAAATATTATGTCATCACCCTTATTAGATTGCACATTTGAGTCCAAGCTGAAAAGCTGGCACTAAACTGAGCCCAGCAGAGGGGTGTGGAGACTCCATCTGGTGTGCCTGGCATCCGGTGGGCACTGGCTATAATACTGCACTGCCTCACCTATCAACACACAGAAACACTCGACAACACACACTTCTGAGGAGGCTCAACGAGGAATAAAAGTAGTTTCTGGTTTTGATTTATTATTCTTTACTATGTCTGACTGAGACAGTGTGATGTATTGTGTTAAATCAGACAATTGGAATATTACGTGTTGCTTCTCGACATCTACTGGAAGTGGAGAAACAGCTTACTGATCATTTTCTATGAACAAAAGACCATCTGTATAGTGAGGAAAATACTGAGTATGTACTGTAGTGTTTGTTTTGGGCTAGTAGACACATTAAGATGCCTCAAGCAGCTGGGTTGTCAGCCGATATTAGTCAGCAAAACAAAACACACACACACTCCTCCCAGGTGTACAGGTGTAGGTTACGAGAGTGAGGTGAACCCATGAGGCCGTGCGGCCCATAGAGACTCATTCACATCTGAGACGAGCTGAGATGGTCAACAACATGTAAGGTGCATGGGTTTAAGACCTGCATTGTTTGCATGTCAGATGAAGATTGGAGTTATATTTTAGTTTTAGTGCTAATTAAATGTATAAACTCAAAAATGCTGATTAGTGAGGAATATAGCAGATGGTTTATTAGCCTGGATTTCAGTGGTTTTCCTGCATTGTTACGTGTTGGATAGTTTGACAGAGTCAGACATTTGACTGTTGGCGAATAGTTCCCACATTATTTCAATAAAATATTTAAGCGTATTTTTTTAGAGAGAATTATTTTATTTTATTTTATTTTATTTTTTATGAATTAATCATTCAGATATCATGAATGATTAATTCATACACTATAGTTCAAATTTTTGGGGTCTCTATAATTTTTAATGTTTTTGAAAGAAGTCACCAAGGCTGCATTTATTTAATCAAAAATGCAGTAAAAACAGTAAAGTTGTAAAATATTCTTACATTTTAAAATAGCTGTTTTCTATTTTAATATATTTTGAAATATAATTTATTCTGAATTTTCAGCATCATTACTGCAGTCTTCAGTGTCACATGATCCTTCAGAAATTTTTCTAATATGCTGATTTAATACTCAAGAAACATTTATTATTATCAGTGTTGGAAACAGCTTAATATTTTTTGTGGAAACCGCAATTCATTTTTTTCAGGATTCTTAGATGAAAAGAAAGTACAAAAGAACAACATTTATTGGAAATAGAATTTTTATAATATTCTAAATGTTTTTACAGTCTCTTTTGATCAATTAAATGTATCCTTGCTGAATTAAAATATTAATTTATTAACTGAAAAAATCCCACTGACCCAAAATTTCTGAAAGTATAAATATCATTACATTTTAGAGGGATTCGCACCACATGACATTTTACAACCTGAAGTAAACATACCATGTCATAAAAACATCAAATTATCTGATATTTTAAGAGACTTGGGTCTGCTGGGATTTATGATATAATTTTATGTTTTATGTTTCTTTTTCTGCGTCTTTATACCTTACCTGATCTCATGATGAAAACGTACCTCTGGGAACTTTTTCGCAAGATGCGAAATACGTACCAATAAGTACATATCACTGCAGTTTCCAACAGAAATGAAAACTAGAGGCGGTAAATCATTGAGCACTTGTAATCGTTTTCGTACACAGTTATGATTACAACTCCATATGTTTTGCTTTCCGGACGGAACAAGCTTGATCAGTAGCTCAGCCGCACAGAACTGCACTTAGGATGCAGAATCCTTGGGTACGAATCCCGTCAAAAACATGACTCACGATGAAGGATCTGCAAGATGAGAGATTGAAAAACAAGCTAAAATGGCATGCTTGCGATTGTGTTTTTACGTCACACATTCGCTTTTGTTCATACTATCGGGTAGGCTTAGGTATAGTGCAGATAGTACATTATTTTAAAATCTCACGGAGCATTAGAGTTATAGCGCCACTCAACAGACATTTCAAGTCAGAACTGCAGTGACACCTACAAAACCAGCATCACATAAAACATAGCATATGTACGTTCATCTTTTCCGTGGAAAAAAAAATGAACACTCTTTTAGCTCCACCCAGTGGACATTTCACATCAAATGCGTAAACGAAACGCACATGGAGGTACGTATTTCGCGTCTTGCGATAAAGCTCCCACAGGTACATTTTTGTCATGAGACCAGGTTGGTTTATACATACTGACTGCACCACTTGACTTGACAGGCAGAGTTTTTTTTATTTATTTTTTAATTTTTTTAATACTAATAATAATGTATTGTAAATGAGAAATAAATAAATAAATAAAAACTTAATTTTTCCTAAAAAATAATAACACTAAGTTAAGCCAAACTACTTAATGAGGTCTAATTTCATTTTTTTAATGAAGTCTTTTATTTCAGATATCAGGAGACAGTTGTATCACCCTTATGTTTTTTTTTTTCTTCTTTACCTTATTTCCCCACAAAAATGTAAAAATGAATATGAATATGCTAGTCAAAGAAGAGCTGTATTCAAGTCATTGGATGTATAAATTGCATTTTTAATGTATTTTTGAAAAAGATAGATAGATAGATAGATAGATAGATAGATAGATAGATAGATAGATAGATAGATAGATTTAGCAGTTGGTGATTAGCCTTGATTTCGAACATGACTGCAAAGTGTTTAGGGAAGATTTCACTTTGCGACTTGCGTTTCTCCCTCTTGTTTTTGATCATTCTTGCGAGTCTTCTTTTGAACAGAGGAGTGTTTCTCTCTAACTAGGTCTGAGAGACTGAATCTTCTCTGGCTTGTTGCTAAATATAAAGGAGGCGTAGTTTCACAGGAGGGTGCTGATTCTTCTTTCAAATCCCTCTACGCTTCAGTGTTTTCTGATTTGTCTCACAGCAGCGATGAACATGGATAAATTAGGTGCCTGTAATTAGCCGTCATTTGGGATCTGCAGTCTAACAGAGATGGCAACAGGCTTCTGGATGTTAGCATGCTAACATGAGGAGCAACAGATTCTGAGGCTGAATTTACATAATGTCCACTCTATAGTATGTCAGTTTTGGATTAGATATGTTGATGTTTATGACTATGCCATGTTTTGGTAAAAAGCCATCTGTTTTGACCAATAGCAGAGGATAACTAGCACAGTTTTTGCGGACACATATCCTCGTCCTCCAGAGATCTTCTGGATTCAAATCAGGCCGTGTCCTTTCATGTGTCTATGTGAGAATGTTCTGGTATATTATGACTTCATAATTTCATCATTGGTCATCAGCTGATTGTTATTAGCTTCTGTACTCCAACACATTCTAGAACTGACCGTGCTCATTAACAGACCACACCCATTTCATGAATATTCATAAGTGGGAGGCACGATACGGGAAATGTTTGCGCTTTAGTTTCAGTTAAATTCTCACATGTCTGCAGTGCAAACAAACACTGCACTGCTATAAACAATGTGCAACTAGAACCGAGAATGTCTACAGGGATTCAAGTTGATAATTGCAATTTAGCTGCAATTAACGGCTAGCAATTAACAACAGTTTCATTGCATACTAACTAGATTTTTACATTTTTGGAGGAAAATAAGAGAAAATGCTTGTGCTTTAGTTTCTGTAGGTCTTACTAAAGTCATCTGAGTATTTTTTAATGACTTATTTTATTTTTCATTTTAACAATGGAAATTAAATCATTTAAATTGAATTATAGGAAAAATGTCATCAGTAAACCTCTTTACACACTATTTCAAAACAAGTGTCACAATGTTCCCTTGTGAACTATTGAACACACATAAAATATTATACACAAACATTTTCCTCATAAATATTTTAATGTGATATATTTAAAGTATATTTGTCAGACTTGTGTCCCTGTGTCCTGTGATTTTTCCTCCATCAGTGTTAAGGATTTATTTTTTATAATAATAATTATTATTATTACAATAGTAATAATAATGTTGTAAATAATTAATAATATGTCAGTATTGCTTTGTGATCTTAATGGGCACACATTTTCACACCTTTCTTTCTTTCTTTCTTTCTTTCTTTCTTTCTTTCTTTCTCTTTTTTTTTTTTTAGTTATATCTAAAGGCAACACTTCTAATATTGTACATCCGTCCTTTGAGAATGAACAAAAGTTGTTTGAGTGTTACTAGGGTGTTTTGAGTGGTTTCTAGATGTTTATTTACTGTCCCAAATCAAAAATGCCCATCCTGAGAGTCTATATGATATTCAGGTCACTCTTTCAATGTATTTTTTAAGAGTTCTCAGCCTATTTATTATCCACCACGCAGAAGTCTTGAGGTAGTGCCGATTTAGTTATCTTCATGATCTCTGTACTGGTTTCTCAATGTTAGCAAACAGTAAACAGGCTACTGTGGTTTCAGTGTGGTCTGTTTTTCTCTGTGTCTCTCTGTCTCTCTCTGGCTCTTGCCTGATGTGTTTTGTTGTGGTGATCAAATACACAGAGAAGCAAGTTCTTCTGTTCATCAGACGCTCTGAGCTTCTGCACAACATGAAGAGACCCTCGACATTACACAAAACCACACCATATAAGAGCCAAATGAGCCAGCGCTGCAGACTTAATTACAATCATTTATTTGATCTATCTTCATAATCATCTGATGCCTCAACTGTATAAGTGATTGAGGAAATGTGTATGTTTTATGTGTGTTCAGTAGTGTACAGGGCACATGGGAACATTGTGGCACTTTCAAATTGCTTTTGGTCAAGAAATAGTATGTGAAGAGGTTTATTGAGGAGTATAATATTTCCCCTCCACATGATAAACACGAGTCGTATTTTGACTTCCAACGTACTGTATCACTTTTGAATTGAGCGGCGTTTTCAACCATTTCACTAGAAGTTTAAACAGCTAAACAGGATATTAAACAAAACAAGATGTTTATCCATCTCTACTGTATTAGAAGTGACATAATTTCAGGGGCAGAACAAATTTTATGTGTGTGTGTGTGTGTATAATGCTATAATGTTTTACAGCTAATTTTATTTTATTATTTTTGTTTTTTTAACACAGTGACAAAATAATAATCTTTTAAAGTAATGATTATTTCAATTATTATTATTATTATTAAATAAATAAATTTAATTCTCTGTACTGCGCATGAGAGGTGGTTGGTGACATCATTTTTAAGGAGGTGAAAATTATTAGATATTTAATAATAATAATAATAATAATAATAATAATAATAGCAATATATAAATAAATAAATGTATGTCTGTACTGTGTAGGACAGGTGGTTGGTGACATCATTTTTATAAGGAGGTGAAAATTATTAGATATTTATATTATTACAACTAAATGTTTATTTGTTTGTTTGTTTATTTGTTTGTTTGTTTTCCAGTCATATGTACAGATGGATCTTTTATAGTACCACCAGGAATATGTACTGTATTAAGAGTGTAAATAAGATTACATTTATTTTTATATTGACTTTTAATCTAAAAAATTCAATATGTTTAAGAACTGATCGTGGTATCACATAGTAATACCATAGTATTTTGTTACTAATGACTATCATATTCCATATACCATATTTTTTACGTTACTTCAATGTATTTCAAACTATAGCATGGTATTGCCATGCTTCATGTAAAAAAACAATACTGTAAATGTCCAAAGCTCTTATTCATACTTTTAGTAGTGTAGTTGGAAATGGCTGGTACTGCAAAGGCTAAAATAGTAAAAACAAACAAACAAACAAATAAATAAATAAATAAAATAAAACTTACTAAACTAAAAATAAAATAAAATAAAAACAAGAGGGATAAATCCAAATAATTTTCTATGGTAATTAACATTACACCACAAATTCAGTCAATAGAACTTAACTTGAAACTGCAATATTCCTTTAGTGATTCATTAGGACCCATTTAATAAAATAACTTTGATAAAACAAGGTCTGAAAGCCTCCTTGTTTGCGGTTAGTGTGCGACTCATAGAGAGTTTTGTAAAGTCTGAGTCTGGCCTTGTTAAAGCACACATGGATGAATGAGCACTGCGTGACACGTCCTGAGTCTTGTTTTCATTGCTGGGCTTATATCCCAGAATTCCTTGGGGTTGCTAGACCTGCAGCTGTGTGTCTTTGGCTTTGCAGGTCTATGAGGTAATCGGCTGCATGTTGAAGGCTCAGTGTGAGGGAACGCAGCCAGGTATGTGTGTGTGTGTGT
The DNA here is from genome assembly GCA_039654775.1 of Spinibarbus caldwelli. NCBI lineage: Eukaryota > Metazoa > Chordata > Actinopteri > Cypriniformes > Cyprinidae > Spinibarbus > Spinibarbus caldwelli. Next base: position 15,911,614 of record CM077265.1, on the reverse strand, counting down.
GTGTGTGTGTGTGTGTGTGTGTACCTGAAGTGCACCTGTGGAAGTGGTGGTAAGGACCTCTTGAATAATGCAGCACACACACACACACACACACACACACACAGACAGACACAAACAGACACAGATGTTGTTGTGTGGATGCTGTGTCTGTATTGGCAGGAGTGATGGATGGTACTCATTATGTCCATGAGTGTCAGCAGTCCTCTGTAACCTGTCTCTAGCAAAGCTTCATAGATCAGCGATGAATGTGTTTGAGTATATGCATTCATCAAGTTTATATATATATATATATATATATATATATATATATATATATATATATATATATATATATATATAATTTGACTGTTTTAGCTGTACTTTGGATCAAATAAATGCAGGCTTAGTGAGCAGAACAGACTTCTTTAGATTATATGTCATTACAATATATCTTATATAATTTTCATACATTTTTATTATATTATTTATATATTATTATATTATTAGATATTTATTTATCATTTAAATTCATACATTTAATTTTAGATATGACTGTGTATGTACACGTTCTTTTGTAAGTTTTTTTTTTTTTCTAAGTGTTTTCATAACTTTAAAATTGCACAAACACAGACACACAAACACTTACTCAATGTACATGTTGTGGCGAAATTGTGAGTAATTGCTTCCCATAATTCTCACACTTGCTTTGCATATCGGTTGGGTGTGATGGCACATTTTTCCACCGCTGCCAGATGTCTGACACTCTGAAAATAAACCTCACAGCCTCTGAGCGCAATTATGAAGGTTACCGTGTTAAATTTAGCCGTGGAAACATTGATCATCAGCAGGAGAACAGGGAGATGTGATGAATGAGAGCGTGGCTGTTGTTGTTGACTGTGAACGCTGTGGCAGAGGTGATGCCGTGAGTCCGCGTGTGGAAAGTGTTTTACAGCGGCTCTGATCGTAGGTGGAGGTGAGAGCGAGGGTCTTTCTGTTTCTCGCACTCGCACTTTCACAGTGAATGTTTTCGAGCTTGTTAACGTAGGCTTCATACTAGAAGCTGCAGGTCGTTGTGTGCTCAGGTCAATGCAGCATGATGTGTAAACAAACTGTTTCCTGTTTTCGGGTGTATATGTGTGTTATATGAATGCATGTGTGGGTGGAGATTATATTTGATAAACAAAGTATGTTCTGCTACTCAGTTTTTTCCTAATTTGCTTCATTTAAAAGCTTTCTTCAGAAGCCGTGGGAGTCTGTCAGAGAGGTATCTCTGCACTTTTTCTGTTTCTTAAGAGAAAAGGGTTATGAAATTCAACAGTAGCTGCAGGTTTGACTCATTAAACTGGTGTCAAGGGAAAGCAAACCCCTATTTTTTTTTTTAGCTGTTCTACTCAGTGAATTAGAAATACTACAATAGAAAATGTCAAAGATATATGTATGTATGTATGTGTATATATATATATATATATATATATATATATATAATTAAATTAAGTCTGAAAGTGTCTTGTGCTATAAAAAAAGGCTTGATTATCACTTTAAGGTCTTCAATTTACGGATGGAAAAAATACAAGACGCGAAATACGTACCGCCATGTATGTTTTGTGATATATATGTAGTGGACAGCACATTCCAGGGCTCAGTTTATGGCGGGGCCCCTCTCTGACCACAATAGTGGACAAAGGTTTGCTACATTTTGATTGGATCTTGGTGGACTAACATTAGCAAACTGTCCAACGCCATCAGATAAAGATGCCAGGACAACAGCCAGACACCTCTTAGAGGGCAAGAAGAAGACCTTTGATACAAAGCCCGGGAAGGACAGGACTTCCTATTGGTCAAAATGCAGTTTCTGCCCTTCACCCACCAACAGACTAATTCCTCAGGTTTTGGCCTGTGACCGCCATAAAAATTCCTTAGGACCTCTGGACACAGCAGCAGTGTGTGAAACAAAGAGGGATCACAGAGTTCCATCCAAATCCATTCATAACTATGTTCTCAAACCTTAAACTGATGCAAACTACAACACACACATCTTATACTTACTCAGAGAAATAAGTATTCTCAGTAACAGCGACGTGTAGTGCAACATCTTACACAAACTCAGCTGTTAATGGACAAATGAATGCATGCATGACCGTTCAATCTTCTTACGTCATGTTTGGGCTTAATGTGTTCGTAACATTGCCAAAGGTATTCTGGTTGTGGTTTGGTAAGTGAATGATGCATTGGTAAAACTTTAATGACACTTTTCTAAATGTGTGTTTGGACTATGCAAATAAGTTCCACAGGAGGAAAGAAGGGTGGGCCACACCGTGTCCCCCCTCTCTGATGGAAATAGCCAATCACAGCCTGGAAATGGAGAAGCGCCAGATTGCAATCTCCTCCTCATCGGAAAGAGATAAAGGTACCTTTCCAAAAGACACTCCTTGTTCTGAGTCTCCGGCCTGTAAGGGAAGGGACAGTAACAGATACACCCGTTCTGAGACTCTGGCCCGTAAGGGAAGGGACAGTAACAGACACACCCGTTCTGAGTCTCCGGCCCGTAAGGGAAGGGACAGTAACAGACATCCGTTCTCAGTCTCCGGCCCGTAAGGGAAGGGACAGTAACAGACATCCGTTCTCAGTCTCCGGCCCGTAAGGGAAGGGACAGTAACAGACACACCTGTTCTGAGTCTCCGGCCCATAAGGGAAGGGACAGTAACAGACATCCGTTCTGAGTCTCCGGCCCGTAAGGGAAGGGACAGTAACAGACATCTGTTCTAGTCTCCGGCCCGTAAGGGAAGGGACAGTAACAGACACACCTGTTCTGAGTCTCCGGCTCGTAAGGGAAGGGACAGTAACAGACATCCGTTCTCAGTCTCCGGCCCGTAAGGGAAGGGACAGTAACAGACACACCTGTTCTGAGTCTCCGGCCCGTAAGGGAAGGGACAGTAACAGACATCCGTTCTGAGTCTCCGGCCCGTAAGGGAAGGGACAGTAACAGACATCCGTTCTGAGTCTCCGGCCCATAAGGGAAGGGACAGTAACAGATACACCAGATCTGAGTCTCCGGCCTGCAAGGGTGAGACATTAACAGATACACAGTTCCTGAGTCTCCAGCCTTGAGGCAGCAACAGATACGACCACGTTCTGAGCCTCCAGCCTGCAAGGAAAGAGATAATCTACGTTCAGACTTCATTCAGAGCGTCCAGTGAGACAACAACAGATGCAGCACGTCCTGAGTCTCCATCCTAGAGAGACAAAGTGGATCGACCAAATTCTGGGTCTCTAGCCCAGAGAGGCAGAAGACACACAGACATTTGCAACAAGGTTAAGCTCTGGCGAGCAAACCTTCACTCCAAGGTACCTTTGCTTGCGTGTTCCAGACTAAGGACCTTCTGCACCTACTTCAGGGTCACATCTGCGTGTTCCAGATTTTAGGACCCTTTAGTGCTCCAGGAGATCAGCATCCTCCAGCGCTTCATGTTCAAGGCTGTCGAAACGGATTCCTGCTCCTTTCCCCACTGCGTTGTTACCAGCACAACCAGTGGATGAAGTCACTGCCACCGGACTGCTCACTCAACCACAGAGAATGTAACTATCACCTATCCAAACCTCTTCCAGAGACCTTGGCATTGTTGTGTATTATCAGTATATGATTTTTCTAATTGACATTAGATGTTATATAGCTGATTGCAGTTGATAACAAATAATCTTTCAGGTATTTGTTTGATGCATAATAAGGTTCTTCACCTTACTTGTTTCAGATTAGTGACAGTTTATCTTTCCAGATAACGTAGCTCTGACATAGCAACATCCAACATAATCACTTGCATTTTATGCATTTTATGCACTTTATTCCTTTTTCATTCATGGTATTAATTTAGTAGTTGTTGATTACTCTTGTCTATCTTTTGTTAATAAAATTTATTTTATTACGCTTGTGTCTTCCTTGTGTTGATAATGCAGTAAGGTTCTACAAGTTAGGTATCCCACCAATCTTTCTTATGTGATGTACTCCTAACCACACCTTAAGTGACACGTGATCCAAAAATCATAACGTCACCTGTGACGTGAGTACCCATCACTACACTATTTCGCCCCCTTAGGTTGGCGAAAACAAAATTCACTACATATTCGATGTGAAATGTCCACTAGATGGCGATAACAGAGTGTTCGTTTTTTTTTTTCCCCGGAACAGATTAACGTACATATGGTGTGTTTTATGTGACGTTGGTTTTGTAGGCGTCACTGCAGTTCTGACTTGAAATGTCCGTTGAGTGGCGCTATAAGTCTAATGCTCCGTGACGTTTTAAAATAACATACCATCTGTACTACACCTAAACCTACCCGATAGTATGAACAAAAGCGAATGTGACGTAAAAACGCAATCGCAAGCATGCTGTTTCAGCTTGTTTTTCCATCTGTCAGCTCTTTCATCGTAAGTCATGTTTTTGATGGGATTCATACTCAAGGTTTCCTCATCCCAAGTCCAATTCCGTGCGGCTGAGCTACAGAGCAAAGCTTGTTACGTGCGGAAAGCGAAACATATGGAGCTGTAATCATTACTGTCTGTGTACGAAAACGACTACAAGTGGTCGATGTTTTACCACCTCTAGTGTTCATTTCTGTTGGAAACTGCAGTGATATGTACTTATTGGTACGTATTTTGCATCTTGTGAAAAAGTTCCAACAGGTACGTTTTCGTCATGGGATCTGGTAGAAAAAAAATAGGAATTATGATATGGAAACGTTATTATTGTTTCTTTCTCTTTTTCCTTTTTCTTGAGCTGTTTATTTATTTATTTATTTTTAATAATTAAAAGAGCAAATTGACTTTTAAAGTCTTACAATGTCTTAAATGCCATAACTAAAGTTGTAATTATCATTTTATGGTCTGGGGGCGAAAAAAATAGGAATCACGATATGGCTTAAAGTAATTATTAACCTTTTTATTTTTTCTTAATCTATATTTTTCTTGAGCTGATTTTTTTTTATATAATTAAAATAGCCAATTGCCTTTTCAAGTCTTAAAATGTCTTAAATGCCATGACAAAAGTCTTAATTATCTGAATTTACTGACAAGAAAAAAAAAAGAAAAAAAAAGAAAGAAATTGGCTTAATTTAATTTTTTTTTAATTTATAGTTATTTTTCTTGAGCTATTTTTTTAACCTTACAATAAAATAGCATTTTTTTAACCTTACAATAAAATAGCCAATCACCCTTTAAAGTCTTAAAATGACTTAAATGCCATAAGAAAAAAATATTATTATTTTTTTGATGTCTTAAATTTGAGAATGTAATGTGATAATTAAACTTTAATTGATGAATACTGTGCATTTATGCCAAATGACTGCAAATCTTCTGCTGCTGATGAAATATGACAGTGTTTGAATTATGGTTTATTGTACTGTACTGTTTTAATATGTTGTAGACGAGTGCATATTTTATCTCATCTTTTTGAATAAGTAGTTGAAAGTGCTAAGGCATTTCAAAATAGAGCCACGTTGTATTTTTGCTTGTTGATAATTAGAAGTAGAGCATTGTGCATAATTACTTTTTTTCTGGTAATTATTGGTATTTTGGCTACACAATAAACTTGCATTTAATTTAATATAAACTTGTGTAGATTCTCTCTGGACCGCCCGTCACAGGAAAGAAAGATAAAGAACATTATTGATTTAATATATAGATTTTACTGGTATCTCAAAGGGAGACTTAAAAGCCTTAAATTTGATTTTAATAATATAATAATATAAGATAGAAGAAGAAGTGTCACTCTTCTTCAGTCTAATGCTGTGAAATGAGACTCAGCCGTTCTATAAATGGCCTGTCAGAGCTGTGAGCCAGTATTCTGAGGGGAGGAGAGCCGAATGTACAGCATGCATAGCTGTGAATTATGTATTGTGATTTTTGCTTCTTGAGGTTACAGCAGCTCAAAGGAATCTTGCTGTAAAAACTGCTGCCGTGTGAGACTTTGGGCCTGCTGAGGCATCAAATATATCGTGTTTTGTGTATGCATATTATTTTTTGTGTGACGTAGATTCACACTGCCTGTAGGATGACCTCATCGCTCACAGTACACAGAAGCGCACACAGACACAAACACACACACATACACACACACATACACACACATCTCACAAACAAATACTATAGTTTCTCCAAAATACTTTACTTACAGATACTACTGCAAAACCATCATAAATTAACATGGCATCTCTTTTCTGTAATTTTGTTTAATTTCTTATTTTTCCATAACCAAATTAGATTTATTATTTAAACTAGATATACTTTTGGTGATGAAATGGGTAAAAAATAATTGTGGAATTTAACCAAAAAAATCTGCAAATTATTTATGCAATTTAATTAAAATAATTATAAATAATATAATAATAATATCAAGAAATAATATAATATATAATATATTATAATCAATCAATCAAACTAAATAAATAAATGGCTGAAAAATATCTGTGAAATTTTACTAAAAATCTGTTACAAAAATAAATAAATAAATAAATAAATAGCTGAAAAAAATATATGTGTGATTTAACAGTCAATCAATCAATCAATCAATCAGTCAATCAATCAATGGAATTTAACTAAAATATCATCTACATAAATTAAAATACAGTATATTAAACAAACAAACAATGACTGACGAATATTTCCGGAATCATATCATATCAAATCAAATCAAATCAATCAATCAATCAATCAGTCAATAAATAAATAAATAAATCCATCCATCAATCAATCAATCTGTTGAATTTAACTAAAATATCATCTACATGAATTAGTAAATTAATACAGTATATTAAACAAACAATCAAAAGTGGAAAAAATATTTCCAGAATTTAACTGTATATATATGCAAATGCAAATATTTGTGGAATTAAAAATACATATACAAAATAAATGAATAAATAAATAAATACTGAAATGTCTGAAAATTATCTGTGGAATTTAACTAAAAGTCTGCTAAATAAATACTTCTAAGTCAAAACAAGGGGTATTTTTTTCTGACAAACAGATGATATTCAATTGAGCAAGATCTGAACTTGTGACCTCTTGCAAGAAATAGTCCTGTAAGCAACAATGGTTCATATGTTGAAATCCTTGTACTGCTCCTGTGGTTTGCTCACAAACCATTAATTTGAAAATTTTATCTAACCTTATCAACTTATCAGTCATTTCTGCAGAAAGCATAGCTAGTTCAGAAACGCACACACACATCTCAGAAATACCTTAACAAACTGACTATGATTCATGTCTGTCATCGGACGGTTGAGAGGCATTGTTCCTCTCTCACGGGACAAGAGAACAAGCTCATGTAAAGCATTACATCACTGAGATCTCTGATACTGAGCTCAAGTTTCTTCACATTCCTCAGCTCTACTTCTGATCTACTCAAATTGTCCATCTATCAAATATGGATCTCATTTTGCTTAATAAACCTTTTCACCACAGTATCATTTTCACCACATCAGATGATGTATTATTTCAGAGGATTTTAAATGGACTAAAGCTGCTGTTTGTAAGGGTATATTTGAGCAGACAGCAGCGATATGAGATTGTAGGGGTGTTTTAAGAGGGTCACTGGGATATTGGGTCAGGCTTGCATAATGTGGCTAAAGTCAGACAACATTACTGTGCTTTATAGGGCACTGGAGTTTATGTGAGATTTGTTCACTAATGGTTTTCTCTCTCGCTCTCTGTTTCTAGGCCTGTATTTGAGCCTGAGTCTTCCTCACCTGCCGGCCATGGACTAGACGAGAGGAGTGTGTGTGTGTTAGACAGTGTGTGACGCAGACATAAGCATGGTGGTGAGGTGGCTGCTCAACTCCCATTGAGAACACAGAAAGTAAGAATGCCTTTATTTATGCGATCAACGTTTATTCAGATGGTTTCACAGGAACTTTAAAAAGCCCACACAGAATCTGTGATCACGTCTGACGAATTTCCGTAGAATTTTAAAACCCGTCTTTTACAAAACGTAACATATTTCTGTGCTATGTGTGTTGATTTACCTGAAAACACAAAATACAAACCTGATCTTAAAAAAGAGATGTCATTTTTTTATAAATTAAAAAATAAATACATTTTATATACTCTACTATTTCAGCTGCTAGAAATTGCTCTTTATACAATCTCAAACATTTGAGATTGTACATAATTATTATTATTATTAATTATTTAAAATCAATTTTCATTGATCATGAACAACTGGAACTCATTGTTTCAACTGGTTGCAAAAGATACAAAACTACTGTATCTGAATAAGTTATGTTTCAATAAAAACATATTATATATATATATATATATATATATATATATATACTTTTATATTAATGATTACATGCAAGTTTAATTATATTATATTATAATATATTATGATTAGTTAATAGAAATATATAAATTACACATTATACAATATATAATAATAATAATATAACATTTATATTTTTATATTAATGATTATTTACAAGGTTGTTTATAACTATTTATAATTATAGATATACTTTACTAATGCACCATTGTAAAATGGTGCAACAAAATGCTGTGCTGATTTTTAATTGGCTGTTATTGACAGACCATTATGCTGTCAGGCAACAGCCATCATTAGTTTCAAACATTAAACGCAACACAGTTGATTTTTCATTTGACTGATTCTCACTGCTGGCAACTCACATTTCATGCTGTAGAGATCTCAAAAATTAAACTTATCATGTTTGCTAAAGCTATATAGGGCTATTTCTGTTAGCAGAACTCAGATAGGCGCAAACCATTTCAAAATTTTAACTGTTTTGATAGCTAGCAGAAAGGTTTTTTAAGAACATAAAATGAAAAATACCCACTGCTACCACCACTTGATTTACATTGACTTTGAATAAACGCCACCATAAATCACACTGAATCCAGATCTTAAAAACATGTTAGTGAGTTCATTTGGTACTAAAGTTTTTTGGGCTGGATGGCTTTAACATATTTATGTTTGAGTTTTATTGGATGAAGATCATTATATTGACATATTACAGAACAGGTCAGTCGGTGAGCACTGGATCCATAATTTAAATTGGGCTGAGGTGTTTTATAAACAGTCATACCCAAATACATTACAGTGGTTTAAATATGGAACCGCTGGATATTTTGGGCTAATGTTTTGAGTGCTTTACTGAACTGGTTTTGCTTACGGTGAGGCCCAACGCAGACCCACACGTACCACACAATACAAACAGCAGAATGTAACTGGGTCAGCTAAACTGCTGCTAAAGTGCTGGGCTTTCTGATAAATAATGCAGTACATATGAAAAATGTTTTCTCATCTTGAGATGAGGAAGATAAGTTTTTGCTGTCAAAACAGAAAATCGTATAAAGACAGATATACTGTATACAGGTTCAGGATTTTCCATTATTTATGTAGTTATGTGCTAATCTAGAGTTTAGAAGTGACTGTGATTATACTAAGTATGAAAATTACTGTACTTATAAAAAAGGAGCAAGTATTTACTTTTTTTTAGTTATTAATTTACTTTTCTTTAGTTATTAATATATTCATTTCATAATTTCTCCTTGAACACATTACAACCCTAATAACGTTCTTGAATATCACTGGTGTTGTTGTGCACAATTAATTAACTAATTAAATTATTTAAATTAAAAAAAAAAAAACATGAAAAATACATTTAAATTTCAAAAGCAACATCAAGTCCCTACAATATTTACCAATGAATAATGAGTCATTATATATTTGTATCAGGGTTATTATAGTTAAACTAAAGCTTAAACTAAAAAAAATAAAATAAAAATGATTACTTAATATAAAATAATCACGAACTGACAACAAAATAAAATAAAATAAAATAAATATTAAAAAGCTAGCTGCCAAGGCAACATTCTCATTTTAATTTAGTTTAACTTAATGTACTAAAATAACTAAAACTGAAATAAAAACAAACTCTATATAGACATATTTTAAAAAAGACAAAACACATAAAAATTACTACAATTCAAATGAAAATGGACAATATAAATATAAAAACGGATTAAAAATAATAATAAAATTAATAACATATAATATATAACATAATAACATTTTAATGATACTACAATAACACTAATGTGTAAATATATACTGTATGTTATATATTTGTAATTTCCCACATTATATATTTCCACACTGGTTGTGTAAAGGTCATCAGGCTTTGTGATTATGTCATTCTGTCATCTGTTTGAACTGGACAACATCTGGCAGCACAAATGCGATCTATGAAAAAGCACAAAAAGAAACCACCTGCCGGCAGAGGCCATACAATTGGTATTGTTAATGTGCTCTGTCTCTTAGAGAGTGAATGATCTAATCTTATGTTTAATTCTGCAGGGTTAGTCAGGCTTCTCTAATGGCTATAGCAGAATATAATGGCAGGGTTTGTAATCTTACTCAAAGTGCAGTGGATTACTTTGTATTGTTTGGAAGCTCGCTATCGGCTGTTCGGTTTAGGTTAGTGACCGAAAACATATTTCACGCAAGTACGCAATTCATTTTATTAGGAATAATGAAATGTTTAATGCATTTCATGATTTTATATAACAATAATCTGATTAAAATCTATAAACAAGTTAAATCAAAAGTAATCTAAAAGTAACTGAAAACTAGTCAGAATTCATTACCTAAAATGAGTAATTTATATTACATTACTGACTACAATAGATTACATTACTGACTACCAGTGTTGGGGATAACGCATTACAAGTAACGTGAGTTACGTAATCAGATTACTTTTTTTCAAGTAACGTCTCGGTTACGTATGTAACCCTTACCCTAACCCGCTCGGTTACGTATGTAACCCTTACCCTAACCCGCTGATCACAGCGTGAGTATAGGAGGCAGCAGATGCACCGCATTAATTCATGCTTTCGCTGAGGAGCTGAGCCGGTGACCCGTCAGCTCAGTGGTGGTACAGCGACTGTGGTGACGGGACGTGACGTCTCCGTTCCCTCCTTCAGGGAACGAGGGTTATATACATAACCGAGACGTTCCCCTTTCAGTCGGTCACTCCGAGTCACATCGGATGACCAACGAAATTGGGATCCCTACCAAAGCGCCACAGGAGCTGCCCCTTCCAGTGCCCTGTGTAGGCCTCCTGATCCTTCCTATAAGGCAGACAATAGGACCGGGCTCTACACAGAGAAGGTCAACTACTGTTGTTCCTTGAGCAACCCAAAGAGTAGGACTAGAATAACACTGGGAAGCGTGCCCTTCCGCTTGGAAGAGGCACACTGCGGAGTCACCTCCTCCCAGAGGGGGTAAGTGACATTTAGACATGTGAAGTAACCCCGTAGGGCCCTATAGCACATGGAAGTCTCTGAGATGGCTTAGGCTGCATCATTAGAGACGGCAGAACGTGGTCTGCCAGGGGAAACACGGCTCTAATAAGCATACCGTGGAGTACACATGTGGGATACTAGCAGGGTCTCTCATATGGGCACTAGCCTCACATCAGATTTCAAGAATTCATTGGCTGAAAGGCCTGGCACCGGACGCTCCGCCACGTCCAGACGCCGGAGTGCTGGAGGACTCGACAGGGTTTGCCTGGTTAAGGAACTCTCTGGAGAATTCAACAGACAAAGAGCTGTTCTGAGGTCCTGAAGCTCTGAGTTCTATCCACGTACTGACGCAGTGCGCGTACAGGACAGAGCAAAGCTAGGGCTGGGTCTGCCTCCTCCAGGGGCAGCGCTTGCAGGTTCACTACCTGGTCCCTGAAGGGAGTGATAGGAACCTTGGGCACATAGCTGGGCCGGGGCCTCAGTGTTGCACTGGAGTCAGCCGGCCCAAACTCAAGGCACGACTCATAGACCGAAAATGCCTGCAGGTCCCCCACCCTCTTGATTGAGGCCAACGCAGTCAGGAGTAGGGTTTTCATAGAGAAAAACTTCAACTCGACTGACTGCAATGGCTCAAAGGGGTCAGTTTGTAGGGCTCTTAGCACCAATGCCAAATCCCAAGAGGGAAGGGAGGGAGGCCTAGGAGGATTTAACCTCCTGGCCCCCCTAAAAAACCTGACGACCAGATCGTGCTTCCCCACCGACCTCCCCTCTATGGGGTCATGGTGGGCAGAAATAGCAGCAACGTACACCTTAAGGGTGGAGGGGAACAGCCTACGCTCCAACCCTTGTTGCATAAAGGAAAGCACGGCTCTGATTGAAAATCTCCGGGGGTCCTCATGGTGAGGGGAACACCATTCGATGAACAGGTTCCACTTCAGCGCATAGGCCCGTGGATGGTGCTCGTGCTGAAGCGATAGTGAGAGCTACCTCCTGGGGCAGGTCACCTAGAACCTCCGCGTCCTGTCCAGGGACCACACACGGAGTTTCCACAAGTCTGGACGCGGGTGCCAGAGTTTGCCCCGTCTCTGAGAAAGCAGATCCTTCCTCAGAGGAATCGGCCTGGGAGGGGCTGTCGCGAGGAGCATGAGTGCACAGTGTCTGTGCTAGCAGGCTCACTGGGGGAAACACATATTTGCGCAGGCCCTGGGGCCAGCTGTGTGCCAGTGCATCCGTGCCGAGCGTTGCCTCGGATAGAGAGAAGAACCACTGGCAGTGGGCGGTTTCCGGAGATGCAAACAGGTCTACCTGAGCAACTCCGAACCGACTCCAAATCAGCTGAACCACCTGGGGATGGAGTCTCCACTCCCCAGGAAGTGCCGCTCGAGACAGCTCGTCAGCCGCCCGATTGAACACTCCTGGGATGTGGATGGCACGAAGGGGCTCAGGGCAAGGCGTACTGCCAGCAACTCGAGGCAATTGATATGCCAACACAGTTGGGGACACGTCCAAACCCCTGACACTGCGTGCCCATTGTTTGTGGCACCTCAGCCGGTGGCCGAGGCGTCCGTGAATACCACAGCATGCCTGGATACCTGCTCCAGGGGCACTCCTGCCCTAAGGAACAAAGGATCTGACCACGGGCTGAAGGTTTTGTGGCAGGCCAGTGTAGTCTGAACCCGGTGAGTACCGCATTTCCACGCCCACCTCGGGATTCGGCCATGAAGCCAGTGCTGAAGCGGTCTCATATGGAGCAGACCGAGCGGAACTATGGCCGCAGCTGCAGCCATATGCCCCAGGAGCCTCTGAAATAGTTTCAGTGGGACCGCTGTCCTGCCTGATAAAGTCTTGAGGTAGTTCAGCACCGACTGAGCACGTTGAGGACGGTGAGGCGTGCTGTCTGGTTGACCGAATCCAACTCCATGCCGAGAAAAGAGATCCTCTGCATTGGTACGAGTTTGCTCTTTTCCCAATTGACCCGAAGGCCCAACTGGCTGAGGTGCCTGAGCACCAGGTCCCTGTGTGCGCACAACTGCTCTCGAGACTGTGCGAGTATGAGCCAATCGTCGAGGTAGTTGAGGATGCGCACACCCCATTCTCTCAGGGGAACAAGGGCTGCCTCTGCGACTTTGGTGAAGACGCGAGGCAAAAGGGACAGCCCGAAGGGCAGGACCTTGTACTGATATGCCTGACCCTTGAACGCGAATCGCAGGAAAGGCCTGTGTCGCAGGAGAATCGAGACATGAAAGTACGCGTCTGGCTCCACGATGCTGCCTGGTGGAAGGCTGCTGCGGCTGCGCTGGAGCGGGGGCGGCCACAGGGGTGCGCCCACGGTGACGAGCAGGTTGAGGGGCTGCGGCCGGAGTGGAAGCAGCAGGTTTCCTCCGGCGCATGATGTGTTTGATCGCCTCAGTTTGCTTCTGGGCTGCCGAGAACTGCTGGGCAAAGCTCTCTACAGCGTTGCCGAAAAGGCCGGTCTCCGACATGGTAGCATTCAGGAACTGTACCTTCTCCTGCTCCTTCATGTCAGTGAGACACAGTCAGAGATGGCACTCCTGGACCACTAGCGTGGACATCGCATGACCCAGAGACTGTGCGGTCACGTTTGTCGCTTGAAGCATAAGGTCCGTCGCAGCACGCAGCTCAAGTAGAACCGCCAGGTCGTGACCACCCTCGTGCAGGTTTTTCAGGGCTTTGGCCTGGTGGACCTGCAGTAATGCCATGGCGTGGAGGGCAGAAGCCACCTCCCCACAGGCTCTATAAGCACTGCCAGTTAGACCTGACGAATACTTACAGGCCCGTGAGGGGAGACACGGGGCACCCCGCAGAGTGGTAGCGGCTGTTGGACACAGTTGCATGGCCACAGACCGCTCCAACGAGGGGATGCCCGTATACCCCAAAGCGGCCCTACCATCGAGGGTGGTGAGAGCGGAGGAGCCACAAGATTTGTTTCGGGCAGTGAAAGGTGCCTTCCATGATCTTGTGAGCTCCTCATGCACTTCCGGAAAGAATGGCACCGGAGGGGGGCGCTGAGAACCAGCACGACCCCCACCGAGAAACCACTCGTCCAGCCTCGAAGGATCGGGACGCGGTGGAGGATTCCACACGAGCCCGACATTTGGCGGCCCGGGAAAGCATAGCCATCATCTCTGGGTCTGGCTCGGACAACGCTACCACTCCCGAAGGGGGCAGCGCAGCCGGGTCGTCATCCCCGGAGAGAGAGGTCACACCCTCCAATGCAGTGACCGACATCTGGTCGTCAGAGGGGGCTCCGAAGGAAACGTGTGGTGCACCCCGTTCAGCAGAGGGCCCAGCGCGCTCCTTCGGCCACTCCACCGGCTGCAGAGTGCTTGAAGGGTGAGGAGCTCCACTTGGGGAAGCCCTCGCCGTAATCCTCAAATCACCTCTGACTCCACCGGATTAAGCGGCACACACGCCGGATCGCGGCAGAGGCAGAGGTACTCCGCCATGTTTGACATAGCGGAGTCTATTACGCAACTCCGAGATGGTCATGTCCCCACAAGAAGAACATGAACCATCACCGAAAGCCTCCTCGGCATGCTGAATGCCCAGACACGTGAGGCAGCGATCGTGACCGTCCTGAGGCGCCAGGAAACGACCACACCCAGAAACGCACGGGTGATAAGACATCTTTAAAAAGACGCGATCACCCGTGTTACTCTTTTAGAGAAATGCTCTTTTAGTGCTGAAGCATGCAGGGGAGCTGGCCACCGCACACTCCTATTGTGGCTGTCAGCAAGAAGATGACCTTTCTCTCCCGGACACCGTGACCACCGCTGCTGCGCCGTATCGCCCGCACTCGTCTAGCAGAACACTCTCTAGGAAAGGGAGAGCAGTAGCTTCAACCACTACCGCTCGGCTCCGAAGCGAAAGGATGAATTAATGCGGTGCATCTGCTGCCTCTTATACTCACGCTGTGATCAGCGGCAGCTGGATGCAATAATCGCATGCCAATGTCCATTGGCTCGTTTAGTTACACTCGAAGTGGATTGGTCTCTCTGGTGAGATCCCAATTTCGTCGGTCATCCGACGTGACTCGGAGTGATCGACTGAAAGGGGAACTAGTAAAGTAACGCATTACTTATAAATTAACAAGAAAATATCTGAGTTACTTTTTCAAATAAGTAACGCAAGTTACTTTGTTTTCCTATTTATTCACTGACACCTTTCCTGTCTCCGTGTTTCCTGGCATTTTCTTCAGCCTGAGGGGGGGGGGGGGGGGGGGGATGGGGGGGGGGGGGGGTTCACTTGCATTTTGCCAAAAACTATGATAGGCTATAGTACTATTAACACAGGTGAAGAAAGAGCTTTATTGCCAGGTGTGTTTACTCATACAAGGAATTTGTTATAGTGACAGAGGCTTCCACAGCACAAACAGAATGTCAGTGGCAAGGCAATAGAATAAATAGGAAATAATAACATATAACTATTTTTTGAAAGACCACAATATACAAAACAAACAATATATGGTATTTGTGTGTTATGGTATGTTATTTACTAATGCAAGGAAATGTAAATAAGAAGCATGGTGTGTTAAATAAATAACTGTATAAATAGTGTTGTGCTTTTTTGTGAAGAAAGATATTGTATTATCTGAGAATAAACTGATCTACTTGATTAAGTATTTTAAGTATTTTAAATAAAAAATACTGTCTCTCAAAGTATTTAATTAAAAATTACATTTGATATTTTTTTTTTGTCCAGCAAAATACAAATTACATTTTTTAATTAAATACGTATTTCAACTACATTTAATTAAAATACTGCCCATCTCTGCCTGTATCAATTCTTGTCAAAAATTGATAGCTCTTAATTATAATGTAATGTTTAATAGCTATAGTCAATGGTTAAATATTAGGGGAAATTTTTTTTATAGGGAAATCAGTATTACTTGGTATCAGTGATACTGGCCTCCAGTCATAAAAAAGATGCCATTAAACAAATATTAAAAATATGTTGTTTGTCCATTAATTTGAAGATTGAATGTGAAATTATTGCAATATAAGAGTATATTTAAAAACTTTAATGTTAGGTGGGATTAATCGTGATTAATTTCAGAAAAAAATGTGCGATTAATTAGTTAACTTTTTTTAATCGATTGACAGCACTAATATATATGTATATATATATATATATTGCATGAAAAAATCTAGTTATATATATTAATAATGTTTTCTAAATAAATAAAGTCAATATTTGTCTTATATTTGACTATCGTGACACATCCATATACAGAACGCATCATAAAACATGTTTCGGGCCTGTGAGTTGCACTCAGCAGTGGGCAGTTAAGCTTGTACTCCACAGTGGGCAGTTTCACATTCCTCTCATTTTTGTGTCATGCTCTGTAAATGATGCGGAAGCTGCTGGCCGTCGGTCCGGCCGTCTGACACACGGCACACGCGCACAGATAAACAGTCCTCTGTTACTGCAGTGAACCTGTAGGTGTTCCCCCCTCCAGTCAGCATAGCAGGGTTCGGTCTGATCTCACCAGCATCAAACAACAGCACATTTCATAAGGCAATGACAAAAAAGGCCTTGAGCAGAATGTCACAGCCAACGTGTTCCAGCTGAAAAATCCCACACGCAGCCCGCATACTGTCAGCACAGTGTTGAAACATCACACCAGTCTGTCCGCTGTCCAGTGCTGTGACTCACTCACACAGCCTTGTGACAGTAGAACACACCCATAAACACGCATGCAACAGGTTATTGACACACCACCGCTTAAAGGGGCAGTTCACCCAAAAACCAAAATCCTGTCATCTACTCACCCTAAAGTTGTTCTAAACCTGTTTGAGTTTCTTTCTTCTTTTGAACACAAAAGATGATATTTTGAAGAATGTCGGTAACCAAACAGTTACTGGTAGCCATTGACTTCCATAGTATGCAAAAAATACTATGAAAGTCAAGGATGTTCTACATTGATTTCGATAATATTTCCTGTGATTTTTGTGTAGATGAGAGCGTCAATGGGGTTCAACATTCTTCAAACTACTGTATCTTCAACAGAAGAAAGAAACAACATGAGGGTAGTAAATGATGACAGAATTTCTCATTTTTGCATGAACTCTCTCTTTAATAACTTAGTGTACAGTATGATCTTTCTTTTCTCTAATTAAAGCGCATTATGCCAAACAGCTGTGTCCCACAGAAAGCACTGGCGCAACATTATCTGTTCTCTTTGGGAGTTTGTTAGTATTTAGTATAATCATATCCAGGTGTCTCACTGTCAGCTGTTGTGAGATCAGTGTCCACACACTCTAAAAACATGATTTTTAAATAAAACAGAGATTATTGGAATACGTTTTACAAGAAAATATAATTTCATTCGTTCTACTTCAAAATGTCATGTTTATTGAATGTGTTAACAGCTAACAGTGAACGTTCTCAAAACTTTGGCTAATGTTGTGGCAATGTTGTATCAAAGTTATGAACAAACCTAATAACTCTGAACCTGTTCATTCAAAGTTATCTGGTGTCTAA
Organism: Spinibarbus caldwelli; assembly: GCA_039654775.1. NCBI lineage: Eukaryota > Metazoa > Chordata > Actinopteri > Cypriniformes > Cyprinidae > Spinibarbus > Spinibarbus caldwelli. Next base: position 15,893,817 of record CM077265.1, on the reverse strand, counting down.
TAACGATCACAAAATGTTAGCATGGAACGTTCATGGAATGTTTTTCTTCTAAAACTTTCGGCTAATGAATTCTGTTAGTCTGACAAAGGTTTTTAAAATTATAGTGGATTTGGGCATCTGCCAGCTCGCTGTGAGAATACAAATGGTTATCACTAGAATATCGCACTCCTCTCAGCCAATCAGATTCGAGGACCAGAAAGAACTGTTGTAAATATATACCATTACTACCATTTTCTGAGTAAAAACTGTTTTAAAGTAAATCCTACACCATTTTTTTATTTTTTTTTGTCAGTACAGTCACTCCTCACAGTCATATCACTCATTCCTCAGGCTGCATTCATCTCTGATTAATCTGAATGTGATCAAACTGTAAATAATAGCCTGATGTACTGGTATTTTGTGCTCAGTCTGTGTTTTTGTTGCTGATTTGTCCTTTATATGATTGTTTTATATGATATTTCCTTTGATTTTTGTGTAGATGAGAGCGTGAAGCTGCAGGGCAGGCAGCACAGCCACATGATCCCATGACTCTGGACATGGATGCGGTCCTGTCAGACTTTGTTCGGTCCACAGGGGCAGAACCGGGTCTGGCACGAGACCTGCTGGAAGGTAAGAGACGTGATCTGCACTTTTTTCTTTTATTTTAAAAAGATGCTCTAGTACTGGAGGTTAATTTTGTTCAGATGTCTTATTTTTAATGTATTGCTGGTTATTAGTTCTTGTAGACACACAATGTTATTGCTTATGTTATATTTAATGGTGATAATACTTCATTTAAGGGCCCCAAAAGTATTCGGGTTGGTCTCTAAGAAAATGATCCACCAATGTTTGACAGCCAGTCCAAATACTTTTAGTCTTTAACAGTATATCAGTTGTATTGTGTGTTTGTACTGTATTTAGTACGATATATTGTTTTATTGGTATTTGTGGATGTTTCTGGAGTTGTTTAATATTAATTAATATATGTGTGTGTGTGTGTGTGTGTGTATGAGAATGTGATTCTTAATGTGTCAATAGTGCTTTGGATTTTCAGGCCTCATGCTGAGTTTGCTTTCAGTCCATTAATGGCTATATTAATGGTAGTAAATGTGTAAGAGTATGTCAGCTATATTATGTGCAGTAATTTATAGTAGTGTTGTAAAAGTAAAAGTATGCATCTGTTCCCTTTAGAAGCCACAGTATTTGTTCATCTGATATCTGATATAAGGCACCATGACAGATTTTTTGTGTGTTTTTTTTGTATATATGAATAAATAACTAAATAAATAAATAGCCTACATAAATACATACATACATAAATTAATAAATTGTACAATTTAATGATAACAGACTAGAGTAAATTAAATAAATAATAATGCTTGAATGCCAAAATCTGTTTATAAGTTAATTAAATAAATTAATATAATATTAATATTATTAATACTAATAATGAATTTACGTTCAGAATATATATATATATATATATATATATATATATATATATATATATATATATATATATATATATATAAATTCTGAACGTAAATTCATTATATAAAAATAAATGAAAACAAATTTAGTCATTTTATGAAATATTACATTTTATAATATGTTAAATTATATAAATTATAGTATACTGGGATATATTTTACAATGTAATTCATTCTTGCGAGGCAAAGCTGAATTTTCAGTATCATTACTCCAGTCTTCAGTGTCACATGATCCTTCAAACATCATTCTAATATGCTGATTTATCTATGTTCAAAAGTAGTGCAGCTCATTATTTTTGTAAAAACCAAATTTGTTTGTTTGTTTACAGAGATAGATGTTGCAACATTATTCGTCTTTACAGTCACTTTTGATCAATTTAATGCATCCTTGCTGAATAGAAGTCTTAATATACAGTATATATAATTATATATATAATATATATATATTAAGACTATATATTATGATTATATATATAAATATAATATGTATTTATATTATATATATATAATCACCTTAAACCTGTACAAATGAAAAGAATATGATATGACCTCTTCAAAATGAGTTTTATTGGTGTTATTGTACCTCATATAGTAAGGAAAATTGCTGAGCTTTACTAGATCTACTGTACTGCTGGGACAGTTGGGTTAGATATGCGTCTCTGCCTTTGTTTGTGTGGCGTCTGTGTGTCTAGGGTTGATTTTTGTCCCATGTGTGCTTGCATGGGGTTTATGGTTCAGTCAAGCGCAAAATGCACCGTCAAATCTACAGTGGCCCTGTGCTTGAGATTTAATTCAGGCTCTAGTATAACAAGTTGATGTACAGCTTCTCTTTTCATGATGTCTAGGCCCGAGCGCAGTGTGCTTAGACCTGTGTTTTAACTCCAGTCCCTTTTTGGCTCGTCGATAGTAATTTAGACTAGACTCACTTGAAGGTCTCGAGGGTTTCGATTTCTGCGGCGATAAGGGTTTTGTGCTGGTCTACTTTCTGCTCTGATTGGCAGCAGGGAGGGCCTGCCATGTTGGGTGGCGGGGCAGATTTAGGGCCCTTGTGACCTTTGTGCCCATTGAGTGGAACTCATTGAGGAGTGGAGGGCCGCAAATGCAGTCTGTCCTGAGGAGACGGGCCAAAGAGAGAGAGAATGAGAGATGTATCGACAAACAAAAAGTCAAGGCCGAGGGGAGAGAAATGTCCCCTCTATAGAAAAGAATAGGATGGAGAATTGAAAAGAAGTGAAGAAAAGCAGAAGAAAAGAAGTGCACCCTTTTGAGAAACGATGTACGAAGAAGAATAAGAGCGTTAAAAATGTCTTTCAAAAATGCAGGAGAAGAATGAACTTTGGCAGTGTTCCAGTCCTACCTAGACAGCATCATTTATAAATCACATTATACGATTATTATTATTATTATTATAACATTTTCAGATTTATTCATTTGATTTCATTTCATCTCATGTTATCACTGAATTGTACTATACTTTTATTTTATTTATTTATAATTTATTTGTACTATACTAATATTTATTTATAAATAAATTATACTATTATTTATATATTATTATTTATAGATTAGTATTATTAAATTGCGCTTTATGATTGTTTATTTATTTGTTTATTTATGTACTATATAGTTTAAGTAGTACAATAATCTAAATTATAATTGTAATTTAACATTTACTATAATATATTATTTAAAAGTTAATTATTTATTTACTTATAAATTCTATCATTTTCAGATTTTAGCATTTAAGCATTATTAAATATTTAATTAAGTCTAGTTAGTTATCATTAAATTGTATAATACTTATTATTTATTTATTTATTTATTTATTTATTTATTATTATTCATTAAATAATAATGCTTAAATGAGTCTGAAAAAATAATAAATATTATAAAATATAAAATATAAAATATTATAATAACTTTAAAATAAATAAATAATTTTCATACTTTATAAATTATAATACATGTATATATTAATATATAAATATATACAATTAAATATTTACAACATATTTCATAATGTCAACATTTTATATTATTTAATAAATAAATATTTAGTAAATAAAACAAAAATAAAATGAAATTTTAAATAAAATAATTAAATTCATTCATTATTTACAAATTTTTATATATTTATAAATTATTATAACATTTATATTATTATATTAACATTAAAACATTTATGCAGTATTATTTATTTAATTTAATACATGTTATTATTAAATCATATAATAACTTTATTTATTTATTACAGTTTATTATAATTACATAATTTTTCTAATTTGAAATTTGTTATAATTTATCATTTAAATTAAATTTGACTGATTTATTTATTCATAGTTATAATATTATCAGTATTACTTAAGCATTATTATTCATTTAATTTAGTTCCATAGTTAACATTAACATTAAATTGAATAATAATTTATTTATTTTTATTTATAAATCACATTTTACTGTTATTTATATATTATTATACATAAATTAAAACATTTTAAGATTTTATACAGTATTTAAGCAGTATTGTTCATTTAATCTCATATGTCAATACATATTAATATCAATTATGATTAAATTGTACTATTTATTTATTTATTTATTTATTTATACATACATACGTTATTTACTTATGAATTATTATACCATTAACCTATAAGATTTTAGCATAGAAGCATTGTTAATTATTATTAATTTATTCTAGTCTGAGAGAAAAGAGAGAAAGACACACACATATATGTGATAAAACCACTGCTTCATATGCATTTCCATAGATTAAGCAGTTTGCTGAGTGTTTTGTCTGATCCAGCATTTATCCTCCATAAATCATGTCATACATCAGAGTGAATGTACTGAACCAGCTAATTTAGATGTTGCATAAGCATTCCTACTATCTCCGTGCTAATGTACATTTAAACTTCTCTCTGAGGACACTGTTAATAGATAGCTGTTAAACACTTTCAGCAAGCATGTTCCTCAGAAAAAGATCTAGAATCAGCACCTCCCTGTCCCAATCTCTCCTAAAAAACCCACAAGACTGCTTTCAGATCAGTACTAACTGCTTTGCTGTGAAAAAAATAAATAAATAAATAAACTGAGGCTGAGGCTTGTTATTCAGAATTAGCAATTTGTTAATGCTCTTTAAATGGCCCACCGCTGACATTTCACTCCAACGAAAACAATCCTGCCTCTAACAAGCCGTAGTTATGAATGAAAAGGGTATGAAGTGCCTTCAGTCCTCCCTCTAGATCCCAAATAAATGGCCCCTCTGCAGCCAAGCACGGCAAAGCTTGGGGGGCGGGGGACCTCTATCCACATGTTTATGGCTTATTAGGTCTGGAAATAAAATGGTGATTTTCTCCAACTGCGCGGTTATGTAATCCATTGTATCCTATGAAGCTTATGAACGCAGTTCGCAAATGGCAGGAATGTCGTTATCATCCCGCACATGCGGTCTGATGTCCGCGGAGGGAGTCGAACGTCGGGTCGGCCGGCAACTTTTCACCGTCAGCTCCTCCATGTGTACGTGCAGGAAGAAGTGCAACCATTGAATGGGGGCATGTAATGAGACATAAAGTGGGCTTGTTAGTCAAAGGCTGGCCGAGAGCGCAGACCCTGCCAGCTGTCTACAGCGTCCCAGCCGTCACACACACTCTCAAGCACTCACAAAGCACTGATATTTATGTAACGTGCACTCAGTAACCTCTGTATATGCCTGCAATGCCCTGTTTGTGGCTCCATGTCGCTATACCACTAGTAGGCGCTATTGCCGCTGGATGCCTTAGTGTTATTGTCAGCATGTGGAATTGTTCATAGCTTCTGAATATGTGATCACAAATGATTTGTAAACTGATTGAGTGCAATAGTTGTTCACTAAGTAAAATTCCATTCATTTTCTCCAAAGGGAAATGTATTTTTAAAGGAATAGTTCACCCAAAAATGAACATTTGCTGAGAATTTAGATGAAGGTGTAGATGGATGGTTTCTTCATAGGAAGATTTGGAGAAATTTAGCATTACATCGCTTGCTCACCAATGGATCCTCTGCAGTGAATGGGTGCCGTCAGAATGAGAGTCCAAACAGCTGATAAAAACATTACAATAATCTACAAATAATCCACACCATTCCAGTCCATCAATTAACAAGCTGTATGTTTGTAAGAAACAAATCCATCAAGACAAATTTAACTTTAAATCGTTGCTTCTGGCCAAAATACCAGTCCATAATCCATAATAACGTTTCCTCCAGTGAAAACTCCATCTCCTGTTCTCCTCTCACATCTAAATCCACCAACATATTTGTTTAGAAGTGTTTAGGACTGTTTTTACTTATAAACGGCACTTGATCTGTGCATATATCTCTCCTGATGCAGACAGGATGAATTTTTCAGTGGAGAAAGCAATATTATAGATAGAGGGCTCATATTTTAGCCGAGAAGCAACGGTTTGACGTTAAAAACGTCTTGATGATTGGTTTATAATAACATTCCATTCAAAGCAACAATTTACCCAAGAATGGTTTACAAACAATGAGGCCTCAATCTCAGCCTCATTTTTGTTTGTGTCATGCTAAATATCGCCACATTGGAATTATAATGTTCTATATCTGCATTCTGAGCGGTTTTGAGATATTGAGCTTATACTTATACTTTTTAGATAGAACATTTTTGTTTTCTTAAAAGGGATAGTTCACTCAAAAATGAAAATTCTGTCATTAATTACTCACCGTCATGTCATTCCAAACCTGGAAGACCTTTGTTCTTCGCAGCCAAATTGAGATATTTTTGATGAAATCCAAGAGCTTTCTGACCCTCCATAGACAACAACACAACTGACACGTTCAAGGCCCAGTAAGGTAGTAAGGACATTGTTAAAATAGTCCGCACAAAAAGTATTCTTCATAAAATTGTGGTTGAACCACTGATGTATAAAATAACTCAATTTTGACGAAAATGTCAGAGAGAACTTTATAATTCCAAGGTGACGATATGGCATCTCCTCTGTATAAGGTCCGTTATACAGTAGATGATATATCAAGACCTACAAAGACATTGAAGGCTGATCTAGCCTTAGATTTATCAAGGCTAGACTGTTTTTCTGTAGTGTACCGAAATCAGTCCTCACTCTTTATAAGATCCTGGTGTTAGATGCCTCATGTTTTCTGTGGAGTGTGTCTTGAGGAGACAGCTTACTTACTGGGAGTAACTAGCATAAAAACAATGAAGCTAACTACATTTTTTAGTAGCATGACTAGCCCAGTTGTTTTCAAAATAACGTAGCTTTTCAGTAACATGCAAGTTATTTTCCAAACAAACAGAAGTGTATTTTCTGTCATATTTATTATGCCCAAGTGAGTTGGGCACTATAAATATGACAAGGTTCAAACAAAAAAAGTTTAAAAAAAAAGCGTGACAACAGTTTAAAAGAAAATCCTGCCATCATTTACTCAAACCTGTATGAGAAGACATTTTGAAGAATGTTGGTAACCAAACAGTTGCTGGTAGCCATTGAAATCCATAGCATTTTTTTATACTATGGAAGTCAGTGGATACCAGCAACTTATTGGTTACCTTTGTGTTCATACAGGTTTGGAAAAGCTTGAGGGTGCGTAAATGATGAAAAAAAGACATTTTCGGGGGAACTGTCCCTTTAACTACTGTAAAAGTGTACTTATTATTACAATGGTCTTGGATTTTGTACTGACACCTATTGGTGTGGATGAATGACAGGGAATTGATATGTCGTTGCTACAGTTTTCTAAGAGTTTTTAGTGTGTCATGAACATGTCTAATACTTCAAAACTAATATATATATTCACAACAAATCTTACTCTTTCACTTTGACAAGACAAACAGCTGGAGCTCTGAGAGAACTAAAAGTCTCACTGATCGTTTCACCCACCAAACCATACAAAACTGCTCTCAGATCAGATCAAAGATCTGCCACAAGGCTCAAATGATCCATGGCTGTGTATTCAGGTCTGACTGACTGATAGATGGTGGCAGGGGAAGGATGTGTCCCCGGTTGTCAGTGCCACTCATCATTAACATGTCATCCCACCTGGCTGTTGTTGCTGTGTGTCTCCCGCCTCCATCGGCTCCCTGCGGATCTACCGTCACAGAAGCTGTTGTGGAAAGGGCCTCTGCGTTTCATCTCAGCCACAGGCCCTTTGTGCGGTTAGAGGACTTCTGGGAAAAATGACTCAGCCGACACTGGCAGACATTTTGGTATGAGCCTTGTGCTCTATTCAGTCACTTTTGTGATTGAGAGATGACATTTCATGCTGGTGATTACACTTTTAGGATTAAAGACCCATCATAAAAAGATAAAACTAAAAGTCTTTAGTTGTGTCATTAATGAAGATTTATTTGTGGTTTGCGAGGGGTGTGTTGTCACCCTCTAAAGGACTGATAAGGTATTGCAACTATAAGTATTGTTTCTGCAGTATACAGTGCATAGTATGCAAATTTTCTGTATTCATGTTGCACACTACTGTTTGAAATATTTATTGTTGAACAATGCATTGTTTAACATACTGTACTAGTGGAATACAGTGTACAGTGTGCAGTATTCAGTATGTAGTCAGGCTATAGTAAACTTTTCATTTCAGAAACAAAAAATGTCATTGTAAGATATTTAATGTGTCGTCCCTTCACATTTCATGGGCGATCGACTACAATGTCACTCTCCTGAACGTAAATAAAGCAGAGCAGCTGATTAACAGGAAAAGAAGTTTAATTACTGAAAGAACTTCTTGCAGAAGAACTGTGAATGTCTTCGTTCATTAGCAAAGACAAAAAAAAGCACCAAATTAGAGTTGTTCGGTTGTCCAGTTTCATTCTTCACCTGCTCAATTTGAACAACTGGCAAGGAAATTGGTTGCAGTGTGATAACTTGAAATTGTGAAAGGCTTTTATCCAAAAAGATAATAAATAAATATAATATAATATAATATAATATAATATAATATAATATGATATGATATGATATAATATAATATAATATAATATAATATAATATAATATAATATAAAAATACAATTTAAGATAAATAATAAAATATTATACTGTATAATTAAATAATTTTATTATATAATTAAATGTATTATAAAATTAAATAATTTTATTATATAATTAATATAACATTGTGTGTTATATTAATTATATAATAAAAGTGTACAGTGTGTTTATTTTGCAAAAAAATATAGTAGAAATAAACAGTAAAAATATATCTGAAAAATATGTAAAGTATAAATAGATATATAAAGTATAAATAAAATATATATATAAATGAATGTACATTTGTATAAAACATAAATATGAATAAAAACAAATTGTACAAAGATATATAAATACTGTAGAGTATATCTGGAATGATTTCAATATCACTATGGAATACGGACAGGATGTTTTGTTTTTTTTTTCTTTGAAACCCTGCTAACCTTTTGCCATCAAAGCTCCCATGGGTACTTACTTAATTAAATTAGGTGTTTGACCACGTTTACAGCTGGAAAACTCTTCCAGCTCTGGAATTTTAAAACACTGACCTAAGATGAAAAGAATTTCTGCTTTGGAAATGACTGAAATATTTTATGTTATGTGGTCTGAATGTGTCCACAATATGTGATAATGTCTGCAAAATCCAATTGTACATCTAAAGGACAGACAGAGGAGGGGACGTCAACAGGAAACATTGATTGAGACCCATAATGCTTTCACCTCTGAAACGCATGCATGTATCAGAGGTGCTGAGCGGTCATTCGATTAAGCCTTAAAATGTCTTTTAAAATTTCTGGCTGGTCAAAGGATGCACAAATCCATAAACTACAATGAGATTTGTATTGATTGATGTGGGTTCTGGTGCTACATAGGCTACAGGAAGAATGTAATAACTCTGTCCAGACTGACCGATTGGAGACTTGCCAGTTAGAAATAAAATGGATTCATCTGCTCACCAATGGATCCTCTGCAGTGAATGGGTGCTGTCAGACTGAGAGTCCAAAGAGATGATAAAAGCATCACAATAATTCACAAATAATCCACACCACTCCAGTCCATCAATTAACGTCTTGTGAAGTGAAAAACTGCGAGCTTGTAAGAAACAAATCCACCATTAAGATATTTTTAACTTCAAATGAGTCTTCTATCCATAATATTGCCTTCTCCAATTAAAAAGTTGTCTCATCTGAATCAGGAGAGAAATATGCACATATAAAGCACCGTTTACAACAACCCAGGCTCATTGGAAATACCTGCCTCTACATACATTTCTGCAACACTGTAATAATGTACCTTACTGCGCGTTTCGTGGCAGTTTCAAAGTGAAATGTCCAGAGAGTGGCGCTAAAACACGTTTAATGCGTGAACGTGGCATGCTTTATTACGTTGGTACAAGCACGTATTGCAGCATTTTTATTATGCTGCTTGAGGTATGTATTGTGGCTGTTTAGAATTCAAATATCCGGTGAGTGTCACTAAAGATTAATTCTCTGTCATTTCGGAAATATCCCCTACACCAAACCCAAACCTTAACCTACCCGATCGTGTTAACAAATGCAAAAGTAATATAAAAATGCATTTGCTGATGCAGCCATGCTATTTGAACTTCCTCATGCGGATTCGAGCTGTTTTGTTGAACCGTAGTTTCACGGGGTTCGAACCGGAGCTCTTCATCACCTAAGTGCAACACCCTATCACGTTAACAACCGAGTAAACCTACTGATTTAGAAAACTCATGCATATGAAGCTGTATATGTGATGACAACGTTCAAAAGTATCAGTTTTCAAATCGTGCAGGATGTTAAAATTGTTTTGAAGTCAGAATATAAAATTCTGCAAGTAATTGTGTGAAAATTTGCCTTTATTAATCAAAACTCTGTACCTGTAAATCATACTTTGTGCGAAAAGGAATAAAAGTTGTCTGAGTTTTACTGCCTCTAGTGTTCATTTTCAACTGGAAACTGCAGTGAATCGTACATATAAGTACGTTTTTTTCAGTTGTGCAGAAATGTATAGAGGCACGTGTTTCTAATGAGCCTAGGTTGGTTTACAAGCAAAAACAGTAAAAATATGCTGCTTTTCACATCACAAGACATTAATTGATGGGCTACTTGTGAATTATTGTGATGTTTTTATCAGCTATTTGGACTTTCATTCTGATGGCACCCATTCACTGCAGTGGATCCATTGGTGAGCAAGTGACGTAATGTTAAATTTCCCCAAATTTGTTCAGATGAAGAAACAAACTCATCCAGATCTTGGATGGCCTGAGGGTGATTAAATTTCAGTAAATGTTCATATTCCTTTAAATCTGTTTAAATTAAATATTTTTTTACATGAAAAATGCATTTAAAATGGCATTAAAATCTAGGTATTAAAATCTAGGGACATTATTTAGTATGTTATGAAATAAATTGTACATTATGTTGGTGATTTCAGGTTTTACTCTTCTTGCAGAGACATTTGTTTTCCACAGTATAGGCAAAACACACACACACACTTAAAAATAAAGGTGTTTCGCGATGCCATAGAAGAATTTTGTCTAAATGGTTCCATAAAGAACCTTTACCATCTGAAGAACCTTTCTGTTTCACAAAAGTTTCTTTGTTGCGAAAGAAGGTTCTTCAGATTATAAAAAGGTAAGGTAAGAAAGAACCTTTGACTGAATGGTTCTTTGTGGAACCAAAAATGTTTTTTCTATGGCATCGCTGTGAAGAACCTTTTAAGCACCTTTATTTTTAAGAGTGCACACACAGGCTGTATCTCTCTGTAGATGGTTAGACCGACCTGTTTCTTTGGTCCCTGCAAGGCCTTTGGGTTACAGAGATAAGACAGTCGCTAGAGGACATGGAAGCAGCTGTGTGTGTGTGTGTGTGAGTCTTGAGGTGACTGTCATTTCACATTAGAGGGTTTGGCTTCTTGTCTTTCCTGTGATTTTCCTCCCATTTCGCTTTGCATGAACGTTCTTTCTATCTGTAGACAAAACGGACTGAACTGAAAACAAATCTGTGTTGTTGTTGTTTCATCAAATTGTCTTCGCTCAGAGCACGCTGGAGAAAAAGCACAAGCGTTTTGTCCCTTTTTATCATTAGACTTGGTGTGAAGCGGAAGTCCATTGTTTATTGTTTGATGTGAACTATAAGTGTTTTGTGGCACTAGTGTTGGCGGGTGGTGTAATTGGGATTAGATTGAAAAGCCTTATGGAGTTGGCAGATGCACTCAAACAGTAGCTCGACGAAATGAAAGAAAGCCTGGGCCATGATCATTAACAATGACCTCATATTTAGTATGGCTGGGTTTTGACACAAATTTCACCATTCAATTCAATTCTGACGCACAAGCTTTTGATTCGATTTCCGATTCGATTCAATTCAATATCGATTAGTCTGGATATATATCAGGTACAGTACATGCCAAATTTTCTCTAAACTAATGCTGTAAAATATACTTGTACTACATTACTATAATACTGAAGGTTAAAATTAACTGATTTATATACAAACATTTTTATTATAATAAAGTTACAATTACATAATTATATTTCTACTCCAATTCATTTTTTGAAACAAACATTTAAATGTTGGCTGCCATAAAAACATGACGGATTTATTCAAACATAAATTAAACATTGAAGAACAGTAAAAATATTAATGAATATATTATATGATATATATGGTTACATGAGACAGGATACGGATTTCGGTAATTTGTACTCTTTCTTTAATCATACCTTCGGATATTTATTCATGTTTATTTCGTGTTGAAACCGGTATTAAAGCAGAGGAGACAATCGATCTGTCACTCTATTAAACAGCGCCAAAACGCCATTTATTGTTTGAATACTGTAATAAAATAGTAAGAATTTGAAATCTGAGACTTTGTTTCATATCAAAAGTAACAAAGCACAAAGCTTATTGCGATTTATTGGATGGGATGTACGCTAAAATGCTGCGTTCAATAACTGGAAACAGGCTAGACTAATCGATTCTTGGGATTTAAGAATCAATATAGTTTTGTAAAAATGAGAATTGGTTAAAACCGTGATTTTTGGCCCAAGCAAGACTTGTCTTAAATAAGTTTTAAATAGACATTTAAATATTAAGATTTTTTTTTTTTTTAAATAAACACCAGTAATTTTTGCTTTGTTTTTTTTTCCAATATTTATGAAGTGTACATTTATTTATATATATATATATATATATATATATATATATATATATATATATATATATATATATATATATACACTACCGTTCAAAAGTTTTCGATCAGTAAAACTTGTAATGTTTTATATAACATATATATATATATATATATATATATATATATATATATATATATATATATATATATATATATACACGTACATGTAACATGAATTGTGTTGTTTGTTTGTGATGAATCAGGTAAAAACTGGGACCTGAGCGCCGCTCTCAATGACTATGAGCAGCTCCGGCAGGTTCACACTGCTAACCTGCCCCATGTCTTCAATGAGGGCCGTTTCTACAAGCAGCCGGAGCGTAGCAGCACCCCGCAGCACATCAGCAAGCCTGAGCAATGCCCTCAGAAACAAGAGGACAACACTCAGGGTGAGCAAAGCTCTCTGACAGCGCCTCCTGTTGAGATTTATGGTTGTTTTCTCAATATTTTCTTCTATACCAGTTTTATGTAGTCGTGAAATGAAAATTCATGACTGATATTTTCTTTTTTCGATAATCCGTTTCACTCTGATGTACGCTACGATATGCATGAAAAGGTCCGTCGCTGTTCTATTTTTATCGTATTGTAATATGCAGAGAACAAATATAAGTTAGCCATTTGTTGACTGATTTCCCTGACAAATCCAATCAGCCCAGCAACAACATCGGCTCGACCAATGGCGTGAGTGAGGGGTGGAGCTATCTTTTTTTGTGACCAGTGAATGCAGTTTGGTGGCGCACAAATTACACCCTTCACTTTTCAATTGATTATAAAACAATTTTGACAACATAAAAGGACATTGGTAATGAATTTAAATGATTTCATGTAATTTTTTAAGATTGAAAAATAATATTTAGGGGAAAATAATATAGGATTGGGCTTCGTTTTGTTTATTGTGATTTGATTGGATCCTGAAAGATACTCATGGAAAAATAAAATATTATTGGTTTATATTATTTTTCCCTCTCCACGTGGAAAAGAAGTAGAGGTTGAGAAAGTTAATAATTAATAATTGTTTTTAAAAAATTATTTAAAAAAATACAGTTTTAATAATTAGCATATTTTCTTATTTAAAGAAACATTGATTGATTGATTGATTGATTGATTGATTGTCTGTCTGTCTTATTGTGCAGTGGCAATTAACATTAAAAGACCTGGAACATGTTTTAAGAAAGTAAATCCAATTTTAACAATTGATTAAAAAATTAGGAAAATTTATTTATTTATTTAGCTGCAATGATTCATAAACATTAAAACAACTGGAACATTTATTTAGAAATTAAATACAATTTTAATAATTAAAAAAATTATTAAAAAAAATAGAAATTGTTTTCATAATTAGCATATTTTCTTGTATTTAAAAACAATTATTTCTTTATTTATTTATATATTTATTTATTTATTTATTTGTTCGTTCGTTCATTTTGCGGACAATAAAAGACCTGGAATATTTATTAAGAAAATAAATAAGATATAATAAATAAGAATAAATAAGTTTTCATAATTAACATATTTTCATTAATTATTATATTTTTGAAAAACATTTATTTGAAAAATATGGATTGATTGATTGATTGATTGTGCAGTGATGATTCATAAGCATTAAAAGACCAGGAACATTTGTAAATATGTAAGTAAATATGTAAATATGAAGTAAATATGGTTAAAATATTTAGAAATGATTTGATTTCACATCTTTCCTCTCTCTCTCTCTCTCTCCAGAGAAGCGTCTTTCCCGGGGCATTTCCCATGCCAGCTCTGCCATCATGTCTCTGGCCCGGCTGCAGGTGTCAGGGGATTGTGCCAGGGAGCAGTTCCCCCTGGAGATGCCCATCTACACATTCCAGCTGCCCGACCTGAGCGTGTACAGCGAGGACTTCCGCAGCTTCATTGAGCGTGACCTCATTGAGCAATCCACCATGGTGGCCCTGGAGCAGGCCGGTAAGCCCAAACGCTGCTCTCAGATCAGCAGCAGAGTGAATCTGAGGCCTAGCCCTTCACTGCAGTGATGATAAACATAGATTCATGATCAGTACTAATGTCAGCTTAGATTGCATAAGACTAACTCGACTGCTAGAGTCAACGCTATACAACAGTGATAGAATTAAACTAATCTCTCATCTAGGATCAACAGGAAAACCAAGCGATAAATACAGACTTGCACGTCCCATACAACAAAGCTCAATAACACCAAAATTTAAAGAATATTTAAAGAGTACGTCACCCAAAAATAAAATTCTGACATACATATCTCTTTTTTTTCAGTGAAACACAGAAATTATACATTTGTAATTATAATCATAATCATAATTTATTATTATTATTATTATTATTATTATTATTATTATTAATTTAGAATTATTATTGATGATAATAATAATAATAATAATTATTATTATTATTATTATTATTATTATTATTATTATTATTATTATTATTATTACTGTTGTTGTTGTTGTTGTTCATTTATAATTGATTTAAATTTAATTTATTATTATTGTTGTTGTTGTTGTTCATTTATAATTATAATTATAATCATAATTTATTATTATTATTATTATTATTATTATTATTATTCAATTTAAAACTTAAATATTATTATTTTATTATTATTATTTGTATTAATTTATATTAATGATTTAATTTTAATTTATTATTGATATTATATTCATTATTGTTATATCATCATTTTATTATTATTATTATAATATAATTATTTATAATAATAATAATAATAATAATAATAATAATAATAATAATTATTATTATTATTATTATTATTATTACATTTCAATGTAGTATTTTACAAATTTGCCTTGAATTTTTATTTATTTATTTATTTATTTATTCATTCATTTTTTTATGATTAAGATGTGTTATTAAATTGAATCTTTTGCTGAAAGTGGTAGAAAAACATATAAACTCGAAGCTTCTAAGAAATTGGCACATGTATTTTAAACTCGAACATTAATTATCAAAAAATCAAGTATTGCAAGGGCGCGTTTCCAGTCTGCGCAAGCTAAATACTATAGCGAAATGCTAACACTTCGAACATAGCCTCAGGGCTTTGGAAATGCTTTTGGACTGTGGGAGGAAGATCCTATCCCAAGGGAGGGCAGAGGGGCTGAGGGTGGAGGCGCTGACGTTCACCCACGGTGAGCTTCACCAGCTCCAGAGAAACGAGTGGGCGAATGGTCAATGCCCAGTTCAAACTGCCTCAGGGCCCAGAGCTGCAGAGGACCGCTTATTCTTCCACTGCATGCCAGGAAAAAAGCTATGCTGAGTGAGCTATGCATTATAACTAAGCTAAACAAAAACACATTTTGGATTCAGGGCCCAAAATGTACTGAAAAATCCCAATCGACCAATGCTAGGACAATCATTAACCGCCAAACAGTGCCTGTGATGATTAAATAAAGATAACTGGCTATATGACTAGTAACTTTTTAAGGTTTAAGATTGATTTTAGTTTTCAAGAGTGCAATGGGATGTTGGATGGTGTTAATTAGTCCATGTTTGAGTAACGTCAGTGTGTTCTGTAGGTCGTTTAAACTGGTGGTCCACCATGTGCACCAGCTGTAAGAAGCTACTACCGTTAGCGACAACAGGAGACGGCAACTGTCTACTGCATGCAGCTTCTTTAGGTGAGACTTTCACAATTCACTTTCATGTATTGCATCAACACCTGCAACATCTGGACAAAAGAGAAGCGTTCAGTCTCAGATTTCATGTGATGTTCCTTTAAAGAGAAACACTACACTGTTGTATGTTTCTGAATAATATGGTGTCATGTGTCTGGCTATCCATGTTTTCCAGGAATGTGGGGCTTCCATGACCGGGATCTGGTGCTGCGGAAGAGTCTGTATGCCATGATGAAGAGCGGAGCGGAGAGAGAAGCTCTGAAGAGGAGGTGGAGGTGGCAACAGACTCAACAGAACAAAGAGGTTGGCAACTAACACCTAAAATATACTTAAGTTTTGGTGCGAATGTTTAGTTTATGCATACAGCCAAATGCGTAGCCTTTCAATGTGTACTCCATCTGATGGCATGCATGAACACAGGTGCTCAACACATGTGCACTTAAAAGTTTAATCTTGGTCCTTAAATCTTGGTCTAGATTTCTCTTCCCAACTTAAGCGATAAAAGTGTTTTTTTTTTTTACTCTTTTAAACTGGAGTTGCGTGTATTTATAGAAGCCTGTTTGCGCCACTGAATAAAATTTTAAAACAGGTAATTGTGACTTTTTGTCTTTTATTTATATCTCACAATTGACTTTTTTCTTAGAATTGTGAGTTCGTATCTCGCAGTTCTGACTGGAATTGTAATTGTTCTAACGGAATTGTAAATTACAAAGTCAGAATTGTGAGATATAAACTTGCAGTTGTAAGAAAATAGCCAGTTGTGAGCAATTGTGAGTTTATATATCAGAATTCTTCTTTTTAAGTTACATTTATGGGCTTTTATGCCTTTATTGGATAGAACAGTTAGACAGTAGACAGGAAAGCATTGGGTGGAGAGAGGGGCAAAGCACAGTTGCGCTGTATGTCGGCACACTAACCACAAGGCTATCGATCCCAACGTATCTCTCAATTCTGAGAAAGTCAGAAGTTCAAGTTTACATCATGCAATTCTGAGAAAGAGATGTAAACTCACAATTGCGAGAAAAAAGTCAGAATTGTGAGATAAAAAGTTGCAATTACCTTTTTTCATTTTTTATTCAGTGGCAGAAACGGGCTTCCATAGGTATCTCTAAACTCACTCATGCAAGTACACATCAACGTGTGCGTCTGTTGTTGCGTCTCTAGTAGCTTGTTGTTTTTCATCTCATTTGTCTCATTTTTTACTGTGAAACCTTGTGGACAAAATACATTAACTGGTGCAAAAAAATTCAAGTCGCATGTGTGAGAAAAATCTGGCTGCACATGTACAGTATGCGTATACTATGCTGACGATTAAATTTATGTCACACACTCTATATATAGCCTAGTGTACACTTTGGGCTTTAGAAAACGAATAAAAGTCCACATTGTATGCTAATCATGAAAAACTGTATAAAAGGAAATCAATTAGCATTAAGGTTCACTGTTATCATTTTCATGTTTCTGTTATGAAGATCAACAGATTTAAGAGAAGAAACATAATCAGTTCCTTGACCGAATTTTTCACCATTTAGTAACCATTCACCATTTTTTTAGCGTAGATAAACTACCGATTTCCTCACTGTAGCAGCAATGCATGTTATGCTAATTCTGTTTATGGTAGTTTTGGTATGTTTATTCATGTTTCTTTTTAGTCTTCAGTTTGTTTCCTTTGCTGACTACTTCAACAAATCAAGGCCTAAAAATATTTGACCTATTATTATTATTATTATTATTTATTTTATTTAGTTTTTTGCTATTTTTTTATAACTAGACTAGAAAATTTTTGCTATTATGTTAGCATCTGTTAACAAGTTCTCAAACATACTGTTTTGATTTATTTACATACTAAAACAATCCTTACCACTAAGTATTTCAACTTTATTTATTTATTTAATTTTTTTTTTTTTTTTTTTGCATAAACTACACAGCACTGCGTGTTACTCTAATATGGTGTTAGCTGCAGTTTTAGTTTGTGTTTACATAGGCATGTTTCTTTTTAATCCTCCATTTGTTTCTTTAGGTGCCTACTTAGATATTACAAGCACAATATATGCACTTCCTTCAAGTAGTTTGGTAAGAATCCATCTGCCAAGTGTGTAGTTGTAAAGCGTAAACATTAGCCTGCAGTTCATAATGGCTCTCCCCATAAACACTCTACAGATTAGCTTGTGCGTTTCCTCCACAGCTTTTAGTGTAAGAGCTTATTGCTGTAACAGCATACTGGAGGACAGGAAATCAGCAGCGTGATCGATAGCAAATCCTTGAATTCTTTATTAGCTGCACTGTTTTCATTGTCCTGAAGGCCCGCAGCTCAAAGCTGTAAGAAACGAGTGGGTGTGGATGGAGTGGAAATGTTTGTGTGAGAGGTTGAGGAGAGCAAATGAGTGGGTGTGTTTCCTATAGAACTTGTGCATGTTGATGCCATTGAGATAAAACAGGCTATAAAACTGAACAAAGTGCATGTGCAGAGGAAATAATTTAAATTTGTTAAATACGTTCAGAGGTTTTCGCTTACGTTTGCACAACCTCCTGCTTTTCCTTTTACTAACTAAATGTTTTAACTTGCTGTATGTGTCAGCGCCGTCAAATACAAAAATTATGCGAACTGCCAAATGACAAATTTAGAAATGAGACTATAAACAGTTGTCAAACTGATTTTTAGCTCAGTCAGTATTGTCACCTCTGACAGAAAACATTGTATAACTGTATTCCATTTAATCACACATTTATTGTATGAAGTAGCCATTTAGTTTTTTGACTGGTGTTTATATATATATATATATATATATATATATATATATATATATATATATATATATATATGTATGTGTGTGTGTGTGTGTGTGTGTGTGTGTGTGTGTGTGTGTGTGTGTGTGTGTGTATGTGTGTGTGTGTGTGTGTGTGTGTGTGTTTTTGTTCACATCTTAATTTTTTATTATCTGTGTGTTGTTGTTGTTTCTGAGTACTGGAAGCTGTGACACTAAAACAAATTCCTTGTATGTGCAAACATACTTGGCAATAAAGCTCTTTCTGATTCTGATAATAGAACCGAAGTAAAATAAGAAATTATATTTCAAAATTACATCTAAAAATTCCAATATTTTTAAAATAATTTATTACCTTTTTTAAAATATTATGCATAATATAATACAGAAAATTACTAAAAAATGATATTAATAAAAAAAAAACTTCTAATAAATATGTACACAATTTTATTAAGATTATAAAAATAATACAATTATTAAGAATACAATTAAATAATTTTAAATTGTCTATATTTTTAAAATCAGCATTTTTCTTTTAGGACATGACAGTAATCTATCTATCCTTCTATTTACAACACAGTATAAATACGAATATTAAAATATGCATAATATACCTACAAAAAATAAAATAAATAAATAAATAAATAAAAAGAGTATTAATAAAAAATGTTGTTATATATTATTATATATTATTTGTATTAAATTCAATTATATTTATTGATTTATTTATTTTTAAATTATGAAATGTTTATTATTATTTAAATATTTAAATATAAAATATTAAATTTTATATAAAAATAACATTTAATAAACAATGGAATTAATTGAATTATAAAATGAAATATAAATTAATTATTAATATTATATTATTATATATTTAATTATTTGTATTTCTTGAGTAATGGGTTTTTAATAAATATAAAGTATTAGTTTATAATCTGAGCACAGGCGGTTTTGATGGGTGTGATGGATATAATATTCATAATACAATTAAATTAATATAAATTGTCTATTATTTTCAAATGAACATTTTTCTTTTGGACATGGCAGTAATCTATCTGTCTTTCTATCTACAACACAGTATAAATACAAATATTTCTATAAAATATGCATAATATACCTATAAAAATACTAAAAAGAGTATGAATTAAAAATTTTCATTATTTATTATTAAATGTAAAATTATTTGTGCATTTAATTATAAATACTTTTAATTTGTATTAAAATTAAATTATATATATAATATATATTATATATAATATATATATATATATATATATATATATATATATATATATATATATATAATTTTTTTATTAAAATTTTTAAATATAAAATATTTAATTTTATATAAAATAAAATTTATAAAACATTCTAATAAATATCTAGAAAATTAAATTAATTGAATTATAAAATGAAATATAAATTAATGGTTAATATTATATTATTATATATTTAATTATTTGTGTTTCTTGAGTAATGGGTCTTTAATCAATAAACATGAAGTATTAATTTATCATTTCAGCACAGGGGTTTTGATGGGTGTGATGGATATAAAATGGGACATCTCCGGTGGAATATCAAGTGGAAATGTTGCAAGTAATGTTGTGAGAAATGTTGTAAATCAGCGATATATTCTCTCTCTCTCCAGTCGGGGCTGGTGTACACCGAGGAGGAATGGGAGAGAGAGTGGAACGAATTGCTGAAGCTGGCCTCCAGTGAGCCGCGCACACACTTTAGCAAGAACGGCAACTCCAGCGGAGGGTAATGCTCACCCACACACCCTCATATATATAGACACACAGTTACATCTTGTTATGTCACATTCAGTTGTCTTTCCGTTCCCACCTACTGTATAGATGTAACTACAAACATTTCCTCTTATGCAAATTGTGTAACCATTTACAACAATAGGTTTACATCAAATGCTACAAAATTTAAAAAAAAACCTTCATATCAGCCCCCTACACACATTTAC
Source organism: Spinibarbus caldwelli (assembly GCA_039654775.1). Classification (NCBI taxonomy): domain Eukaryota; kingdom Metazoa; phylum Chordata; class Actinopteri; order Cypriniformes; family Cyprinidae; genus Spinibarbus; species Spinibarbus caldwelli. The sequence goes on along the minus strand of CM077265.1, from coordinate 15,872,770 downwards.
CCATCATAACACACACTACTATGTATACGTATGTAAATTTTGTAAGGTATTAACCAGTAAGTCATAGGTGATGTGTAATAATTTCCACTTCAAAGTTTGAATAAAATGAAATCTGATGGCAAACTATGGACTGTCCCAGTACGCCCAGCTACAGTTCCCACAGACCTGCTCACACTGCACTCAGACTGCCATTAGAGGCCACTAGAGACTAACTCCATCCAGTATTCTCACTTAACACATGACCTTTAGATGGACACTATGCCATTAGACAAAACACAAAGATCCCATCAAGAACCTTCTTTTGCAAGATGAGGGACTGTTATAATGCATGGAGATGAATGCAGTGAAGTTGAGCTTATTTTGTGGTTGAAAAATCACTTTGTGTTCATTTAAATGTGACACTGCCACCTGGTGGCAGCAGTTGGAGCGTTACATTATTTTTGGCAGCAACACAAATGGGATTTTGGGTGAATTTAGTTTTAATATTATTATTATTTATTTATTTATTTTTTAATTTGAAAATTATTAAAGAGATAGGTCACCAAAAGTCATAATTCTATTATCATTTACTGACCCTCATGTCTTTCTAAACGTTTGTGACTTTTCAAACCTGTGTGAAGTCAATAGGGTCCAATCCAGTATATACTATTATAGTTTTTTTATTAACATTTTGAATTATATTTTATCTTTATATTTAGTTTTCATTTTAATTGTTGTTTAATTTTGAATATTTTACAAGTTTAGTTTTTACTTCAACTTATTCCAGTTAGTTGCTGAGACAACATTTCTAATTTTTCTTTTCTTTTATTACTTTATTTTATTTTTTGTTAATGATAACAGCAGTGGTCCAATGTTGGACCACAACATTCTTCAAAATACTTTTTGTTCTGCAAAAGAAGTAAAGTCATATAGGTTTGGAACAACATGAGAGTGAGGAAAGGGTGAACTATCTCTTTAATTTCCAATAAGATAAAAACAAAGTAGCATGCTAATGTTCGAAGCATATATTTTTGCATATTACTGTTACACATGCTTAAAATTTGGATTTTAAAAGTAGTATTCAGTATATACTGTGTAATGTAGTATGCAGAATGCTAGTATTAATTTCTGAAAAGCCATAGTTTTGGCAGAATTGCAGTGGATTTAGAAAATATGATTTCTGAAATCCGTCCTTCAAATGCATAACCATGGAACCGGAAACACTCACCTTAAATATGTATTTTTAATTGTTAAAATACTTTTACCTTTCTCTTCTATCATATGCAGAGACAACTTTAAGTAAACCACTTGTACGCCGATTCCTCTCAGAAGTGTGTCTCTCTGCTGTTTTCAAAACATTTCTTTGTTGTTTGAGTATTCTGACCAGCCCAGCATAGCAACCCTGGCTCAACCAATAGCGTGCATTCGGGGTGTTTATTCGACCAATGGCAGACAGGAGGAGTGTTTGGGTAACCTGTCTGAAAACAGTCCATATTTTTGCAGTTCCATTTGGTGACGCTGGTGATGCAGAAGTTATTTCACCTGCGTGTCAACCAGTACAGTTGATCTCAGGTCACAGATCAGCGTAGTGGAAACTCTGCACTGGCAGAAAGCAGTTTGGTTTGGTTTCTCCTCTCAGTAGTGTCGACTGAAGCGCTGCGGTCGAAAGAGTTTCGACCAGATCTTGCTTCAGGAGGAAACTTACCCCTTACCTTTAATCTGCCTTCTGAAGTCACACTGACTGGAAGTGAAAGCATCAACCGCCAGGTCTCTGGTCATGCCTCAGAGTCTTCTAGACTGGAAAATATAGCTTCCTGTTTTTCTCAGAGCGATCACGGTTCTGTCTGCTCTCACAATAGTGAGCTAAATATGAACTGGTTCCTTTTTTGACTTGTGTACAAGAACCAAAAGATTGAAACGACAGTTGGTAGTTGTGTTACAATACAGTGTTTAGTAAGTTTTAAAAGTCTAATACAGTTTCAAAAGACAGTGTAACTCAAGGGATGCATTAATAAATTGCTCTGCGTGATGAAGAATAATCCAGTTAGTGATGGTACCGTGCATGAAGGAAATTAGTTTGCCTTTTAGTTCAATTCGATTATCCAAAATTTCTTATGTAGTTTAATGTAATCTGCCAGGTGAAGTCTAAGTAAGCTTCCTTGAATTAGTTGTAGATCATTATGGTGAACTGGAAGCTTTTGCACCTTGGTTTAAGTTTCTTACTGGCACCAATAAACAAAGAATCATATTGTTTGTCAGATATGTCACTATATGTGTATGTGTGTCTCCTAAAGGGTGGATAACTCAGAAGACCCGGTTTACGAGAGCTTGGAGGAGTTCCATGTGTTTGTACTGGCCCATGTTCTGAGAAGACCTATCGTGGTGATCGCTGACACCATGCTCAGAGACTCTGGAGGGGAAGGTAAGACTCCCACAAGCCATTCAACCACATTTGCTTTTCCAGCTAGAAGATGTGCAGTTTTTTTATTCATACCACTAGAGGGCTTCATAGTGTTTTCTATTTAAAACCTATTTCATTGGAAAGCAACTTTATGTTCTAGTTGAAAACCAATTAAAGCTGTTATCTGGAGTTATTAAACACCTGATAACTCAACTTTGTGTGACTGTAATTACATGCTTGAATGCTTTTGAAGGATTAAAAATTAAAATTCTGTCATTTACTCACCCTCATGTCATTCCAAACCATGACTTTCTTACAAACTTCAGCTTACAAACTTCAAAACTGACACAAAGTAGCACTATATTGTCTTCTGAATCCACATGAAAGCTTTATGTGAGAAACTTGTCTTGGAAAATATTGACTTCTGCCCTAGTTCCCCTTGTAATGCTCATGAGAGAAGTAGTTTCTTTAACAAACTATTCTTTTGAGTCAAATCTTTTCAATGAATCAGTTCAAGATTCTAAATGATTAATTCACAAATTCTGATTAATCCAAATATGATCCACTGGAGGGGAAGATTAGCCCTATTTAATAAGATCTCTTTTTTTTTTGCATGAACTATTCCTTTAAGATTCAGTTCCACCAATGTCAATGAAACATTTCCATATGAATTTAGAACTTTTAACTTTAAAATAGATTCACTGAAGTGTCATATACACAAATGAACCATTTTTGTGCTTTCTTTGCAGCTTTTGCACCCATTCCCTTTGGAGGGCTGTACCTGCCGCTGGAGGTGCCTCCCAACCGCTGTCACTGTTCCCCGCTGGTGCTGGCCTACGACCAGGCCCACTTCTCCGCCCTGGTGTCCATGGAGCAAAGAGACCAGCAGAGAGAGCAAGGTAGACAATCACAGCAGACTGAATCAAACAATCACATAAAATGATGATACAACCGGGGTAAAGTAACTATGTATTATTGATATAAAATCCAATCTAGACTCTAAAGGTTTTGCAGTTAATTCCAGTCGAATGCTTTAGGGCAGGAATGCTAAGTAGATGAAACAGTTTTACAGTCAATAATTTAATGAGCAAAATCTGTTCTAGCCATTCTTATGAAGTAAATACAAGCCACTTAGCAAACACTGAGACAACAAAATGGAAATATCTGGAGAAATAGCATGAAAACATTATCAGTATTGATACTGGATATTTAATTGTGCATGCTTATTTTAACATATTATAGATTACATTTAGATTACCTTTTCCATCATACGATGCTCACTTAAATTTGATCTTTAAAACACAAATAATAGCCCTGTTAAATGTAATCTTTAAACAATTTCAAAATGAATGTCCATTTTAATAATGTGCATTATAATGTTGTGATGCCTAAATGCAGTTGTAGTGTTTAATTTTTTTTTTTATATTTTTATTCAAAATGGTATAGAATTTTACTATCACCTATTTATGTGATGAAAATAATGAAAATAATTATTGATTTATTTTAGTGCATGCCTAATATATACATTTTTTGAAAATCCTATTTTTAATGTTTAATTCAATTAATTCATTTTTCTTTCTTTCTTTCTTTCTTTCTTTCTTTCTTTCTGTCTTTTATTTTTTTTGTGTGTGTGTGTAAAGATTAATGAATATACAGGTGGAATACCTCCATGAAATATGTAATTTATCTATAGAGGAAATTGGTGGCTTACCATCCTTTTTTAAAACGTGTCATACTGGATATCACTTAACATTCATTATATTATATTATATTATATTATATTATATTATATTATATTATATTATATTATATTATATTATATTATATTATATTATATTATATTTTCACGAAGTGATGATTTTTATATTTAATAATAAAATGTCTTTGTTAAAACATCTAATGTTGAAATTCCTACGCTCTTAAAAATAAAGGTGCTTCACGATGCCATAGAAGAACCTTTTTGTGTAAATAGTTCCATAAAGAACCTTCAACATCTGAAGAACCTTTCTGTTTGACAAAAGGTTCTTTGTGGCAAAAAAGGTTCTTCAGATTATAAAAAGGTAAGCAAAAGATGGTTCTTTAAAGAACCTTTGACTGAGTTATTTGTGGAACCAAAAATGGTTCTTCTATGGCATCGCTTGAAGAACCTTTTGAAGCACCTTTATTTTTAAGAGTGTAGGTAGTATTACTTCAGGTTCAGTAATCACTCTTGAACTCCAGGTATTCCACGCATACTGAAAATCTGCATACTGTGCACATTTTGTATACTGCATACTGTAGAATTAGTGTGAAAAGAATATTAGTCTGCAATTCTGAATGTAAGCTAAACGTATAACCCTGAAGTGTAATTATTTTGTTTGCTGGTTCATTCATTCCATTGAAATTAGCTAGAAATTTTAGAAAAGAATGGACTTGAATCCATCTAATACTAAATGAATAATACAGACCTGAAATCTAATTACCTCTGATCAATTATTAAAAGCACATTTTGTAGACTCCAGTCGATCAGAGATTGAGACAGAGGGGAAAAAATAAGGAATTATACGGTTTAATATACTGTTTCAGACTCTCTCAGGGAGTCTGGCTCCCAGTTAAAGACATTATTAGCTGTCTGTCTGAATTAGAGCCTCCGTTCTAGACTATTATGTTCTATCTTGCAATCTGTACAGTAGAGTGTAATATGCACTATAATGTGCCTCGCGCCCTCAGAAGTCTGTCTGTAAACTGCAGTGGTGCCAGTTTGAGCGTGAGGTAAAACAACACACATGATGTTGATGTTGTCTAGGGCTGAATGGGAATGCAGGCAGAGATCCACACATGCCTCTCTCTCTCTCTCTCTCTCTCTCTCTCTCTCTCTCTCTCTCTCTCTCCCCTTTTCACTGACACACTGAAGCTGTCAGTACAGTACAAGCTGTTCTCTTCACACACACACACACACACACACACACACACACACACACACACACACACACTGCTGTTGTCTCACAGTCAGGACATTTGCCAGGCACAAACACACACCAACTGTCAGGCACAAGGATGGTCAAAACCTTACCTGAGGCATGAGACCTTTGGACACCACCAAAAATCTAAAGAATATTGTAGGGGGCACACAGGCTATATTTTTATAACTGTAAGTCAAAAATCGAATTACACAAATGTTCATTTTCTCTAGGAGTGGTTGTGGTTTCAAATATCTTGTTCAAAAACACTTGAAATCAGAATAATTTTTGTGAATTTTATCCACTTTTTATCAAATTTTTATTGCGGCAAGTTTTCACATGTTTTATGTTTTATAATTTTATACCAAAAAGCAAATTGATTTTTTTTTAACTTTGAATTTTGCAGTATTTATATTTTGTTTAATATTTGTTATACCATGCAAAACACATTTCAAACGGCTTTTTTTGTAGTCAAAACAGAAATTAACTTTCAGAAATAAACCGACCCTGAGAAATATTCATTAGAAGCAAAAAGTTTGACAACTAGTCCCAGTCACATGTTAGTTTGACAATAAATAACTATTTAAAGAACATATTTGATGCACCACATTTTGTGCCATAAAATTGCATATAGACAGCATTGTCTGTAGTTTATGTAAATAACATGTCTGGGTGATATAGAGAACCATTGGTTGAGTGTTTATTCCGCTAGATGGCGCGCCGTCCTTCTGTTAACCGCAGGAAACCTCCTCACGTACCCATTGACCCCAAAAGCATGTGGTCGGTTTGAAGCAGCGGGTTGTTGACAGATTAGAGGCCTTCACTGTAGTCACATTTCTCCAGGATATGAATGACTGGCTACTCGGAAAATAAAAGAAAAACACCTTGCACACTCCCGTCTGGAATACCTCCACCTTTCTGTGAAGTGTGTAATTTATCCATACAGAAAACTGGGGGAATTAGCTTTTTTAGAAACAGGTCATTTATTATATTATATTATACAGTACAAAAGTGACATTACATTTAGTAACTTTTAAACTACACAATTGACTGACTAGCCAAGTAGTTTCATAAGCTAGTTTTGGCAGATTAGAAACTTTCCTTAAGAATGACCTAATAGTAAATGTATTTATAAAAGTTATTTGCAGTTTTGTATGGTGAATTTAAACAGTCATCGAAGTTCCACAAGTATGAAAAATCACAAGTTGTATCTCAACCATACGAACTGACAATGTACACATACTATTTTGTTTTCTTAAACGGAAAGAAAAATCATTAAAGAAAAATTACGAGATTGATCACTTTTTTTAAAGCTATCAGCAACTTTGAAGTCCTATGTATTTAATGACCTAAAATTTAAATCTTTCAAAAATACATCTGGTTGGGAATCACTGCTCATGCTACAGTATGCAGCGAGGTGAAGGAGCGCTTGCCTTGGTTTCATCTGTTGCCACGTATCTGGAGACGGTTAGCGCCATGAGGCCCCACGTACACATTTACCACTCCTTTACACAAATGCACACACTCACACAACAGGGCATCTCCCTCTGACTCATTTCCCCTGATTCTATTCTTACTCGCATGCTTTCTCTCTCTCTCCATCCCTAAAGAGCCGCTTGGCCTCTGCCATTTAGGGCAGATCAGTCCAAGCCAACCACTACATGTGGTTTAGGCTCTAATCTGCTCCTCCCAAACCCCTACCTCCCTTCTTCCACTTCCCGACGGAGAGTCTGTCTCTGTGTGGCTGTCTTGGTGGGTGATACCCCCTCCTCCCCGGATCTTCCGCTCGGGTCTGCCAGGGAGTGCCCGTCTGCCCAGTGTGTGTTCAGGTGCCAGCGGTTTCCCGAGAACACTGAGACTCTTGTGTGTGTGTGTGTGTGTGTGTGTGTGTGTGAGAGAGTTGTGTCAAAAGACCCATGAAATTTTTCACTTGTGGCTTTCAATGTATGCAAGCTTTGAAGCTAACATCTATATATTAGTGCATTTCTAAAAATTAATAAAATAACTTGTTTTTAGCATATATGCACATTGAAATTTTAGTCATTCTCTTTTAGAAAAGCAGAGGAAAAATACTGATGACTCATCCTGGACTTGTGGGCATTTTTTTGTCCAATCAAATCCTTTAGAATGAAAATGCTCCACCCCTTAATACCACGTTCTTCTGACTAAGAATAGCGAATAGCATCGTTAACTGCTGTGACATAAATGAAAGGTTTTGAAAAAATAAATAAATGAAAGGGACAAACCTATCGGTATGTTTCAAGCTTCCTGTTTCAATAGGAAATGTATCAACATGGGAGAAAACCAAGAGTGAATTCTTGGTGTCTTTACATGAGTAGTCTATATTAAGCTCTCTTAGCTCTTGTCATTCTTCTTAAAAACTAAAAATGAATCTTCAGACTCTTACTCACATGTGCGCACACACATATTAGCTGTGTCTGAAATCGCTCACTCATTCACTCATTCACTAATCCCTATATAGTGTATGGCAGTTGAGTGCACTATATCAGAAAGGAGTGAACGAATTCGGATGCTGACGTATACACTGCGCGACAGACCGCTTCATCATATGTACATTTATCTTACAAGTACCTTATTTTAGAAAATAATATTAATAACAATAATACTCACAATGACTTTATATTGTAATTATACATACCTCCGCGCCAGCTTTGTGGTTTCATCGATGTTATATTATTAATTATTTTCGAAATGCTTAATATGTTCATAATCATTAAATACTATTAAAATACTGGCAATAAAAATAAACACATATTAACACGTGTTCATAATTTTATGTATGTATTATTTTTAGTATCTTGAAACTCGCCCGAGCAGCATTTTGTACTCAGGTAAGATGACAATAGTCTTAAGGCACCCTCGGGCAACAGATAGTTTTACATTGGAATGAATATACTACCTACAGGTGATTAACGAATATTTTTAAATCATCCACCAAATTATCATCACATCTCTATCATCTTTTGTAAGTTAACAACAACGCCACCTCAGTAAATTGGTAAAACATTCAACTGAGTTAATGCCTGCATAATATATTTTAATATTAATAACGCATGAAATAATAATTTAAGCAGATATAAGAAAGATGTAAATGAAATCTCTCATTCAAACTTGCTCGCTCCCGCTCTCTCTTCCAGTTCTTCGGTTCTCCGCATTGAATTGTGAGAAATAGTGCTTCAGCGAGTGTACAACAGTTGTACACTCAAAATCAGAGTGCATTGTGGGTAAAAAGTAGTGAACGAATGTAGGGAATAAAGTCGTTCACTAAAAAAACAGCACTAAAAAATGACTGACACATGATATAGTGCACTACATGGGGGATAGGGAGTGGTTTCGGACACAGCTGGTGGTATCATGGTGGGGACTTTACATTGGCTATATTAAGCTAATTGTAGTTGCTATACTGTAACTATACAACTTACAGAAACATTTTTGACTTTTTTTTGTAAATAAAATGTTGTTTAGTCCCTTTATTAAGCTGTCAGTTGGTCACAATAAAGATAGCAAAACCTTCCCCTGTTCCTTAAAGTCAGCCATTAGCTGAAAGTATTTGTCAAGGAGAACAAAATGTGATTAAATATCTTTCATCAACTTTTCTCTTTTTCCACTTGTAATCTTTCTTTAACCACAGGGTAATTGTAATATGTCACTGATTTTAAACTCTTTTAGGCCACGTACACACTGCAGCTAAATTCGGTTGTCAGTTCACTCCTTAATCGTGTTCTGTACACACACAATTCACTAAAATACTGGAGTGACAACCGCATTCCACAACCGCATTAACTCCCGAAAAATACAGGAGTGACAACCGCATTTACAGGAATTCTACGCAGTGTGTATGGAACTAAACTGAACAACTAGTTGTTAATGACGTATTTGAACGTGCATCAGAAATGTGTCTTCGTCTGTATGTGAGATGCAAGAAAATAACAGTGAAAGAAGTCTTAACTTAGCACGGGGCTAGCTGCGCCAAAGACTATAAGGTACTTTGGCTGCGCTCATGAGCCCTGCAGTAAAGTGCCAGTGTTGCCAGATCTTCATAGAAAAACAAAAACAACAAACAAGGACAAGCACAAAAAAACACTAAAACACCCAAATGCTTTGTTTTATAACACCAAAAAAATCATATCTCATATCCACAACAGACAACTTTATTAACTTCATAAAGTGCCTATCTTTATGAGATAAGACCAAACAACATGCCTAAAAACGCTTGTAAATATGAGGACATGGCACCACTGCAAGACAGTGCTCTCTAAAGCAGTCTCCCGAGCATAAACACAACGCTGCACGTCTATCAGCGGTAGTTTAGTTAAAATCGATGGACAAAAAGAGTCTTTAGTCAAAAAATGGCACATAACAAACGGCTAAACTTTTATTCACTCCCGCAAGACGACAGAATGTTGCTATGGCTACAAATGCGGGAGTGACTGCTGTTCCGTACACACATGGCACGATAATTTACGGGACTCACTCCCGCATTTAGATGCGGTTGTCACTCCTGAAACTTGTAGTGTGTACGTGGCCTTAGTGATTTAAGGCCCTTTTGAAGGTTTTTTTTTTGTTTGTTTGTTTTTTTGAGATTTTCCTGCATGTTGCAGACATACTGAATGGTTTCCCTGTGACGTGCCATGCTAGTATTGCTTTAATGCACCTTCATTTTTCTGTGGTTAAATTTTATATGACACCAGTCAACCAACAGGAAATGTGCGTTGCTATTTTAAGACATGCCTGTCCAGCTTTACGAAGACCTCTCTTTTCTTTGGCATTCAGCAGGCAGCTTTTAAAGTTTCATCTTGAAAGAATGAAAAACCTTCTTGTGCCATGACCAACTCACGCCAATCTTGGGTTAAAAACATCCAGATTCCTCACATTGCAATCAGCGGTAAGCATCAAGAGGCCTACGGATATTTCCATATACAGATTGCGTGTTTTATGTGGCTCTGGAAAATATGTAGGCAATCACATTCCCACGAATGTTTTGGAGATTCACGACGAAGCTTTGTTTTAACTCGCCATTATTGTTTACGTGGCTGTAAAATACACAACTGTGAATGAAAACTACTGAATTCACACCTCATCAAGCACAAGCACGGTTTGCGTGACTAAAGCGGACTAATTGTTTTCCTCAGTGGGCACAACTGCAGTGATTGATATCACCCACCAGAAGGGGGAGAGTCAGGAAAACCACAACGATCCCGGGAAATAATGCTTTGGGAGTCACTCTCAAAAGGATTATATCACACATGCCTCACATGACAGATATTCCCACTCATTGCCTAACTTTCCTGAGGCGGTGCCATGTCGTGCAGCCAGACCCACTCGGCATACATCAACCTCTCGCCCTCATGCCAACGGAATAAACTCCGCATGTAATGCACTTGTAATGTAGCATGTCAGACTCCATGAGCAATGTTGTCTGTCAACAAATTCTGTTTGTATTATCACCGCAGCGCTCAGTGAAAGACCTTATTTACAGTCTCGTCATCTCCTGATTACTTGTCCATTATCACTCGCTTGTTTATCCAGTCAAAGTATTTTGGTTGTAACAACAGACAAGCAATGTAGGGGTACCGAATACCAACAGATACTTGAGGAATCAACACCCCTCGTTCCTTAAGAGAGAGTGGCCTTGACGTCACAGTTTTGAATGTATGCGGTTGAGGCGGGTCAGTCAAGGACAGGTCTACACGACTGCCAGAAGGGATACAAAATACATTATGCTCCAGTCCCTCAGGGTAGAACTGGCAGTGGTGGTGTTTGGACCTGGAACCGGCCCAAATGGTAACAACAGTGCGAGCTGAAGCATGTGAGTGTGTATGCCGGGCCAGAGAAGGGAGGACAGCTGCAGTGTAGGAGTCGGGACACAACCCCACATAGCTCCAGCGTTCACCGTCTGACCCCGCTCTGATGGGAAACTGTATCTGTGTGTGCGATAGGAAACACAATGGAGTACTTGTTGGTTAGGTTTATGTATGAGTGTGTGCCCACATGTACGATTTTTTGTGTTATTCTGCACAGTGTGTGCTCTGCTTTGGGAATTCCACCTACATTTCTTTCAGTTTGGACTTTGGATGCTCTTTCTTGTCCTGGTGTGACTCCCCAAGAATTTGACCCACAAAATGCTGTAAGAAACCTCATAGCCTCAAATGCGCCAGCAGTTTATGTGTTTCAATAACAGTGAAAAGAACGCAATGGTTGGGGTAAATGATTTTGGCAACTTAGATGTTTTTCTGGTCTTGGAACAACATTCGCGTTAAAGAAACATAGTTGTATATGAGATTTGAGATTGCGAAGCAATGATATATTCGTCTTTTAGTCAGTGTTATTTTGGCTTTATTTTCAAAAACTTTTGCCAAATTCCTATTGTAGAACTACACTACCCATAATCCTGAGGGGAGGCTTTGATTCTCCAAGATGCACATCATAACAGCTTAGCAGTGACCTCCTACACCCATGGAGTATTGTAAATAACATAACTGAGTCGGAATCACTCTATGGTCCCAGGCCGAGACCACCTTGTTCAGGTGATTTTGCACGATTACTTTGGTACGATTGTCACGTTCATATATGCCTTAACCAATCAAAGTAAGTAAGAAAATGTGCCAGGTTTCAAAACATATGCACCAAACGAGCCAGGTGTGAAAACAGCATTAGTACCAAGCCTAAAATTGTCTTATGTAGCCATCTGTTTGCTTCAGTCTGATTTGAGAGTGGTTATAACCTGGTTTGCAGTAAATTAATTCTCCTTCTGAAGGTTACAGATAAATCTTTCATTTTGCCTTTTTGTACCTCAATTTTTTTTTTCTTCCAATCAAAGTTTGCAATGCAATGATTTATCTCTGTGCTGGTTGGTTTGACTCACCAAGGTCCATTGGAGGAATTGAATAGAAAAAAAAAAAAAAAATTGCCATTGACAATTGTGTTCTTTTGTCATCCTCCCAAACCTTCACAAAAAAGTACTGTGCTGGTAATGATATAAGATTGTAATTCCTTGGTTGATAATAATTCCTTTTGTTTTTTGAGAAAACTTACACAATCTGAAAGGTACATATTCATGACAAAATGTGCTTGAAGTGAATAAAAGTTGGAAATTCTTAGAGGGTAGACTGAGATTTTGAATTGTATGAATGTTCAGTAAACCAGCTGGACATTTTTGGCGCTTCTTGTTGCCAGGATTGTGAATTAAAAGACGTGGGTGGGAGGCAAAGTCGTGTGTTGATTGAAAATTCAACAGGGAGGAAGTGTGCTTCAAGCATGCTCATGTCTTACTGTGGAAAATGGTTAAATGGTAAACACACTAGGGTTGCACAATCAAAAAAAAAAAAAAGATTATTTTGACAAATTGTGATTTGAACTGCTTTTTTTAAAGGTCACATATTTTACACCTTTCTGGAGTTTTATTTTAGGTGTTGATGTCCTTAAGAATATATATTTGCGGTATAAGCACCAAAAACCATCTCAATATGTTTTTACAGCTCCTCTCTCAGGAGCTCTGCTAAGAACAGGTCGATTTTGGCCTGTCTAATTAATATTCATGAGCCTCTCTTCTGATTGGCCTGTTGTTTTCTGAGTGACGCACGGCCAGGCCAACCACAGGTAGACCTTTTAGGGCCGACATCACAATTACGTCACAGTGCTAGCTGGAGGCAAAACAAAGGGAAAACTGGAGGCGACCCATTCAAACCAGTGCAGATTCAACTACATAAGGAGCTTAAAATATCGTCTTGTTGTGATGTTGGGTGCCAGAATCAACGTAATACAGCCTCAAATTAGAAATTTGATTGCATACCTGCTGCCACTGCCAGACAAAAAAACCGACGACGGCTGTGGTTTAACGCGATAAAACGAATGGACTGGACAGAAAAAATCGTCAAAAATGCTCACGTTTGCAGCACACACTTCTTATCAGAAAGGGATAAAGTATTGCCTTTTGTTGTTATGGGCACGTCTAAAGATTTCTTGCATTTCACGACTATGTCGTGTATGAAATAATGTCTGTGTGCATGTGTGTAAAACAACAAACTGATGATTTATGTATAATCATTTGTAATTGTATATACATTGTTGTGATTGTGGCTGGAATAATAATGTAGCTGTAAAAATAGTTGCCTGCTGAAATTGAAATGTATATAGCCTACATCTTCATCATGACTAGATAGACACGGTGAGTTTGTCTTTACTATACACGTTAGATGTGATCCACCTCATAGTAACAATCCTGTCAGATCGTCCATCCTTGGAGTGAGTGTGTAACATTACAGGTCGGCTGATTTCGTCCATTAAAGTTAACCTTTTTGACATGTTTCAGTGTTGTTGGTGCTCAGCAATGGCATGGACGCGATGTTGTCTGGGGGTTTGGCAAAAGGTGGGCGGTGCTCGGGGTGATGACTGAAGGCGGTGACTGAGTAGTTCGGACGTCACATTTTTACGGAAGTCACAACGGCTCGTGAAAAATCACAGCTACTTTATGCAGGCTGTGTGCATTTTACTGTGGATTGACAGTTTTGAAACTTATATGGTAGTTACATAGCCCTAGACCTCTGTTATCATGAAAAAAGCCAGGAAGTTTCAGTTTTGACTATCTTGAACATTAGTGTAAATCTTAAATGTAAATTTTGTGGTATAATAATCTTGCATAGCCATATTTCGATTAGATTTTTTTTTCTTCTTTTTATCAGCCCTACTACAAACACTTTCTCTCTCCTTGACCTTTTCTTTCTTTCACACACACATTTATTCATTACTGTGACTCGATGTCTTTCACTCCTACTCTACAGTGTCATTTAAATTAGTCATCGAAGAGCAGTATGTTCATCATTGGTACACCGTGAGTTCTACCCAGCAGTCACCTGGCAAATGGCAGGCCGTTCATGAGGAGAGGAGACAGTTTGTTCTATCAGTGTGTGTGTGCTTGTGAGTGTATGGTTGTGACAGAAGGGGTTTGGAACGTCCTCTATTCAAACATGCTGTATTTTCCAACAGTCACGAGAACTGAATCGCTCTCTTTATCTCGCTTCTTTCAACCCACTCTATCTTTTCCCTTCCATTCTGTCTGGTGCCTGTGGTTTAAAAAGACTAGTCTAGTAGTTAGAATGGATGGAAGGCCGTGATATTTTCTATTTAGGAAACAGGGCTGCACCCAGGCCTGTTAACTTACGGCTAACATACCCCTTGATTAATGTTGAAGTGTTTTTCCTGTCAAATGGATGTTGGAATCATGGAAATATGATTTGTTTCTCTTACATTTTTGCAGATTTGTCATACCTTGTAGTGAAGGAGTAACGATGATTCTTTAGAAGAAACAGACCACTGAAGCAGTTTTTGGAGAAAAGTTCACCTAAAAATTAAAAATCTGACATCATTCACTTTGCTTGAAGAAAAATCCATAAATTTAAACCATTATGCACTGATAAACTTTGCCTGTTAAATCAGATATGATGACTATGGTACAGATAAGTAACATTGAAAATAATGACTGAACCTTAATTTTTGGGTGAACTATTCCTTTAAAAGTACAGTAGCTAAGCAGAGTAATCTAAACAAGTACACCTCTTCCCTAGTCCTAGTATCCAGTCAAAAACTAGGCCCATTGTTTGCTTCAATCTGTTTGGAAATTGGTTGCAACCTGGTTTCGAACGTTACATCAAAATCTTTAATCTCGTTTTTTTGTCCCTCCCTTCCAGCCGTCATCCCATTGACCGACTCTGAGCACAAGCTGCTAGCACTGCACTTTGCGGTGGACCCTGGGAGGGACTGGGATTGGGGGAGGGATGACAACGACAATGCTAAGCTGGCAAAGTAAGACCACTCTTTTTCCTTCTCATCCTCCATCCACCCCTACTGCAAGCTTAGAAAAATGTAATTAATAACTTATGAACAGGTTCTAGCCTAAATGAGGGGTAATTAAGACAAAGGTCAATTGATGCCAAATGAAGGACTCTGTCTATATGTTATCTTTACCATTTGAGGGATTAAGTTGGACTAAATCTGTCCATAAGGTCCCAGCACATGGCACCAGGCCACATTATCCTCACAGAGGTCGATCGGCTCTTGATTGACAAACCTTAAAGCCTCATTCAGTCATTAAAGCCTGTACATGTTCCAAACTTTTATCACTTGCATATTCTTGCATTTAGTCTTATGGTTAAGATGACTTGTACAGGATGTTTTCAAATCTGAGTAACTTTGCAGAGGTCAGCCAGTTAAAGCATATAAATAAATTGCAGCAGCACCACACCAACCATGACTTACAGAAGGAAAAACAGAGACAAAAACAAACATCTGTGCTGAAGTAACTGTAATGATTTGGCCTCTAGTCCATTGGCTCCATAATGGACTGATAAATACAAACTGTCATTCCCTGGTGGCTAGATTTATGCACTGATTGAGTTCCTAGTCGCATGCCTCAAATGGTTAATAATTTCTTCCATTCCCTCATTGGCACATAAGAGATGACAAGAATATTCAATGCCTCATTCAAGCTGATAAACCTTTTGAGCAACAAATTAGGTTTTAGAAGATAAGTTTTACTATGTTCTCCTCTCTCTCTAGTCTTATTCTATCACTGGAAGCTAAACTAAACCTTCTGCACAACTACATGAATGTAACATGGATTCGAATTCCTTCTGAAACAAGGGTAAGTGGTCATCCATTTATTGGTTGACAAGGGTTGCAAACCCTGCTCCTGGAGGGCTACCTTCCAACTCTGCTCCAACCCACCTGGCTATGTTTTCAAGTAATCCTGAAAACCTTGCGTAACTGGTTCAGATGTGGTTGATTTAAGGTTGGTACTAAACTCTGCAGGATGGTAGCCATCCAGGAGCATGGTTGTTTCCCCCTTTTTAAAATTTTTGATAACAGTACTTGTTAAAGGTGTCTACAGTTTTGAGTCCTAATGGCTGATCTATATATTACAGGCTCCTTTGGCTCAGCCCGAGTCGCCCACTGCCTCTGCAGGTGAGGATGTACAGTCTCTGGCAGAATCCATGGACTCGGACCGGGAGTCTGTTTGCAGTAACTCCAATATCAATAACGGCAAGTCAAGTAAGGAGAAGGACAAGGAAAAGCAACGAAAGGACAAAGACAAAACAAGGGCAGACTCAGTGGCCAACAAACTGGGCAGCTTCAGCAAGACTCTGGGTATCAAACTTAAGAAGAATATGGGTGGCCTTGGAGGACTTGTTCATGTCAAGATCAGCAAGTCCACTTCAACAAATGGTCGAACAGTAGAGAACGGAGAGCAGAAATCCAAGAAAAAGGACTCGAAAACACGTAAAGGGAGCAAAGAAGAGTCAGGCCAGTCGGCCAGCACATCCTCCTCAGAAAAGGCAACTACTCCCTCTCCTACAGACCGCGCTTCTGGTAATTCACCTGTTGAGAGACTGCCAGTATCAGGCAAAAACTCGGGTGATCGGACACTGGACAACTGGAAGTACAGCACAGATGTCAAACTTAGCCTGAACATACTTCGGGCAGCCATGCAGGGCGAACGCAAATTCATTTTTGCTGGGTTGCTGCTCACCAGCCACCGACACCAGTTCCATGAAGAGATGATCAGCTTCTACCTAAGCAGTGCCCAGGAACGCTTCAGTGCTGAGCAGGAACAGAAGAGAAAGGCTGAGGCTGAGAAGAAGCCTCAGACCAATGGAGTGGCACTAAAGAAGCCTGAACAGGAGAGTGTTTTCCAAAGGGAGCATTCAGATAGCTCTCCACCTGAGAGTTGCTCACCGGTGTTGCAACCTAGCCATAATCCTTCTCAGTCTGTGAAGGTCCAAGAAAGGGGAAGCCCAAAGCTTGCTACTTCTCCTATCCCGATACCCATCCCAGCCTCCATCCCAGGATCCTCCATGTCCCCTGTCCCTTTCTCCTCCCCAAGTAACGGTGCTAAGAGACCTGGACCAGTCCCTGTTTCAGCTCACTATAGCCATACGCCACCTATCCAGAGGCACAGTGTCATCCATCTGAGGGATGTCAATGTGCAGTCATCCAGCTACCAAGATGAGACCTACAAGCCAATGGTTGGCACTCTAAAAACTTGTGCTACCTACCCCCAGCAAAACCGCTCACTGTCCTCTCAGAGCTACAGCCCAGCCCGCATGTCTGGTATCCGTACGATTAATGCCGTAGACACCCTCCCGTACAACATGCCTGGGGAACACAAGTCCCACACTTATACCAACGGCTTCAACACTGGCGACATCCGGGACTGTCTGGAGTTTGCAGATGAGGACCCGGCACCCCATGCCTGGCTGGGGCAGGACAAAACCAAAGGGCAGAGTGGCGTTTGCCCAATGTACTGTTTTCAGCAGAAACGTTGCAGGAGAGAGAACTGCACCTTCTATGGACGACCCGAGACAGAGAACTTTTGCTCATACTGTTACAGAGAGGAGCTGAAACGCAGGGAACGAGAGGTGAAGGTGCACCGACCTGGATAGCCCTGCAAATGCGCACACATATATAGCCACCCCCAATGTGTGTGAAAAGAACAGCAACACCACCACCTTTTTGCATTTTGCAAGTGATACAAAGAACTGGCATAACATTTTCCTACTATATTTAAGATCGGCCTACTTGTATTCTTGATACTTTACTCTCAATAGCGAACGAACACTGCTTTACAATGACAGGAAGGGCAACCAGAATCAGTTTACAGCTTTGGCCAGAGATTGTGTTATTGTTTGTCCTATGTCCGATTTAATTCAATCTTTTACTTGTTCTAGAGTAAAAGCTCTTGTCTGTGCATTTTGCTCAGTCTGTGTTGTAAAACTCCTTGTACCTGCAGAAAGAGATGTAAAAGCATATGTCAGTCTCTAACGGAGCTTCCCAAATCATGGAAGGGAAAACTCTGTTTAGAGGTCATTATAATGCAATATTTCACAGCATAGCTCTTTGGAATCTGAATATTGAATAACATTGATTTTGCTGTGCATTGCAAATAATTACAAAGGGAGGGAGATGCACTGTTCAGCACTCTGATTTTTTTAAAAGCAATAAGTTTGGTAACAACCGTCACCCCTCCCCCTTTTATCTATGCATTCATGACGTCAGCCATATTCTACTTTTCCCCATATGATTCTACGGGATTTAGATAAGATTATAAGAGGTCTGCTGTACAGGGATTATCATGGTGGAAAATATTCAATATGTGGCATATCAGACTGTGCTTTTGGATTGATCTTGTGGTGTATGTATGTATATACAGTGCCTTGCAGAAGTATTCAAATCCCTTCATTTTTTTCACGTTTTGTTATGTTGTAGGCTTATGTTAAACCGTTTTAAATTACTTTTTTTTACACAACAATCTACACTCCACAAACCATAATGATGAAGCTAATAACAGGTTTTTAACATCTTTGCAAATTTATTAAACATGAAAAACTTAAATGATTCCATTGCATAAATATTCAAACCCTTATCTGGGACAGTTGAAATTTAGCACAGGAGCATTCATATTGCTTGTAGATGTTACTACACTTCGAATGAAGTTAACCTGTGGCAAATTCAATTGAATGGGTATGATTTGGAACTGCACACACATCTTAAAAAAGGTCTGCAACAGCAAACAGCTGAAAATGCATATCAGAGCAAAAACCAAGTCCTGGGGTCAAAAGAACTGCCTGTAGAACTCAGAAACAGGTTTGCGTCAAGCCACACATCTGGGGAAGAGTTCAGAAAAAAATCTGCTGCATTGAAGGTTCACAGAATCATGTAGCCTTCATTATCCATAATGGAAGACGTTTGAAACAACTAGAACTCTTAGAAATGGAACTCTTAGAAATGGTAAAGAAGGGCCTTGTCTAGACTGGTGACCAAGATGCTGATGGTCACTCTAGTTGAGCTCCATGATCATACATGCAGATGGGAGAAACATACAGAAGAACAAACATCACTGCAACACTCCACCGATCTGGGCTTTATGTCAGTGTGGCCAGACTCAATCTTCTCCTCAGTGAAGACACACAAAAACCCACTTGGAATTTGCAAAAGAGCACCTAAAGAACCCTCAGACTCTGAGAAACAATATTCTCTGGTTTGATGAACCTCAATTCCAAGCATAATGTTTGAAGGAAAACAGCTCTGCCATCACCTGCAGAGTACCATCTCAAAAGTAGAGTGTGCTGGTAGCAGCCTCATGCTGTGGGGCTGTTTTTCAGTGGCAGGGACTGAGGGACTCATCAGAGTAGAAGAGATGCTCAATGCACCAAAATATTGAGATAGCCTTAATGAAAACCCAGTCCAGAGCATTCAGAACCTCAAACTGGGCAGAAGGCTCACCTTCCAACAGGACAATGGCCCTTAGCACACAGCAAGAGTGGCTTATAGACAACTCTGTGAATGTCCTTGAGTGGCCCAGCCAAAGCATGGGATTGAACCCAATCAAATATTTCTGGAGAAACCTGAAAATGTGCATCTACCCCCGTCCAACCTGACAGAGCTTGAGAGGTGAAGAGGTGAGGTGAAGAATGACAGATAATTGCCAAATGCTGATGAGCAAAGCTTGTCACATCAAACAAAAAAGACTTGAGGCTATAAAGGTGCTTCAGCTAAGTACTGAGTTAAGGGTTTGAATACTTATGCAATGTAATTATTTCAGATGTTTTATTTTTTATAAATGTACAAAGATGTGACAGTTCTGTTTTTGCTTTGCCATTATGGTGTAAAAATTAATTTAATGCAGTTTAACATAAGGCTGCAACATAACAAAACATGAAAAAAATGAAGGGGTTTGAATACTTCCACAAGGCACTGTATGTATGTATGTATGTATGTATGTATATGTATATGTATATATATATATATATATATATATATACACACACACACACACACACACACACACACTGACTTTCCATTATGCAGTGTATTGTAATATAAAGCCTCTATATAGGAGGGTTTGCATTCCATCATGATATCAAATGAAACCTCACTATTGTGTGCTACTTGAACTTGACATACTATACAGTAAGCATTTGACTTCCATTCATTGCTTTCTGTATTTGCAATATATAACACAGTCATGCTAGCGAATGCTAAATTACAAACCCTTATATGCTTCAGCAGTGAACTAAAGGTGGAAAGCTTATGAAACTGTGTATTTGTCAACTGTTTTATACCTTCACTGATGGCACAGCTTAGCTAAAAGCAATTGGCAAGTGCTCATCAACATTCTGTTGCACTCATGCTAACACTGCCATGCTAGCCTCTCATGTGCCAAAAATGGTCCTTCACCTCCATTTCATTTGTCCTCAGGAATATTAGTCTTAACCACACAATTGTGATTATCATATACAGAGAAGAATCTAAATCTATAAATGTAAAATTGGATATTTAAAGGTACAAATCTACCTCTTGAAAGCGTTTTAGGTTTTTGACTCTCATAGATTACATAGTGTAAAATCGTGTCCTAACTTGGTGCAGTGTGGATTATTAGTAGCTGAAATTTTCATGTCTACAATGAAAGCGAAAATTTGGTGACAACAAATTCACAGCCAATCAGAAGATTAATAGACCTATGAGATTGCATTGTGGGTCAAGTAACCCAGTGAAACCAAGCGATGGACAAAATTTTCATGAGTTGCTTGACACAATTGTATTTAGTTTGGACAAAATCTCAATATCACGACTGTTTAGGACACATTGCCAAACAAATCTCTAAATGTAAAATTGGACATTTTATGGTATAAGCGTACCTGTTTTTTTAGATATTGATCACAGCAGTGCAAAAGCCTTCACAGACAACAACATGCTAAGCTACTAACTGGCTAACAAACATACCTGCTCGAAGCGCTAGTTCTCATTGTGTGCTAGAAAATCAGGATGTTACAGATAACTGCGCCAATCAAGTCAACTAGCATAACTAACATGTTAGCCACTTTGTGTGCCTCTTCATGGACAAGATTACCATAAGAGCAGCGCTTGTTGTGTTTTGTTGTGTGGCGGTGTCCAGGTAACCAACGCCGTATCTCTGTAAGTGTTTTGTCTTTCCTGGCCAAGGATGTCCACTGCTTCGTTCTCTTCCCACGTTTCTACACCTCCACAATCATGTGTGTCTTTCGCTTCCCATCTTCCTGCTTTTCCTCTCCCTCCTTTATATTCGACAAGCTCATGGACTCTCACCGTCTTAGAATTGTAAAATATGATTTTGTATTCATTTGAGAGTTTTACACTACTTTAAATTATTAATTTGCACATTAGGTACCAATGTAAATAGCAGGAGAAAAAGAGACAAAATAAGATTAGTTTATTGTTAACTACGGTGTCTGTGTGGTTCTTTTCATTGTTCCTGCGGAAGAAAGGTGTGTGCTTGTGTGCTAGCATACTGCATGCCTGCGTGTGTGTTTTTCCTCAACGTTCTGTAATTTGAGCAGCGCCCTTGGCTGCTGTTTCAGTCTACAGTATACAACACCCACATTAGACTGTCTGACTTCTCATATGATTGAGCCCGCAAAACTGGAATAGAATCTGGTATAAAACTGGACGTCTAGTGCTGTTCGGCTTCTATATCCCTGCAGTAGTTGCTGTCAGTCGTGGACCATGGCATTAGCATGAAACACAGCACCAAACAGCTGCCCCACCGGTCACCTGTTTAACATCTGCCAGAAAAGTCTCGCCCTGACAATGAACTCTCTGTTGTGTTGTACGTTCACTTAAGACGGACATTCTTCGCATACTATACACAAAAGATTTTAGAGGCCCAAGACTTAAAACGCAAATCAGGTCACTTAAAACAATGAGAGGTAAATAACTCTATGATTTGGGTCACCCTTAAAATTTTAGTCATGCATATTTTAAGCCCCTCTCCCTTTGAGACTGCGAAATATCTTGAATTACAAAACGCGATGGTGGCTTATCTGTTATTGGCAAATGTCATTTGCATCATATGTGAGATGTTTTTTTACGACTGTCGTGATACAGGATACAGACACACCCACATATTTTACTGAGGGCACATGGTACGGAAGATATAATTCTGCTGATGCAGAAACTAGGGCACTTTCCCAAGAATTGAACCATGTTCCAGCTGTCATAAAGATGTAAAATGACTTAGCAACCTGTTCACCATAGATTTATCATTGGATTTCAAAGAGACTGGGGGAGAAAGGGCTTCTTAACAGTATCAAGTAGTATACTTCTTTAAATTTTGTAATAATAATGATCTAATTTATGTTGTATTTAGGCATGGTGGTCTAGGGTGCCGCAGGCACTGTGGGAGTTTCAACAGTGCAATTCTGTGCCGTTATTTTACCTTATACAGAAGCACTAGAGTACAACACTAACACTGACTGCTTTTGTACACCCTAAAGGCCCGTTCACACCAAGAACAATAACTATAGATAAAGATAACTATAAAGATAACGATATTAGCATCCACACCAGCAAACAATATCGTCTGTTTATTCTAAGCGCACACTCGTCTGCCGCTTTAAATTCTCGAGCTCATCACAGCAGGATGGATTCTGATTGGGTGTCAATGTTTGTATCGTTCATCATCTGGAAAAATTGTTCTGAAAGTGATTCCAACGATATTGTTTCTCTGTGCCTTTATCGTTATAGGTGTGGTGTGGACTCTGCTATTATTTAATATTGAGAATGATTTTTAGAACTATATCTTTATCGTTATCTTTATAGTTATCGTCCTTGGTGTGTACGCGCCTTAAATCCACATTTACACTATCTCCAACATTTGCTTATGATTGTCTCATTTCACATCTAATTGCACAGAAGTTCTGATTAGAATCACAGCCTGGTCTGGTGGCTTCATATGGCCTAGCCACAAAATGTAAAACATTTCAACGCATCCAAAGTCTAAAGCAGATCCGAAATTTCCACTTGCGCATATGACTAGAACTCCATGTACTTCCATTGTAAATGGCTATATGACTAAAACTCCATGTGACTAGAACTCCATGTACTTCCATTGTAAATGGAAAACTTACGGTCTGTCATTTGTTGGAGCTCGTTTTTCCTTGCCAGACATGACAATCATAACTATTCATGGGATTGCTGTCAGAATTCATCAAGTCATACAATAGTGTAGCGCTGCTTCTGTTTGATTATCAAAACCACCCGATAGTTGGAACTTGCTCCCAACCTCCCGATTGTTGGAACTTGTACCATATTTCTGCATAAAAACCTGCATTGCAAACATTTTATTTGAGAAGTATTTGAGCTCATATTTAAATCTCTGATGTTTGATTGAAGGTATTTGATTGGAAACTTGGCAAACCCAAGCATAATGTGAGATGTTATCTCTTCTGAAACTCTCAAAGATGTGAGATTACTTAGATCTTTTTCTCTGGAGAAACATCTGAACCCTTTTCTAGTACTATGTTCTGAACGTGAAAACCAAAATACTACTGACATACGTGTAGTGCCTTGACCTCTCGAGGGGTAAGTAGAAGGGGAAAGATGTTTTTCTTTTCAAGAAGGCATGTGAACTCATCTCCGTTCAAAGCAGCACGCACGGAGATGCAAAGACACACTGCCATCTATCAATCAGCAGAACGGCCCCTGTACGGCTCTCCCATGACCTAGTTTGCGTTTGTGCGCAGCTCTCTTCAAAACATCACCCTGCCCACATTTTTTTCTCAGAAGTCTCTCGTCAATAATCCGACATTCTGTTTGTCGGCTTACAGTTTCTCTAAAGAATGCAAAAAATGTGAGAAGATAAATAAAACGGGAGAGAGAGACAGTATAAGGTCACACAGTTCTTTGCCGCATGTTATTTGTGATCCATGTCTTTCCTGCATTGGTGGAGAGGAAGTACGAGAAAGTGTGCTGTGCTCAACTGGGGCATGGCATGCTGTCATGTGTTTATAGGACTGAATGTTAAGAGGTCTTGTGACATGGTAGCCAATGCTTTATTGTGCCTTACAGTACATAACAGCACAAGGCAGTGATAGTGTACCATTGTATGCAGTCCACGCTTTACAGTCTTGACTCTACTGTTGATACCACAAACAAATTTCATGCTATTAAAGCATTGTGCCACTCTTTACCCATGGGTTCTCAGACATTATGTGAAACAGAGTAAAATATGCTCGCCTGTGGTAATTTCACAGTAAGCAGCTTTGTATAGCTTTTAAAAAATAGTAATAAAAAATAAAAACAACAGGAATATGGCATACAATGTCTAACAAAGTCCTAAACAGGAGTTAAAGTGACAGTGGGCAATGCTGCCAGTCTTTTCCATGTAAATCTGTATTTTTGTCCTAGCCATTTTCACTAGCATTTTATTGTTTTTTGTTTGTTTTGGTTGAATATTTACAGCAAGGGATCATGGTTTAACATGCTAGCATAGCTTCATTAGCCCTGTTTACATACTCAAAGCTAAAATATCTATTCCATGTAAACCTGTTTTTTAGCTCTAACCATTTTCACAAGCATTTTCTTGACTTTTTTGTTACTGTTGGCTGTTTACAGCAAGGGGTCATGGTTTACCTTGTTAGCATGGCTACTAGCCCAGTTAGCGTACTCAAAGTTGAAATATTTATTCCATGTAAACCTGCTTTTTTTTTAGTCCTAACCATTTTCCCAAGCACTTTCTTGTAATTTTTTCTGTAGGCTGTTTACAGCAAGGGATCAAGGTTTATCAGGTTAGCATGGCCACATTAGCCCAGTTAGCACGCTAAAACCTACAGTATCTCTTCCATACGGACCTGCATTTTTGTTCTAACCATGTCCTCAAGTATTTTCTTGTGTTTTTCTTTTCTTTAATATATTTACAGCAAGGGGTCAAGGTCTATCAGGTTAGCATGGCTGCATTAGCTAAAAGCTAAAGTACCTCTTTCACGCAAACCTGTATTTTTGTTCTAACCATGTCCTCATGCATTTTCTTGTGTTTTTCTTTTCTGTGTGATATTTACAGCAAGGGGTCAAGGTCTATCAGGTTAACATGGCTGCATTGGCTAAAAGCTGTAGTATCTCTTTCATGAAACCTGTAGTTTTGTTCTAACCATGTTACCAAGCATTTTATTGTATTTTTTCTGTAGGCTATTTACAGCAAGTAGTCAAGGGTTATCAGGTTAGCTTGGTACATTAGCCCTGTAGGTGTTCTACAATATAAAAGTTAATAATAATCTCTTTCATGTAAACCTGTTTTTGTCCTAACCATGTTTCCAAGCAATTTCTTGTCATTTTTTTTTCCTGTAAGATAAGGTTTAGCATGTTGGCATGACTCCATTAGCCCTGTTAGATGATGGCATAACATTCTAATTAGTATCTTTCTCCACTGACGTCCTTTTTCGCACACTAGTTGTCTGTGTAGCCAATCAACCATAAAATGTTAGAAAGAGTGAAGGAGAACATAAAGGTCTTTCTACAGGTAAACCAGCCCACCCTGTGGAGGCGATGTACTGTAGATGAGCAAAGAAAGGAAACAACCAAAATACTCACTAGTGGGAGGGTCCTTTTTCTGAAAGAGACAGTGAGACTCTGCAAAGAGAGAGAACAAGAACCGTCTTTTCTTTTTTGTGTGTCCGCCAGATTTATGGTTGCAATTGAAACCATCAATAGCTTTGCTCTTTTGGCAGAGACAAGAGAAGCCCCAAGATGGAGACACACCCTGTGATCTGTGTTGTCACTTGTATGGAAGCAATTTTCCAACAAAAGCCCTTATCAGAAACGCTAATTATCATCTTTACTTTCATGTTGGTAACAGCGGTGTCTGTTTTGGCTCTGACATAATGAGACCAAAAAGAGGAAATGAAGCCTCTAATAAATATGCATGCTTATTTTCTGCCAAGATCGTTGAGCATTTAAATTAAAACAAGAGGACTGACTGTAACAGCATGGAAAATGGATCACTGCTGTTTTAGCAATGCTTTTACCTTTAGATCTTCAACAAAGCTGCAGTTTTAATAGACAGTCTAGGCAATTTTAAATCGACAAAGGATGAAAGATTTTAGACAGAGAAATTACTCTGTTCACAGTGCCACAACTTGAGACTTTCTTGCTCAGAAATGGTAAATCCTTACCAAAATTGTACCATTTTAGCTACTTTGGGTAGTTCAGATTTTTTAGTTTGTACGACAATCGTAGAAGGACAGCATGTGTCAGGTTTTTCCACCTTGCTAACTTCCACTAGGCAATGAATTTTAAGGCAATGAAAAATAATTTACAGCACCTTAAATGAAAGAACTTCTAAGTCTGCTTTGATCCAGAAGTTTGAAGTGTTTTTTGGTTTCAGGAATTTTGTGCTCCCATAAACCTGTTCAGTCGGGTCATATACTGTACACTGGCCTGGTCAGATTATAGATGCTAGTTGGGGTGTGTCTGTGATCTATGTGTCCCCAGAGAAAGATGTTCCCTGCTCACTGTCACATAAGCCCAGCCTTACAAAGAGACAAAAGTTTTCTGTTGATAGAATGAGAATGGTTACTTTTGGTCAATTTGGTTGATATAAGAAAAATAATTCAGGATATATTCTATGAAAAGTAGTCTTATCACTCACACACACACACACACACTTATTTATTTATTTACTTACTTACTTACTTACTTACTTACTTACTTACTTACTGGAAAATAACACCAAAATTAAACATGAGAGATTTTTTTTTTTTTTTTTGAATGTACTAAAACTGATAATAAATTAAAGTCTAATGCACCAGTGTTATTTTAATATTAATTATATACTGTTGTATTGTTTATCAGTATTATAAATTTGCTTTTATTTTTATATTTTCCTTTTTTTTAATGTTAATAATTTTATTAATAATTGTATGTGCTTTTGTGATTTTTTTTTTTATTTTTGCAGTTTTTTAATATTTCTATTTAGCTTTCATTTATTTTTATTTAAGTTTTAGTTTTAATTAGTAGGTACTTTGTATGTAGGTTAAAAATCATCTAATACTTATATTTTATTTTAGCTTCACAGTACACAGAAATGTACATTGTGCACTGATTACATTTTTATGTGTTTTGACTTTTTTTTTTTCTCCCAAGTTTCCAAATTCCCAGAGCACAACTGTATATTCTGCTTTATTTCAGTTATGAAATATTTAGTACTTACTGAATCTGGTTGGAGTATAAAAAGATTTCGGCTATTTTGTTGTCTGCAGAGAGAACAGTCATAATATAAAGGAGCTTCCTGCTTAAAGCAATTGTTCACCCAAAAATGAAAATTTGCTAAAAATGTACTCAGGCCATCCAAAATGTAAATGAGTTTGTTTCTTCATTGCAACAGATTTGGAGCAATTTATCATTGCATCACTTGCTCACCAATGGATCCTCTGCAGTGAATGGGTGCCGTCAGAATGAGAGTCCAAACAGCTGATAAAAACATCACAATAATCCACAAGTAATTGCAGTCCATCAGTTAACATCTTGTTATGTCTTTTCTCCAAATCTGTTCTAATGAAGAATCAAACTCATCTACATCTTGGATGGCCTGAGGGTGAATACATTTTAATTTTGGGTGAGCTACTCCTTTAATAGGCTAAATTATCTAGAGTGAGCTAATATGCTATGCAAATTTATGCCAGTCTGGCTTGCGTTACATCGATTTAGGATTTTTTTAAACCAGAGAGGAAGTGGGTAAGAATGTGATCAGGATCAGACCCACATTAGCAGTATCATTTCCTGGACAGACATTGAGTTCGCACCAGTGCCACCCGGTGCCGCCCCCTTGCCATGCTGGAGTACGTGAGGGACAGAGGAGATTCACACCACGACGGCACCCACAGAGACACCCACTCACAGTCTGAACTCGTGAAGCTCGTGTCCTGATCACCCAGCACAACGGCTTCACCCACTCTTTATCTCGCTGCCTCTCTCTCACCCACACACACCTTCTTTTCTTTTATATTTGCAATTTATACGCCCCGTTTCTGTTTTAAACTCAGTAGCATTGATGCTCTAAAGCTCTGTGCCACAAAACTGAATGAAATGCTTGTCAAATGATTGGCTCCCATTTAGCATCCCAGCTGGCGAAAACCAAATGGAGACAGAGAAAGAGAGAAAGAAAAAGAAAATAGTAAGATATTCTCACTCTCTTTTTAATCTTTCCCCTTACCCCTCCACCCACCAGCAGTCACTGTACACACACACACACCCACATACACACATTCAGCAGAGGAACAGTTCGTTCTCTGGGCTCACAGGGGCTGTCTTTCTTACTCACTGGCTCCCACTGCAGTATGATCACTCACTGAGGGAGAGAGAAATGAATGATGCGTCTTCCTCTCTCTCTGTCTCTGTCCGTCTGTCTGATTGACTGCTGGACCCAGGACATTCAAGGCACAAGTGGTGCAAAACAGACGTCTGGATCTATTGATTTATTCAGAAATACAGTAAAAATGCAGTTCAGACATACAGAGACTTGAATACATAATTCCTGCCATGAGCATGTTATTTTGGTATTAATAGTCATGTTACTGTTTTTGGGAGGTAGTCAGAAATGTCATGGTGATAACTGTACTCGTATCATAATGGAAAACACAGTCTAATTCATAGATTTAACGTCTTGAAAAGAAAACGTTATTAAAGCAACTGTATGTAAGTTTTTTTTTTTTTTTTTTTTTTTTTTTTACCTTTAAATATCAGTTTCAAAATTTGCTGATGGTACACTGACTTATAATAAGGCTAATGGTTTCTGTTTCTTTCTCATGAAGCCCTCCAAACGTCTGTTATGGGAGTTTGTAAGTTTGGTGAGCGGGTACGAAATTCCGCGAAAAGGGTGGATTGCTTTATGGCAGCAACAAACGCACGTGCTAGTGATCATCTGTAATTACGACAGTTCTATATTTACGACCATGAATTGCACACACTTAAATGTAGGGGGCGCTACAGTCGAAAAAATGCACAAAACTACATACAGTTGCTTTAAGTAGTTAGCCATAATATATTTTTCTTCTTAAAAATTTACAAATATGTTAAATGACCCTGGACCACAAAACCAGTCTAAAGTAGCACGGGTATATTTGTAGCAATAG
Organism: Spinibarbus caldwelli; assembly: GCA_039654775.1. Lineage (NCBI taxonomy): Eukaryota > Metazoa > Chordata > Actinopteri > Cypriniformes > Cyprinidae > Spinibarbus > Spinibarbus caldwelli. Next base: position 15,843,494 of record CM077265.1, on the reverse strand, counting down.
CCAAAAATACATCGTATGGGTCAAAATTAACGATTTTTCTTTTATGCCAAAAATCATTAGGATATTAAGATCGTTACATGAAGATATTTTGTAAATTTCCTAAGGTAAATATATCAAAACTTAATTTTTGATTAGTAATATGCATTGCTAAGAACTTCATTTGGACATTTTCTCAGTATTTAGATTTTTTTGCGATTTCAAATAGTTGTATCTCGGCCAAATATTGTCCTAACAAACCATACATCAATGGAAAGCTTATTTATTCAGCTTTCAAATGATGCATGAATCTCAACTTCAAAAAATTGACAGTTATGACTGGTTTTGTGTTCCAGGGTCACATATGAATAAATATAAAATATAAATTAGTAATTAGTTGCTCCACCTCTGAAACGACTTTCCCTTTTGGCTCACATCATCAAAGCGTCTATATTTTTCAACCCGTCCTTTCAGCCTAATTTTTCCAGTCGCTTAATCTCACCTCCCTTTTTATTTTAGGTTGTACATTTCCATTTAAAAAAATAAAAATAGTCAAATCTCACAGAGAAGTAAAATGGCAAGATATGAAATAAATTTATGCATTTAAAAATAAACTCAAATAATATTTTTAAAAAAATTCCCCAAAACAGTTTGTTTGACAGTGATACACACTAAAATGACTGTTCACAAGTGATATTTAATTTTTTTTTTTGGATCTACTTTAAGCATGCTCTAGAAATGGTTCTCAGTTTTAACCAAATACATAAATCTATGAAAAAAACTAATAAAAATCTTTTAGGGGAAAAAATCACAAATTTGTTGGGTGTTGTAATTTTTCACACTATAAATATTGACATGGTTTATGATTATTTCACTCTTTATCTAGATTTTCACCAGATTTCTAATTTTTATGTGGTCATACACAAAACAAAAATACTAATAAATAAATAAATAAATAAATAAAAAGCTGAAATCTGTTGAAAAAGCTGAGTTTCTGCTGAAACTGAGTGCATGTATCTGACATAGAAAGAGAGATAAACGTTTATCATGGACAGACAGAGCGACAGGAGGTGAGCAGACGGAGTTAGGAACACACCAGCCTTCTCTCAGCGTATTTTTAGAGTTTTCATTCTTCTTAACAGGCTTGAAAATGAGAGTAACCAGAGAAAGACAGGCCAGTTAGTGGGTGGTTGTGAATTTTGAAATTGTTGCTTCATTGCATAACTGAGTGGGACAAAATGTAGGCCACTCATTCTTTAGTTTTGAATCGGCCCTTATTTGATATTGCAATGGTCCAGATTTTGAAAACAGTCTTTTCTGTGTGAAATATATCACTTTACACACATGGCGTATGACGCACGCACATGTGCCAGCCACATTGCTCCTCTGATATCTCACCATCTTGACCCTCTATTCAACACAGGCCTTGTTCAGTGTTGCAAATGACTAGACAGAAGACACAAATGCCACCTGTTTTGTGGTCTCTGTTGACATGTCCCTGCATCACTTACAGTAAATATTTGCATAAGTGCTCTAATGCCAAGAACAAGGTGTACTTCCTGCAGACGGACGTTTCTGAGTGCATTATTCCACTCAACAGGCGTCTCTCTGTTCTCGCTTCTTATTGGCATCCTGCTGAGCAACAAGTGCAGCCATTGGCTGTGCGCTAAAGGGTTCGGGTGAATTAGTCTGCCTAGAATTGTGCTCTGCGTGCCAAAGCTTTTGATATTCAGAGCCAGGAACTGCAGTGCGTGCAGGGCTGCCAAATACTGTGTATGTCACGGATATCTTTAAGGAGTACAGTCTCAGAGTCTGTAATGAAGTTACTGAGCATACAAATGAGCAAGTCTTTATAGTTTGATGGAGTTTTGTAGCCTGATGAGAATAATTATTTGACAACTTTGACAACATTTGCTTAAAAAAACAAGACTTTTATCAGTGTAAATTCTGTTGGTCTTCCTGTCCAGTATGATAAAATAATAATAATAATGATTAAAATAATTACAATAATTTATTCAAAATAATTTAAAATAATTTCGTAAAGTCATTGATTGTAAGGTAAAAAAAATAGTTTATAATAGTTTATTTAGATTATAAATACATAAACTAATTTAAACTAAATGAGAAATATATATTTTTAAATGATACCTGCGTGTATGTATGTGTGTATATCACTAAAATTAATAATAATAAAATGATTACAAAAATGTATTCAAAATAATTTAAAATAATTTCTTTAAATTCATTAATTGTACGGTTTAAAAAACAATATGTAAAAAAATAGCCACTAGAAAATAGTATTTAATAGTTTATTTAGTTTATGAATTAAACTAAAATAAATATTTCATATTTTAAATAATAATAATAATAATATTTTAAATATATGTATACAATAATTAAATAAAAATAGTAATTGAAATAAATGTATAAAAAGTAATTAAATTTATTACAATAATTTATTCAAAATAATTCAAAATAATATATGAACAATAGTCACTGGGGAAAAAAAGGTGATAAATTGAACTAAATTAAAGGTTTTATATTTTAAAATTTAAATGTTTAATATTTTAAATAATCAGTGATGTACAAATAATATATAACATATTAATAAATAATATATAAAATAAAATCATTATTTATTTCAATTAAGGTAATACATTTATTAAACTAATTTAACTGAATAATACAAGAATTGTTAAGAATATTTTAAAAAAATAATAAAGATATGTTTTATTTAAACATTTTAAATAGCTGATCACACCTATGCTTACACATCAAATAAATGTATTATATATTAATATTAACATATGTATATTATATAAAATTAAAGTATAAATTATACTTGGTAAACAAACAAATGACACAGAGCAGTGCTTCTTATTTATGAATTTATTCTCAAATGTAAACTTCACTATTTCATGCATACAAGTTAAGACAACATACATTATTTGACAAATTCTTGTTAATTCTCATATTTGCATAGGACATAGTCACAATATTGTCTAACATGTAAAAAATAAAAGGTCATAAAAAGGTACAGCAGAGCAACCATAGACCAGCAACAATAATATAATCTGAATAATTCAAGGAACTGTACAACTGTAATACTTCACTGTAGTGATTTGGTTGATTGCAAATAAAATTCAAAACAACAAAATAAAAAAAAAACTGTTTCATTACGCGGCAGTTATTTTTTATGAGGTTATGGAGAACAGAACTGGCCATTGCTAGAGAAGAGCTATTGTACAAAGTACAGAGGTGCTGGGAAATAGAAACCCAGCGTCATGTAGTCACTGGAGCAGGCATCACACGGTGTCGTTAAAACAGATTGTTAAAATACAGACGAATACGTACAATAGGAAGGCAAGTCGAGTTCACGCGGCGAACGTCTACAGGACAGCATGAGGCCGCTAGTGCCTCACTACGATTCAATATACAACATTTATCGAAATCTCTACGATAGGAGAGCGTGTGCACACGATGTGCTTGACTGGTATGTATGAAGAGGGAGGAATCTGAAATCACTTTGTTCCCATATCAGGAACATCGACCACCCGAACTAATTTCATAGACGTCGGAGAGAAAAGTCGCACGGAAACTGCAACGGATGAGGATGCGTTCAGTCTTTCAAATGGCTCTTTCACAGTGTTTGATCTTCAGAGCTCGATTATGGGGTTTTATCTTATGGGAAATGTCGGCGTATTCATTTGAAATTAATTTCGGCGATCGGTAGGGGGTCGTCTGCGTGATTCTCCTCAAATGAGGGGAGTGACTAGGTCACGACACCTGGGGATCAGAGACAAATGGGCACCCTGCGTTTTTTAGTTGTTAGGTTGTTCAAACCCAACCACACGGTTTGGCAGACGACCAGACTAACAGAAATGACCACAGCCCTCAAAAGCAGTTAGTGTCTCCTGAGTTGAGCAAGAGACGTAACATAAACAACAGTCGAAACTAAGCCACGGCTAAGACTTAAATCCACTTCCACCATTTCAAATAAGAGGCTACCGTTACGCAGACCTCAACTAAATGATGTTTGTTAGCACATGACATCGTAAATATCCATTTCTGAAGTTGCGCTCACTGTCTAGCGACTCCTGAAGCGTTTCGCTTTGTTTACCAGGATAGACAATCATTGTATGGCATTTACACATCCATAGGTTCTTTGGAGGAACATCTAACTGCAAAAAACACAGTGTAATTTTCACCAGTAAGTGATCTTCACACCGAAACGTCCACCTTTAACTGGTGGGACTATAAAGGCAATGTTTTGTATGTGGACATATTCACAGATATGTATTTCTTGGATTATTTTAAATCAAAAAAGCCTTTTGAATGTGTGAATGAAGGTCAACCAAGTCAAACATTGTCAATTTTGCATATCCACATTGAAAACTGTCAGCCTTTTTTGATTGTTTCCACTAAAAATGAGTTTAGGGTGCAATATATATTTTTCTCAATATATATCTTTTCTTTCTCTGCAATAAAACACTTTTCTGAAACCATCAAACGACTGAATTCCAACTATGCGACGTGAACATTCATTAATTCGATCCTGAAGCCTTTGGTAACATCTTTAAAACAAGAACTCAGTTCTTCTAATGCAGTCACCCAATGCCAAAAGTGAGAAAGTCGTGGCACTACAGCGTCCTTGGCAATAGCATCCTACTAAAATGTCATCCTCCATCAGCATTGAGAACATCAGTTACTCAAACTGACCTTATTATGCATGGGAAGACAATGTTGGAACTGATAACTGCACATTTGTATGGAAGCCATCTTGTCTTTTCTCTATTCTGAGAGGGTCATGGGTTCTGTTGAACGTATCAGAACTTGGCATGGCTGTTTCTTTAGGTAAGAGTATGGAGAAGTTTACAGGATGTCAGAAGGACAGCAAAGAGGGGGGAAAAATGTTCCAAATTGAACTAGTAACAAAAGTCATGTAATACATATGTCACAGTCAAAAAGAGTAATAAGAGCAAAATACATAAAGAAAAGAAGCTTTGATGCATTGGTTGGATATAAGCAGCATATTTATAGCAAATGTAATTGCAATCCTTTGGAATGGTAGAGCTTTCACGTAGGATGGTGAACAGGTTAATATCTGAGTTTTCACTTTTACTAATATGTGCATTTGTTCTGTACAACAATGACAAATTAAGAAAAACATAACTAAAAGAAACAAAAATTACATCAAGAGCACACCAAAGGGGGGAAATTAGAAATACTCGCGCATCTAATACATCATTCACCCCGCTACATACACATAAAAACGTACATCACTCATAGAAAACTGTACACGGTCATATTTATCTTGACTATCACTGTATATGATGAAATAAAATCACCTTTCCAATGCCTTTGGCACTCGTTATTGAACTAACATGCAGTTTGTTGAATGTAGGATTGAAGGATTCAATAAAATGCTATCAAAATCATTCGTTGGATTTTGTGAACAATTAGCTTTGTACCAAATAAATCATTTCTCGTTGAGTCGGGTGTGTGAGTTTACTGGTAGAATGAATTTCATGAAAGATGATTCACTTTCAATATGATGCTCTGTGGCTCGTAAGACCATGATAATTCATAAAAAATATTGTATTTAAATTTACAATTCGTTCAGAAATGAAATCTAACAAATTCCCTTACCCCATCCCAACCATAAAAAAAAAAAAAAAAAAAAAAAATCATAACCTTCTCGATTTTTGTAGAGGTATGAGTTTGAAAAGATACATGACAGGAAAAATTTAACACATAGATGGAATTCTAATTATGTTAAATAACAAAACAATAAAACATGAATGTGACTATCTACTCACAATGCTGTGGTCTCTATTGTAATGCGATATATCAGACTTGATCGTGTGTATCGCATTCAGTCTCATGCAATATTTTTGAGAAGTCAGGATATTTCCCTTTTTTCTCACTTAAAACCACCATTTACCCTCCATGTTTTCAAATTTGGTGGTTATACACCTATATCCCGCTATTGCCAAAAAGCTTTCTTTCAGTGTTTTTCAGTGTCCAATTTTACTAGCATCATTGCAGCAGACAGAAAAGAAAGCCTTATGAAATACTAACAACAAACTTCGCAAGAAATATCAATAATAATAATAATAACAGCTAAGATCTGAACACAAAGAAAATTATCAGAAAAAATACAACAATGCAGAAATATTGAACAAAAATGAGTACATCCATGGGTTTTAAGCTGAGAAACGTAGCAGGTACAGTTTGACTTGTCACGACCTAGACATGTTTCCACCTGTGTTCAATGGTCTTGCTTCGCATTCAAGTAGTATCGGTACAGTGAAAAATACAGAAACACAAGCACGCATGTATTCGTTTTTACATGTAATTCACACTAACCCGGGCTGTGAGTGAATTTGCATTGAGAAAATACATTTTCAGTAAATATTATAAGGAAAAAATATATATTTAGTTGTGTATACTCTATCTAACCAGTACCCAAATGCAAGAGACTTGTGTTGCCTGCAGGTTTCGGGTTTTCGAGGTTCATTGAACATGTTTTACCAGGTTTGAGAAGTACTAATGAAGAGGAGGTTGGTTCGGACCGACCTTATTCTGCCTCAAAATACCCTCTCCTGACCAGCAGTTGGGAGTATTTGCAAGATACAATCAAAGGCGGTTGAACAGAAACTTATATAAAACGTCTACAAATGAGTTTCTTGCACACAGTGAACATACATGGCCAGCTTGCTTTGGATGTGAAGCTGACGTGCGAAATTCTGGAGGAGAAATCGGCTAAAGTTGACGACGCCGCAATGGCGATGGTTGACGTCGCATTTGAAATAACTTTGAAGGGCCACGGGAGGGTGCAACCGCAGCTAGACAGCTTTACATGTGGGTTTATTGCAGAAATAATGCCGCCGTGGCACTGTTTATTTTGATTAGAGCTGTTTTCTTTAGCTGAAAGCTGTGATTATGTGGAGGGTTTTATTGAGGGCTATGAGAGAGGCCCCTGGGAGGGGGATGGGGGCTGTTAGGAAGGATAAAGGGGGGACAAGGCCTGGCATTCACAGGCCTCCCCACCTGCTCCTCAAGCCCTGGAGCGCTCGTCCAGCTGGGCGACTCTGATGCTGGTTTCCCCGCACTGGGCATGGAGGGTGGGCAAGGAAAACGTGCAAGATAATATGAGATGAGACAAGATGGCTGGTGTTGAATAATGAGCTTATGAATATAAGGTGAAAAACTGTCACAGAAAGCTTGCTAAATGAATATTAAAGTGTCACTTTAAGAACATTGCGCATATGGGAAAGTGAGACAGCGGATGAGGCAGTGCCACAGTAGTTTTGATAGCAGTGCCTCAGTTCCTGGAGGGTCTTACATGCCTTTCGCCTGAGCGAGTAAGGCCCGGTCGACAGTTTCTCACGGTAACCCTTCATCCTCGCAGGCTGACGCAACAAAGGACGGTAAAATCATTGTTCACTTGATATGTATGGTTATGTACAAATCGAGTAGTAATGCCTAGAGCCCCCTTTTTAATGAGAGTCAAGTTTGAAAGCAGCTGTTCATTGAGGTAATGAGTGGTCACACTGAAAAACCAGTGGTCTGCAACAGTAAAACAAAAAAGGATGTGCGAGCGTTTCCCTGTGCTTGAGGAAAAAGTACAGTCATTTAATGAAAGAGTGACTGATCTTGTCTGAGTAGTCGTCGACAGTGCCAAACTGGGGAAAAAATACTGATAACATCTCATTTTAAAAATTCCCAACATGCTCAACTCTGATTTGATAGCATATCATGCCTATTGTCTGTGAGCCGTTATGATTTGGGCCTCGACTTCCTCTATTACAACCCCCCTGGCCGGCTGCTTGGATGCTATCCAATCAGACGAGGCCATTTTCCCTCTTTAAGCTCCTGCAATGCATTGTGGGATGCTGTTGGCGGGTGAGAGTTGAGTAGTGCAGAGGGGAGGGAGGTTTCCGTGTGAGAGAGAGAGAGAGAGAGAGGGAGATGACTGGGTGTTTCTTCTGCTGGAGTGCTCAGCTCCTGATAAAGCCTCAGTCTTTATCTGTCTCGCTATGGGTCAACCCCCTCTTTCCTGCCTCCTGTAGATAGTGCTCTTTGTTCTCATGGAGGCCTGTTGCTCTCCTCACCACAAAGTGAAACAGCCCTGATGATACAAACTCTGACAATCTTGTGCACGAGTTGTAAATCCGTGTCCTAACTAGTGGTCAACCGATAAATCGGCAGGGCCGGTTAATCTGCTGATCTCTGGCCATTTCAAGAATAACTGTATCAGCTGATAACAGTGTCTGACAAACCAATATATCAGCAGTGCCCATTAATTGGTCATTTTGTGATTATCGGTATTGGCAGATAACAGTATCTTACTAACCGATATTTTGTTCAGGGCTATGTTTCCAAAAAGCATCGTAAACACCAATGATCTCTAAGATATACTTAGCCTTACAATGCTTTTAGAAAATGCTGCCCAGGCCAGATTTTTAAGACGATATTTGTCCATTTTGAGATTACAAATTCATGACCAACAACCGATATTATATCAGACTTATTATTCAACCAAAATTTGTTCAAATTGTTACAATTTAGAAAATAACTGCAAACATTTTTACAGTTTTCTGTCATTTAAATTTTATGTAAATATCGGTATTACATCAGTCGCATATCGGTCAACTGCTAGTCTTAACCAGGTGCAATGACAAGCGATAACTGACAAGACATTTTGTAAACCACTTGGTTTTGATTTTTGTTTGATTTGCTGGGTAACTCTGCCCACAGTGCAATCTCACTGGTCCAAATTCCAGCTTCACATATCCGTATATTAAGCTTCAAATATGGCTGCAATATTGTCACTTTACTATTTGTTGCATGGCGCCTGGTTATGACACGGTGAGTAGATCTGATATCACTTTCTTTTAAACTTTGCTTTAGCCCTCCATCTATCTCTCTCATATGCCCACTCCTTCTTGTCAGATAGAGTGAGCGAGACAGAGTGCGTAAAGCTCCACTGTAATGGCTCTCGTCTCCCTGGCTAGTGTGCTATGAATAGCCCTGTGTAGGATGATGCAGTTTCCTAAGTGGAAGGCCTCTGTAGATGGAGCTCTACAGAGGGCAGAGGGCCAGGACTTCTGCTGTTACCTGAGAGAATGCCAACATCCCTCCCTCCCTCCTTACTCTGGGTAGAATAAAAAAAACTTCTCTGTTCTCTCGTTCGCACCTTGGTCTTTGGTGGATTCTGCTCATGTGCTTTTTGTCTTTATTTGAGTCTGAAGTAGGCGTATGTCCAGACGAGTCCCTTTGAATGTGTCGTACTGTAGTGAAAAAACCCTGAAGTTGATGAATGTGCTGTTTTTATTGAGGAAACAGCTGCTTTGAAACTTCAGCCTCCACATTTTCAAGGAGAGTTTAGTTTAGTCCACCGAGAGAAGTGGTGCTGTCTGTTTTCCTCATTGGGCGGCTCAAGCATGTAAAGGTGGACTGATAATGAAACTCATGCTATATTGAGAGGATTCCCTTTGAAATATGGACCCAGGCCAACACAGCTCTGTGTGTCTACAGGGTTAGCGGGAAATAGCAATATTGAAAATAAAGTCATTTCCAGTCTCAAGACAGAATTACCCCCCTCAACCCTTCATATCTGGCGAGTGGTTCTGCCTCTCTCGTTAAAAGACTGATTTACAAAAAAAAAAAAAAATCATAAAGAGTATGAATGACTGTTAAAACCCAGAATTTGCTTCCCCTGATGTGAAAACCAACCAACCAACTCAAAAAAAGAGTGCAAAGTTTCCTTTTGTCCAAGTGTAAGGCTGTTTCTTAACGCATGTTTATCTTCATCGTGTTCATTCTTTCAAGCTAACGAGGCCATCCCTGAGCAGGGCGCAAAATTCAACCTCTGTTGAATTTCAGAGTAAAGTGATGCTTGTATTGTGCAGTCAATGTGAGTATTAAAGGAGAAAAAAACTGTTCTGAATCCTGAGGTGTATGTGTGCCCCTCTCCCTCACCCGTTTTAAATAAAAAGAAACATCTTTACCTGTCAAACCTTTCAACTTTTTAGTTCATTTGAACAGAGCGGTTGTATATGAAAGAAACAGCAACAAAAAAACCCATAATGGAAAGAGGCTGTGGCCAGAAGCTATAAAAATACAGACATATGGTACATCATGTAAATATTGCCATGTGGAAAAGGCATTTTCTTTTTTGTGTTTTTTTTCTCTTTTAGGGGTTGCACAAGAAAATTGCACTACAAGAAGCAGTTATGTACAGTACAGTACACCACAGCAAGCGACGGGGTTTAGCATGGGCGCTTATTATGCCGCAAAATTTTTTAGGGAGAAAAAAATGATTGATAGAGAAGAATTTAAAAAATGAGCCTGGAGACCCAGGCGCCAAGGGAAGAAAGTGCGGCCAGGTTAAGGCGAATTGGCTGGGCTGAGGGCAGGGCTAAGGGTGGGGCTTGAGGCGTCAGATCTACTGTAATCGCTGAGGGAGCCGGGACGCGTGCTGCTCGAGACGGCGGCATTGCCACCGCCGTGCTGCCTCTTCAGCATGGCCGGTTGGAAGTCGGAGTGACGGCGTGCGTGTTTCATCAGGTGGTCGCTCCGCATGAATCGCTTGTCACACAGGGGGCAGCCGAACTTCTTCTCGCCCGTGTGGGTGCGATAGTGCCGTGCCAGCTCATCAGAGCGAGCAAACTTCTTACTGCAGTCAGGCCAGGTGCAGGGAAAGGGGCGCTCTCCTGTGACAAACACATAGAGAAAGCAGAACACACAGCTGTTAGGGTTTACTACACACATTCATGATCGCTCAGACATATGTGATGTTTTCAAAACAGGCTATAAAAGCTTTACACTCTTTACAGATTATAGGCCAATGTGACATCTACAAACAAGAAGTTGCAGCTGTGCTTCAGAGTATTTGATTGTTGAAACTTTGCTTTGAATCCATTTTTGGAAACGTAAACCTGCTCCAAAAAACAAGGTGTTAAGGACGCCACATCATAAACACCACCACGCATTGCTAACAGCCATAAATAGGGGCGGCGGTGCCAACTGATGTGAACCAAGTCCAGCCCTTATGTGGACAATGAATGAACTCTTTCAGCACAGAAAGTCCTACTGCTGCCTTTTTATTCTACACAGCCCCTATTAAGCCCGTGCCGACATGCCTCACTGGTATAATATACTCTTTTAAACTGATCTAGAAGCAGTTTTGTGGTTTCTCTTGGTATGGTAACGTTCAGCATTCACAGAAGAAAATGTGAACCTAAAACAGTGCACAAAAGCCATACAGGCCCCATTCAATCCAAGTTCACACACTAGAGCAGCTAAACCAACACAGAATCAAGATCAGTTCACACTAAAAACAACAGTGAATGACCCAGACCATTCAGATCCAGATCACGCAAGGGTTTACCTTCTAGGGATGGCTTTTAAATCCCAAAATGAGCAGTCTTTAACCAGACGTGAAAGACTTGATGTGGCACAACTATTTAGAAGCGGCTCATGAGAGCATGCTAATCCTCTCCTATAGAAGCAAAAGTCTGCAAAAAAGTTTTTTTTTTTTTTTTTTTTTACAATCGCTAAGCTGAGTGAAAAGCCCACACATTAAACCAGGAATGCACTGCATTAAAAATGAACCATATGTTCCAGCCCAATAAGCATTGCATCATGCTAATTGGAGAATCATGAGAATACTAGGGGGACATGTATCACTTTGACTGCTCCAAAGAGGCTTATGGGCTTACTGACTCATTATTGAGATAACTGATGGACACACAAACACACACTCACTGGTTTATTTGGAACTGGCACACATCTCGAAACGACCTTGCAAAGTAGTTTTTCTTCCCCCCATTACAACCACATGTTGCAGAGCCAGACAGCCAGTTTAATTAGGCAGGTTAACGGTCTTTACTATAGTACCCTTCCCCAGCTTGTACTCAAACACGAAACTAGCAGTGAGCCAAAAGCATGGGAAATTATACCCTACCCCTTCCGGCAATAAAAGTGGGCTTTGACACAAATCTACCCAAAGCCAGATGGGACCATATATCTCGGTGTGGTATCCTCATTGTCGAGTAAATGCGGTACCAACGCCCCCTTTCTTTGTGCACACATGTCAGATAGAACATGTATTTTTAGCTCCATTTCATTGGTTGTCTTCCCCCACAAATGTGAGAATTGCTTTACTCACTATACCAGCTTTTCAACAGCAGTTTTCCCTCCCTGAGCAGCGCCACCACAAAGGTCTTAAAACCACCGTTGAATATCGTAAGGCTTCTGTGACTGCACTTTTCATAATTTTGAAAGGCAAAGAACGGGAAAGAAAAAAGCCAGACTTCTCAGTCATTACTTGGTTAAATTAGACTGAACAGGCAAAGCACACAGAGATCCAGACAGCTTTTTGCTGCTGCCTTTGTTTTGTGGTTTCCCCTTAAGGCCCCACTGGAAGACAACTTCAAACGAAACATATACGTGATGCCAAATTTATGTGTGGGACGACAGCTTTGCTGGGGTCCCTTCCCCCTACTATAAAAGATTGAAAAAGCGAGAGAAACAGCAGGCAGAGCGAGTCTAGACTGCCCCATCTAAATCTCTGACCTGTCACTCACTTTCAGACAGACCTGCTCTCACCATGCAAACAAACACACATACAAAAAAGTAATGTGATGACATATGCACCTCACACGTAGACCCTTGCTATATGTCAACAAATAAAACCTTCACACACACATGAAAATATAGTCTGTGTGAATGAGCTTTGTGTCCACAACAAGGTCTGTGTAGGTTCACTTGAATCTGTCATATATTATATCCTCCCACACGCACCCACGTGACGAAACGCACAAAAATACACAGTTATGCGCACGCAAACACACACTTCCACTCTATTTAAAGCAAAAAACTTCTTAGCGCTCTCATTATTACAAAAATACATCATCTGATACTCATTTGCCACACACATATTCAAGTCCATCCAAACATACCGTAAGTATACAAAGCCGCAATTTAAATCCACTAACCTTCAAACGTGCCACACCCACGATACCCAGCTAATCTGAGAGGGTCACTGTTGTTTGACCTTTTTTTAAACATCCTGGATCTAGTCATGATTGTGGCATATAAACATAAATACACAAGATCTAACATTAGCGTAGTAGGAATGGGGATAGAGCGGTGGATGGTCTGAGATTCTCCCTTCAGCAATGACAGGAGCCAACCTGTAATTTACAGTCTAATTAAGACACGAAAGAGTCTGTGAGAACTCAAGGTTGTAAAGTGTGAGTTATGAGTGGTAGAGAGCTTCACAGCAAAGGTAAGTGTTGCAATAGTATGAATATTTCACAAGTTATAACCGAGATGAGCAGGACTAGGCTATGTAAAGGTGCGAATAGTGGCATCAATACAATGCACAGGTGTTAGTCTAATTCTCCTGAGAGCAAAGCAGTTGAATAAGGCAGGTTTTGAAAAACAACACATAAAACAAACAACAAAAAAGGGCGAAAAAAAAAAATCTACAATTCTGCTCTTTGCTGAGTTATTCATTATCATTTACTATATATTTTAGTATTTATTCATATGTTCAACTAGCTTTTATTTTTATATTTTCAAGTTTCATTTTAATTTTTAACTTCAGTAATTGTAGTTTTAGTTAGGGTAGTAGTTTTAGTATATACAAGTGCATCTCAATAAATTAGAATGTCGTGGAAAAGTTAATTTATTTCAGTAATTGAACTCAAATTGTGAAACTCGTGCATTAAATAAATTCAATGCACACAGACTGAAGTAGTTTAAGTCATTGGTTCTTTTAATTGTGATGATTTTGGCTCACATTTAACAAAAACCCACCAATTTACTATCTCAACAAATTAGAATACTTCATAAGACCAATAAAAAAAAAAAACATTTTTAGTGAATTGTTGGCCTTCTGGAAAGTATGTTCATTTACTGTATATTTACTCAATACTTGGTAGGGGCTCCTTTTGCTTTAATTACTGCCTCATTTCGGCGTGGCATGGAGGTGATCAGTTTGTGGCACTGCTGAGGTGGTATGAAAACCCAGGTTTCGTCTGCATTTTTTTGGTCTCTTTTTTCTCATTTTCCTCTTGACAATACCCCATAGATTCTCTATGGGGTTCAGGTCTGGTGAGTTTGCTGGCCAGTCAAGTACACCAACACCATGGTCATTTAACCAACTTTTGGTGCTTTTGGCAGTGTGGGCAGGTGCCAAATCCTGCTGGAAAATGAAATCAGCATCTTTAAAAAGCTGGTCAGCAGAAGGAAGCATGAAGTGCTCCAAAATTTCTTGGTAAACTGGTGCAGTGACGTTGGTTTTCAAAAAACACAATGGACCAACACCAGCAGATGACATTGCACCCCAAATCATCACAGACTGTGGAAACTTCACACTGGACTTCAAGCTTTGAGCTTCTCCACCCTTCCTCCAGACTCTAGGACCTTGGTTTCCAAATTAAATTCAAAACTTGCTCTCATCTGAAAAGAGGACTTTGGACCACTGGGCAACAGTCCAGCTCTTCTTCTCCTTAGCCCAGGTAAGACACAACTGATGTTGTCTGTGGTTCAGGAATGGCTTAACAAGAGGAATACGACAACTGTAACCAAATTCCTTGACACGTCTGTGTGTGGTGGCTCTTGATGCCTTGACCCCAGCCTCAGTCCATTCCTTGTGAAGTTCACCCAAATTCTTGAATCGATTTTGCTTGACAATCCTCATAAGGCTGCGGTTCTCTCGGTTGGTTGTGCATCTTTTTCTTCCACACTTTTTCCTTCCACTCAACTTTCTGTTAACATGCTTGGATACAGCAATCTGTGAACAGCCAGCTTCTTTGGCAATGAATGTTTGTGGCTTACCCTCCTTGTGAAGGGTGTCAATGATTGTCTTCTGGACAACTGTCAGATCAGCAGTCTTCCCCATGATTGTGTAGCCTAGTGAACCAAACTGAGAGACCATTTTGAAGGCTCAGGAAACCTTTGCAGGTGTTTTGAGTTGATTAGCTGACTGGCATGTCACCATATTCTAATTTGTTGAGATAGTGAATTGGTGGGTTTTTGTTAAATGTGAGCCAAAATCATCACAATTAAAAGAACCAAAGACTTAAACTGTGTGCATTGAATTTATTTAATCCACAAGTTTCACAATTTGAGTTGAATTACTGAAATAAATGAACTTTTCCATGACATTCTAATTTATTGAGATGCACCTATATGTTCAAAAGAACCTGTTACACAAAGCATTACCCTACAGACAAGACCATTTGCAACTACCATGCTTAAAGTTTTCTGCTCAAGAAAATTTCTGTTCAAGTGGGACACGTTTCCAGGAATATTATTATCACCAGTGAGGGCGCTCTTGACGTGGCTCCGAAGTAGGCTTATGTAAAAAGGTTGCACTGTCCAGCGTGTAACAGTTTTATAACAGATGGAAGTTGCTACGGCTCTATCCACCATTTCAAAAACCATGCAAAAGGGACAGATGACACTTCCTCTTTTTTTCCCTCTGGGAAAACAATAGTGAGGCCGTAACCCATGTTGCAACTGTGTCATACTGTTCATGCAAATACCCACAACAAAATTGATGTACACTTGACTCATCCCCTTGCCTGTGGTCAATATATTTATTCACAGCATGGCACTTGTACAAAAGGAGACTTTTTTTTTAAGTGGTTTGTGTTGCATGGGCATTGGCATGTCTTCACACTGATGAGCTACACCCTCTTTGCTGTGGTGCAACCAGCCCTGCATGTGCCCAAGTCTTTTTCGCAACAGGGGCTTGTAATTAGGAGAGCTTTAGATTCGACCTCTGTGTTAACGAACACAGTGACCCAGTTACCCTTTGCAGCAGTTACATCACAGTTGCTAGTACGGACATCCCATAGCAAAGGTAGCCGAGCAACAGTGTTTCCCTTCAGAGGCAATACCATTATGTCACAGACAGCAGCCTTACATAACCGTTCCCTTTTGGGGCCACTGGGTCAGTAAATAAACTCATGCTCATGTCTTCTCTCAGGTACAAAAACACATCGCAACTCCACAGCTCGATTTCATAGAGGGCCCAAAGAAAGAACAACTTCAGACTCCCATGAATATGTAGGAAATATGAGAAAAGGACCTTTTGAGGTGAACAGTCTATCCCACAGACATCTGATCAGGCCACTATCTGAGCAACACAAGAGCAGACTGAATGTCGATCCAGGAGACTTGGTGTCGCTCACCTGTTCCAACAAGAGCTACCAGCATCTCTGTGTGGGTGAGATAAAATTCCTCAGGTTTCTTCAACCATGGGGCCCTTACGCAGGCAGAGACATAGTAAGGGATGGAGACAGCCAGACACTACGTGAGAAAGGCATGAAGACTTTAGGACAGGCAGTAAGGACCTCCAGTGGGAGGTTTTAAAAATCCTTTATAACCACGAGCTCAAAGTGGATTCTCTAGGCTTGCTCAAGAGCTGTACACACTTGATGCCCTAGAACATGCTCTGAAATTAGCATAGTCTGCAAGTCCAATGTCAGCTGCTGTCATACGGAAAGCAGTTCTGACTGAGAAGATGTTTTAATTAGGTAATTAGGAGAAGATTTACATTCATTCTCTAGATACCAAACCAACAAATCCCTTGCATAGATCACACAATGCCCACACAAAATGGAAGACAGGAGTGCTATTTGTTCATTTTGACTTGCAGTAATGAAGGTCAAGACCAGGACAGTGGAAACTGATCTTAGATTAGTATAAAAGGCCTACTTCCATCCGTAAAGATCTAGTTTTTGCAAGGTTTTTGGCCAAGAATCTTACAGACAGTACACATGTGCCTTCAGTTATCTTTAGCCGGAGGCAAAGCAAAAAGGATACAACAAATACAGATGTAAACTAGACCAAGACATGATGCTTTCAATATAATATGTATTAGATCCCGATGTTACCCATGGTGATCCCAATTATATCAGACATTCTGAATCAGGGGCACACTGTGTCCTAGCCTCCGATCTACCACTGATTTGTTATCTGTGGAAAACCACAACAAGCCTGATCTCCAAAATGGCACCACAAATGTAGCTGCAGCACTTACCAGCAGGTTGTAATTTATTCCTGGTGGGTCATGCAGAAGTCTGCCAGCTCAAGCCCTCAATGTTAATGACGAGACTGCTTTGGGCCATTGGAAACCCAGACAGGCCTCTTCTTAATCGCAGTTTCCAAGACTATTTGCAAGAAAGTTCTCAGCTTCTCTCAGCAAAGTTATATGGGGAATTTCTGCCAACAACCCAGCTTTTCCACCAGGGCTGAGATGCTTGCCGAGATGATCTCATCACTACCCCACAGGAGCAGGGAATTTTGGGAGTGTATACAATCCCATCAGCAACCGAGTTGGGAGAGATATCTAGGTCATGCCCTCCATATAGCTGAGGTTGCCAAGAAGTGAGTTCACAGAGACTGCAACACACCATGGAGACCAGAAACCACAAAGTCTGGTACAAACATAGCTAGGACTTACATTATAGTTGTGGGGGTTGGGGGGGTATTGTATTCAGCTATTAAAAGAGTTCAGTTTTGTATGTAACGGCAAAGTCATTATATTTCGTTTTGTTTTTTAGAAAAACGTTAGGGTTAGGGCTAGGGTTAGAAAAAGTTAATTTAGAAAAACATTTGGAGCATTTTTTTTGTCGTTAAATATAAGTTTTTGTTTTTTAAGTAACGACCAAGCGGCCAGCGGCATACAAGCTGATGCCAATGTTTGATCTAAGCTATAGTCTATGTTTGATCAATTTAGCCTTCTCAAATTATCACGACTTGCCTAAAATAAAATCTATAAATATAAAACAGTTCAAGCACATAACAATGTTTAGACATTAAACCTAGATAAATTACACATTCATGGTAATTACTTTTGCTGGGGCTTTGCGGCAAGCTTTAACCTATTGTGTGCATTTGAACGCAGAAGTCTTCAGCTGCGCTGACGGCTCGCTGCTGCGGGACACTATCGAGCCGCTCTCGGGCTGAAATGCAGGGCTCTAGCTAATGGAGGGAGGGGGTGCGAGGTTGACTAACCACATTGAGTCCTGGTGAGTCAGTGCAGGCTTTCAGTACTCTGTGCGTGCAAGTGACTTTGAGAAATTGAGGATTAATGCTAATGGATGTGGGTGTAACAAAGACATTATGGCTAGGTCAGGTGCAACGAATAGGACTGGGCCAGACTTGTCCAGAGACACTGTGACAAAGGCAACTATGTTTAATGTATCATCCTCTATTTGTCTTTAATGAAAAACGCTAAAAACCACTTGCCTTTCAGTTGCACGTTCTCCTGCCAGGATTTTAATGCTGTTGAGAAATGTGAACAATAGTACTGGCCTTGTGTCTGACGGAAGAGCCTTCACTATCAGGCATTTCAATAAAGCCTAGTAGACATAACTCACTCCTCCCAGTCTCTATAGCACATGTGCACACATGGTCTAAGACACATTATATGAGGAAGCAGCCACAACTGCTGCAGATTTACATCCCCTCCCCTCTATATTTTCCCACCTCACAAGGAGCACATTTCACAGCATTGCCCTACTCATTGTTGCAGCTTTGAAATGGACCTTCCTGTGGGTCCTGGCCTAACTGGGCCACTAGGATTGTTTTGCAACACAGCATAATTATTTTAACCCCATTTATCATTAAGACAGCCTCAGCCATAAGTCTGTGAATGGTACCAGGCAAGAGCAGGTGGGTGGGGTCACCCATAGCTCTGACATTCATGTACAGACACAAAGCCTGCTAAAAGTCAGGACACTGAGCTAAATTTGATTTTTATACTGCCAAAAGAGTATAAATTAAATGGCTATTAACAAAAATAGCTAATGAAGGCTGATCTTGATCAAGCTTCCTCTTTTCAAATCCTGCTTTTTAAGGACAAATTGTCCTCTCCAACTGGTTAATTTCTATTGTCAACCACATATAAACGTTCAAACATTAGTCAAAGCTCTGTTAACATCCTTGAGTGATGCGAAACTTAAAGGGATAGTTCATCCCAAAATGTTGATGCAAACCTGTATGAATTTCTTTCTTCATTCAGAAATGTCTCAGTGTTTTATTTCTCGATACAATGAAAGTCAGTGGGGTCCAACGTTATTTTGGACGTAACTGACTTTCATCAACAAAAACGGTTAAAACATTCTTTAGACTATCTTTTTTGTTGCTGTTTTCTGCAAAAGAAGCAAAAGTCATTCAGATTTGGAAGGACATGGTACAAGGGCAAGTAATGTATCTAATCATTGATTTATGGGTGAACTATTCTTTGGACATATTAAGTTCCTTAAGGTTTACCTTGAGTAGACACCACTGACAGTAAGATCCTCTCTATTCGAAACCACCAAGCCAACCCTCCCCCAATAACTGTCCACTGAATGATCCTTTTCATCCCACAGCCACGCCTGGAAGAGCACACAGGCCCGGATCCTCCACATACAGATTTATTAGACAGTAAGGGGTCAAACATCTCACTGGCAAGCGCTAATGTCAATATAAAAGCCTGAAAGGCAACCAAGGGTCTGGCACACAGCAGAAAACAACCCCTCTCTCCCATTTCTTTTTGTTTGCCCCCTCAATCCTCATCTCAAAAATCCAAATACATGCACTGCTACTGCAGAGAATCACCAAATCAGATTGCCAGCAGATGCAGCTTAGCAAGTGAC
This sequence comes from Spinibarbus caldwelli, assembly GCA_039654775.1. NCBI lineage: Eukaryota > Metazoa > Chordata > Actinopteri > Cypriniformes > Cyprinidae > Spinibarbus > Spinibarbus caldwelli. The sequence goes on along the minus strand of CM077265.1, from coordinate 15,823,845 downwards.
CTACATCAGTGGAGGGCTTTGACAACGGATCCCACCCTGTACCCACCCCCACACTTCTGCCTCTCTGTACAGTACATCCCCACCCACAAATTGCAGTGTTAGCGCCCCACGCAGAGTTTGCGTGAGACCCTAAGCTGGCGGCTCATGCTTCAGGAAGCTGAAAATACAGCTCCACACTAGCCCTAGATCCCCTTCTTCCTGCACAGAGAAATTGACACCCATACATAGTAAATGTAAGAAAGCAAAAAAGCTCAAACTATACAACGCTTCAGCAGTTCTGTCACCTTACGCCCTTATGGGTGGGCGGAGAGAACACAGGGCAATGGGGGGATGGTTAGGCAGGAACAGACTGGCTTTTATAAGATTCTGCCAAAGCAAACTGAAGTATACATAAGTTCAGCAGAGTTTGAAAGGTACCAACTCTAATACCAAATCTACAGTGAGTTAACTAGAGTTTTTATTTATTTTTTTTGGTTTTTATAGCAGCTAAAAACTGTATGCTTTTCTTCATATGAAAGAAAAATAAGAGAACTGTATTCCCATCAGTAAGGGTTGATTCGGGAGAGATGGATGACTGCAAAAGGGTGGATGAGTGTATGATGAAACACCCAGGGGGCTTCAGCACTTCAGCCTATCATATCTGAGTGTGAGAGAGAGATGCACCAAAGCATGGTTTCTACCACTCACACAGGAGACTGACAATAAAAATCAGAAAAGAAATGTGGACAGAACCGATGCATATAGATAACTGGTTAAATGGTGTAAAGAGTCTCTGCAACAAGTTAAAAAAAATTAATGCAAAAAGTATGCAAAGCATATGTATCAAGTTCCTAGAAATGTACTTTTTAGATTTATTTTGGGTTCATATGGTTTAAAAAAAAATAGTATAGGTAATGTCTTTTAACTTCTGTTTATACTAATCTTCTCTCAAATATAAACACAGGTGCACATTTAAAACTAATATGAACCCTGATTAACATCATTCCCAATTAACTAGCTGGTGCGTATCCTGAATGGCAAGTGGGTCAGCCAAGCCCATGCACTCTTGGGCATCTAAGATATATTCTGGTTACAAGGTAGCAGGCCAGGGGTGTGGAACGGAAAATAGTTTTAGTCAGAGAAAGTAGAATCCCTGTTGTGAAGCCATCACCCTCACACTGAGCCCAGCCCCACCCCACCTCAGCCATGGCACAGTGCCCAGCACAGGGCAGAAGTGTCCAAGTCCCACCCATCCACTAAAACCTTCCACCTGAACCATGGGCAGGATGACTGCACAGGATGTCACGTCTGTAAATAACCCAGCACAGAGGAAAGAAAAATGGCTGACGAGTCAGTTTAATTTTGCATGTATTTGCTATAAACCTGGGAGGAGGGTGTTCTAGGAACTCGCTGCTTTAATGCACACTTGAACCAATGGTCGAATCTATTGTTCTAGTGAGAACATTTGACCACGTACACTGTTTTTGTCCATACAACGAATTCTATAGCAAAACAATGCCATCTTTACATTGTGCACACTACTGGGACACTTGAAGAAAATACAAAGGGTCACGTAAGGAACATAAGAGTTCACAGACCAAACAAAAAAGCTAACCAACAGTGAAATATGTCATTATGGTCTTTGTATATATGGTGATTCTGGTGATTGAAGCTAACGCGATACTAGCCACACACAGCGGCAGCATGACCTTTACAGGCAACCCTACTCATAGTGGGTCAATAACCATGTATTTCATAATACTCAAGGTGGACAATAGGACTACATCATGCTGAGTTAGGATTCAAAACTAAATGTTTTAATTTGAACAATCTCGTTAAAATGAGGTAAGGATCATCAGTTTGTAAAAAGTCCATCCCGTCTTTGGTGGCACAATGTCCTTATTAGCATCCTTCCCCCAACAAAGCTGCAATCAATTTGTGACAAAATCTGTTCTCCTATTCTCCATAGCATTTCGGGTTGGAGAGAAACCCCGCCTCCTCATACTCGCAGGACATCAGACAAAGCTGTCTGGTAACCTTAGACCCTCAACCTGCTGTGTTCCCCTTCTCCTTACCAACCCACTCAGCACAATGAGCAATTTGTGTACCGCATTCGCTCTCATCTTCTACGTCCCACCGCTCCGCTTGCTCATACTTACCATCTCAATGCGGCGGAGGATTACAAAAACCTCTGAGGCCTTGGAGGTGATCTCATTTAATCTCCCTCGCACAGCACATCATGCAACAGTGTGATCTGAGGGGTGCTATCAATATTCAGGACTCTCTCAAGTACTTAGTGGCTTGATGTGGTAACATGCCCCTCCACTTCCCTGGAGATATTCCCATGAGTACAAGGACTAGTGATACAGGTCCTGAGTAGCCCAATCAGGATAATGAGTCTAGGAACTGGGCCCAGATGACATTATGGAGTTGTACAGGGAGCAGATTAGATTATGGGGCGAGGGAGATTAACCCAGAACACAGGGGCCACATGTACCCATTCTGATCATGAGGGTCCATCGTGGGTTTGCCATTGAAAGCAATTTGTGAACCTAATGGACTTTTTCATTTACCCTTGACTTTCAAAAATTATTGGAAGGGAATACTAACAAACACAAGTTTGGTGAATACCGTACCTTAAAACTTTAAAGAGGATTATACGGGAAAGTAAATTAACCGAATGCAGGCTAGTTAAAGGAATATTCTGGGTTCAGTACTAGTTAAGCTCAATCAACAGCATTTGAGGCATAATGTTGATTTTTAAGAGGAGTTAATGGGGCCAACTCAGAAACATTTAAATCCCTCCCTGTTTCAATAGTATAGACAAAAGATATAATGGAAACCTAATTTTAGTGCTTAAAATAAAATGGCTAACTAATCTTTTGTGTATACTTACATGCAATTTGTTGCTATGATGACACAACACTTAAATCTGTAAAACCCTAAAATGACTTTTAACAGATTTGCAGATCAACAGAAGTTTTAAAAGAAGACAATTATGTATGTGATTTTCTGCTTTTAAATCCGCTAAAAACTGGCCTGATTTACTTCCATTGTATGTACCTCACATAACCTTGATTTAAAAAAAAAAAAAAAAAAGAGGGACGAGTTGAATTTATATTTTGAGCTAATCAACATTATGCCGCAGTTGATTGCACTTAAATTGAATTGAACTCAAAATATTCCTTTAATTCAGAAAGGACAAATCTTTTAATGTGTAGCAATCTACTGCTGTAGAGGTGTAAATACTAATACAGCAGTTTCACTTTGAGCAAGAATTTTTCAAGTCAGGTATTGCATGCAAAACACTTTCAGAGGAGCTACACTTATGAGAAATTCACATGAAAGGACACCATGTCTTTTGTGCATAACGGATAGCCAGAATACGTCACAGCCATGGCCTTGGTCTCCTCAAACCATGTCACTTCCTCTTCCTAAACCGAAACTTGCATGCTTGTGAAAATCTTTTTTTGTTGTTCCCAGATGGCCCCACACCCATTTCATCTGCATGTATGCATACCACAGGTTCCTTTTCTCGTAACAAGTCAACTGCGGCCTAATAAAGTAATGAGAACGTTGTAAATTATCATCTGCAAGCATATTGTGCACCATTACAGTTAACAACTCATCAAATGCAAACCAAGCATCTCTCTGAATCTGTCCATCTGTGTTTATAAGGATGATTAATGAGCCCTTCCTTATCCAGCCACATGCTAGTTGGAATCTTTTCCTTTCTTTCTACCATCTCCAACTTTCCTGTGTGTCCTCCTTTTTTGCCTTGAGACTGTGCATAGCCATAAAACATCTGTCAAATATTATTCTTGATGTTCTTCTAGGCCATGAACTAATCTTAACATGACTATAAACTCCAACAAGGTGGAAATAAAAGTTCAGGATGCACCCAGACAACAGAGGCAGTGGCAGTTCAGTCAGACTAAACTGAAAAGGTCCTCTTGAGAGGTCACAAGAAGGTTATTTTACCAGACTTATCTTAGTGAGGGACACTCTGTAACCACAGGTTACCACAGAATTGCTGTGTTACAATACATAGTCTTTCTTTAAAAAGAAAACAGAGCTACAAATAGACCCAGAACCTAAAATTGGTGGCTTGGCAAACGTATGTGGTATAAGACAGTTAGCGAGACGGAGAGGGTCATTTCAGTCCGCAAACAAGTGCTTTACAAAGTTATGTGAGCTAGAAACAAATTCTTGGGAAGGGAAATAACACTTAAAAGACTTTGCACTGACACGGTTATCTATACTAATGCAATATTATATAGTCTTCAAAAGTACAAAGTTAAAAGTTCCTTCCAGCGCTGTTTAAACAACTGCATTTGCTGCAGTGCATTTCAAAGTGGAGCCTTTGCAACATTTCTGCGCCGTTTGATCGTGACAGTACATCTGCTCCAGCTCTATCATAAAACGCCTTCATCTTCCAGCAAGCTTGCACTTGTGATGGTTTGGGCCGTCCCCCTTTCCCCTGGAACTACTCGTTCAACGGAATAGCACAAGAACACCGCAAAGGAAGCAAACAAATGAAATAAAGAATTATTTACACTTAAATGCAAAAAAGAAACATATCAAGACCTGTTGCATTTTTCAGAAATTACTAATCGTTTTCACGAAAGCAGTTTGACTAGTGTGACTGCATCTTTGCGCATGAAGGAAAGCCCCAGAGCCCAAGCTTTTATCCTACCGCTACAGTATACGACTCCATCGGCGACACTACGCTCTAAGTAGAAAGCTGGATGCAACTCTCTGTGCCCAATTCCTGCTGGATTAAGACAAATGATCCAAAGCAGGGTGCAAAACAGAACCAGCGGGGAATTCAGGGCGTTTGCTTAAGTCAAATGAGGTCTTCAGTACTTTTGGCTTCCCAAGTTTGTTTTTATAACTCTGTGTTCCCCCTTCAGTTCAAAAGCAGTGCATTGCTGGGAGAAAGATCCATCTTCTCTTTGCTCCATTGGTAGAGACTGATGGAAAATCTGCTGAGTGCTTAAGAAAGGCGCCCAGAACGGAGCAGGTTGGCTGAGCCTGGGCTGCTGAACTCAAATGACCCACATTCTCTGATTACCAAAACAAATGAGATGGAACACTCATTGTTTAAGCGAATCATGGTCCGATCGCAGACCTGTGACTACAGTGAAATCCAATCTAAAGTCTGCAATTTAGAGAATAGCCCAACTGAAAGACAGGAAGTGAGGGAGGTCTTAAATACACACCATAAACAAATTCACCACAAATGATGAATTGAGCTGTTTATCTGACTTACTTTGACATGTCAACACAAAACTAGACACATAACCAACACCATACACTGGACCGCAACTGAAGCTGGAGTTTTACAGAACAATATGACTGAATGCAGGGTGGTATGTGGTGTGTTCTAACATAAACATGTCATTATATATACTGTAAAAGACCCAACCTATTATCAAGCGAAGTAAGAACTAAAAGTTACAGCAACTGTGTAGACGACACGCCCACCTTGAGTACTTCAAAGCTTTATATATTATATACAAGCCTTTTGTACCAAAAATCCAGTCAACCCACACTGTATACAGTGTGTATTATTTTAAAGTCAAGGTGAGGTTTTGGGGTAGTCCTGCCTCACCAGATATGCTATTCATGGTGGCAGCAAATCCTGATAGGTATGCAAGACAAGATATAGTAGTATTATTGGTAGTACATTCTCTTGTTTTGTTTTGTTTTTTTCCTATCTGATGGAGATGTGCTACCTATGTTGTAATTTCAAAGATTACAGTTTAAACCGGTAGGTCATCACAAGCAAGTAGGTCAAATTTTCAGAACACCATAACCACAAGAGACTATGGTTGATTAGTTGGGTTCTGGATTAGTAAGGACAACTAGTTTATTTAGATTTTTGTTATATATTGTTTTTATATATTTAGCGGCACTGATTTAATTAGACTTCTAACACAAAGCTATCAGTTTTGCACAATAGCTGAACTTTAACCAACCTACTTATATGGTCTGCCTATTTTTAAAAAACTGCATTTTTTTAAAGTCAGTATTGCACATCCATAGCCTATTCAGATAACTGTGTGCTTTTCAATTACACATTCTTAAATTTCTATATCTCGTAAAATAGGCAGAGATGATGATAAAGAACTCTAACCTTCACACTTTGACACCAGAGGACTTACAGAAACTCTATCTGATCTATTTTGCCAGATAAAACAAATCGCACTGTCTTGAACAGTCATCATTTTTAGTAACCAGGGGTGTGTTTCGGAAAACCCTGACACAATTTACACTTCTGCGGTTTATCTCTGAACTGAGGCTACAACGCCTTTAGGTGCCAAGAACGTTTCGATTTAGAGCAGGGTTTCCTGTCAGGAGGTTTATTGTCTGGAGTGACAACAATATTGCGTTAATAAAATGACTTATATATTTTCCATCCTAAGGCTTGAGGTCTGCGCTGAGGGCGGGTACTCTGCGCGCTTCAGCGCTCGGCTGGTCGAGTCTGTTGCTGGCCAGATCAGCTGGCAGTCTGTCCGACGGGGGTGTGGCACATCACAACAAAGAGCTTAACAGTCAAACAAGCAACCGCAGAAGTCTCACCAACCCCCATATGTTATTCTTTTCTTTTTTTCTCTCTTTCTCTCATTTTTTAACCCCCTTGCATGTATCTAAAGGACTAACGCAAAGAAAACCAAATTATGCGCGAACCTGCTGTTTCTGGACTTTAAAGTGCGTTCGCTGTCTGCGCCGCGCGCTATTACCAGTGACTTTTCGCAAACTACTGAAACTATAGCCGACAAGACTTTTATGAGCGATTACATCATTGGGTACCTGGCTCTGTGTTAGATTTAATTGCGAGCAGATTTTTGTGCGAAGGTGTTGAATGTATAGAGTAGCTACAAATGTGTATGCATGAGCATGCGCGCACATGTTGTAAATAGCTTTTGTTGGTATACTTGTTCAGTGTTTATTTTATTACATTGTTGTCACTATTATTATTTTTATTAACATTCCTGCCAGTTTATTTTATTGTTTTTTTTTCTGTCACCGTTTTATTGTGTGTATTAATGTGCTGGCAATATTGTACGCAGAATAATCGTGCCAATAAAGTGCTTTGAAGTTGAAACTGAAAACTGGTTTATTGGGCATATGTGTGTTTGTTGAGTTGGCTCATATAGGCGAGGCACTGGGGGGAGAAGAACTGTTGCTGTTTACCATATAGCTTCCTCATAGTGGGCGTGCCAATATTTACGATGCTACTTACCTCGAATAACAATTTATTTTCTTTAAAACGACTAATTCGAGTAAATGCATGTTTAATAAAGAATATCACTGCAACACAACAGTTGTCCCATCTAGTAAAAACTGACCTTGTGCGGAACACAATGTGCCCAAAGTGTGCGAATGCGTAAATGTCGCGATGTTTACATTGGATCTGCGAAACGGCAATACACTTGGCAGGAATGGAAACTGACCTGTATGTGTCCTTAGGTGGGCTTTGAGATGGGACGATTTGCCATAAACTTTTTCACAACCTGAATAGTGGCATTTGTGCTTTTTCTGTGGGGGTTCTTGTTCAATTCGACCCCTAAATCGTTTGCTTCTTTGTTTAAGAGCAGAGTCGCCGGTGGTGATGGTGGTGGTAGGTGTGGCAGAGTTCCCATCATCTCTGGTTAGGGTTGCTGTTGGTGGCGTGCTCTCCTCCTTTATTTTTGCCTGCTCGGCAAAATTGGTGGGGGTCTGTTGATTAAAATCCGCCAAAATTCTCGCCACCACAAAAAGAGATGAGTTGTCTTTCAAAGGCTCCTTGGTTTCTTCATTCCTCTGTGCAGCCGCAGTTTCTGGTTTGATCTCTCTATTCGCTTTTGGACCGTGGACAATTGCTTGGCTGGACATTGACACAAGGCACTCTGCTGCGAAGTGATCCATTTCGTTGAAGAGTAGAAGTTGTTTCTTTATGACATTCAAACCCAGTGACAGTAGACCATTGAACTCAGTAGATCCCTTTGTGTGATGCTGAATAGGCAGCTCTCGTAAGCAAACTCACTTTGCACTATCTTACCGGCTTTTCAGCAACACTGACATCCTGCATGTAAATCATGCGAGATCGAGCCGTGAGCGCGCCACACCGACTGCGTTCGTCCTTTAGTGACAAGTTTCTGGTGATGAGAGCTCTGAAAACTTGTCTGGATTGACTATCAAAACTCCCATCGTGGCTGTAGTCCTCACAACGTTAAAGTGACAGTATGCTGTGCGCCGATTAGAGCTGATTGTATCCATGCTGGGGGCGTGTCGGCCGGTAGCGTTTGGGAACGTCACCAAGCCGGCGCGCACTCATTGGATGGCGACGTGTCCCGAGTGCGCTACCTTACTTGCCCCCACCAAACTTTTAGAAAGTATAAGAGAAACTTCACTCAGAACCTAAATGCACATATAAGATATGCATTGTGAGAATGGAGTTTATTTTTAATTGTAATTTAACAGGATTTGTAATGCTTCTATCTAGCTTTTTATTATTATTATTATTATTATTATTATTATTATTATTATTATTATTATTATTAATTGCAAATATATATTACCAGCATAATATTTGCATGTAAAGTTGAACTGGTACATTTTATTTATTTATTTATTTATTTATGTGATTTCATTCCTTGCCTTTTACTGCATTATATAACATTTTGTTGGCCACAGAGTTCATTCATATTACTCTCTTTATAAGTGGAAATCGTTTAGGTTGGAAAAATCAACATTATTTCATATGATCTACTGTATGACAAAGCAATGGTTCCTATAATAGTTCTTACTTGTGCTGCTGCAATAGCCTCCATATAGAATGGAAAAAATACTATAAAATATTTATACAGCTGGCTCCATTCAGTCAAAGACTCCAAGGTCCTGGAAGTGACAAAACATTTCAAAATAAATAACGCACAGGCACAGAATTCCAGACTGGAAAATATATTCATATTCCTGCATTACACAAGTAGATTGTGGGGGTGAAAATCGAGATCAGTGTTTCAAAAGTTACTTAATCTGTTTCATATGAAAGCAGGAGAGGAGGACAGAAAGGGCTGAAGCCCACCACATCAAATCTAACGATGCACTATTCTCCTGTGGGAAAGCATGTACTCTCTTTCAGTTCTATTCACAATAGACTTCTCTGGAAAGTTCCAAGTGTTCATTGAGAGCAAGGCTACATGGCATTCAGAGAGCCATCTGGTTGTATTACTTTACATATTCTTTCACCACCACGAGAACTGGGTGTTCTTGCATTTCATGCAGTGTTTCCGAGGCAAATCTTATCACAGCATAACGACAAGACGGCAGTTCCAATTTCACAAGATGGCTGCCTCAAAACCCAAATGGAAGAAAATGCAACCTAAAAAGATAAATAAAAAAATAATAATAATTTGTAATTACAATTATTCCGTTTTGTATTATTCTTTTTCATTTTAAGATTTATTAATTTAATATTTCTATGAATATATACATTTATAATATTTAATATTAATAATATTTAATATTTATTCAGTTATTCTTGCTCCTTCTAAATGGTTTTCTGCACTTAAATTAGCATTATACTTAAAATGCATTTAAAAAACAGCAAGGTCTGTAATTTAATAATCAGTATAAGGTACACCTTACATTTTTAAGCATTATTACTCCGTAATACATCACAAGATGCACTGGTTCGCCTGATCATACAATACAAATTTTACCAAGTACTTCTGCAAAATGCCTTTTTGCAACCAGTGAGAAAATTTAAATGAAACTCCATGTCCCACACACTGAACCCACGCTATCCTATTATAATTTGTGTTCTTTTCTCAACAATCACCAAAATGATTCAGGAGTAGGTTGAATCACATTCTCAATTTCACCACGCGAGCGAGGTGACTCAGCCATTCTTCTATACTATCAAGAAACATCACATTCTCCTGGGGCTCTGCATTATTACTGATGATTGTTGCACATGCCCTCTTGGGTTTTGAGATGTAATCCCATTGGATATGAACAGTTTGTGAGGACAGCCTGACCGCGCCACCAGGTGGTACAGCCCAATCAAGGCCATGCTGTCCTAGAACACAAGGCCCATATACTGTAGCGCCATGGACTGATTAGACTGATTCCTTGTATGGCACATGCCGTATTTATTCATAGTGTATATACTCTATTTTTCTGTTTATATAAATGTGACTTTAGGAGATATGAGCCTCAGTCTGCCTTAGTCGATGTGTTAAATTTAAAAGTGTATTGTTCCCACTTTATATTAAGTGGCCTTAACGACCATGTACTTACATCAGAAAATAAGTACACTGTACTTACTGTGTTCATATTGTATTGTAAAATATTGTATTGTGTTCATATTGTATTGTATTTTGCTGATAATGAGGTGGGATATGGGTAAGGTTATGGACAGGTTTGGTGGTATGGGCAGGTTTAAGGGTAGGTTAAGGTGTAAGGGATGGGTCAACAGTGTAATTATAAATGTAATTACAGAAATTAATTACAGATGTAATTACATGCAGGTATTTTTAAAATATAAACTACAATGTAAAAACATGTATGTACACAATAACTGCATTGTACTAAATGATTAATTTAAATGTAAGTACATAGTCGTTAAGGCCACTTGATATAAAGTGGGACCAGTGTATTTTCTTTTCATCTGAGAGAAACAAGGCTGCTGTTTTCCATCTAAAGAAAAGAGAAAAACAGATAGATGAGGGATAGACAGACAGACAGACAGACAGACAGACAGATAGACAGATAGATAGATAGATAGATAGATAGATAGATAGATAGATAGATAGATAGATAGATGTTAGGTAGGTAGGTAGACAGAAGATAGATAGATAGATAGATAGATAGATAGATAGATAGATAGATAGATAGATAGATAGATAGATAGATAGATAGATGGTAGGTAGGTAGACCGAAGACAGATAGATAGATAGATAGATAGATAGATAGATAGATAGATAGATAGATAGATAGATAGATGTTAGGTAGGTTGGTAGGTAGACAGAAGACAGATAGACAGATAGATAGATAGATAGATAGATAGATAGATAGATAGATAGATAGATAGATGTTAGGTAGGTAGGTAGGTAGGTAGGTAGGTAGGTAGACAGAAGACAGATAGACAGATAGATAGATAGATAGATAGATAGATAGATAGATAGATAGATAGATAGATAGATAGATAGTCCCCTCAAGCTGTCAACTGTTTACCTAGGCAAGCTGATACCTTTTAAGCAAAGTCATTATGGGCGGAAACTGATACTTTTCCAGTCATGACTCACGTGGGTTGTGCATGTGATTCCTTTCCCGCACTGGACAAGCAAAGAAAGACAATAATGTGGCACCTCTTACACTGTCTCTCATAATTACCACTTGACAACGTGTCTTCATGACCTGAAAGTCTGACTGGCAAACACACCTCAAAGGACTGAAGGTCACATAATACAGTTCAGTTTGTCTTCTTTCCATGGAAGCTATAAATTAGAAATGACCTGCACTCTCATCGTGGCCTGACTCTGATAACTAGGGTTTGACTGCTGTAAAAAGATTTTGTGTTTGTTGTTTCTTTTCTCTCTCTTTCTTTCGTTTATGAGTTTTTTTGTGTTTTATATTGAAGTTACTGTAGCCTTTAAATGTCAGTTCAGCAGCTCTGGCACATGTGAAACTCAGAGGCTGTTTACTACTTGTGGTTTAGCTTTGTTCTTTTGATCTACAGTTGGGAAACATATCATTTCCCATCATGCATGTAACAACTCTCTTCCTGTTCGTCTTCTGACAGTGCCCTCTTATGTTGATCTAGGACCAGCTTTGTCCCAGCCCATTTCTGATCTTAACCATCAAAAGAGAAACCACAGAACTGGTCTCAGATCAGCACCCAAAGACAACTTAAACAAAACCCTCTGCGAACTTAAGCAGCGCACAACATATAACAAAAGTGCTTAAACCTACAAAATAAACCTGATCATGAGAATAAAAACCTGCAAGAACTTCCCGAATAACATCAACAGTGCTCTTGCATAATATAGAGACTGGTCAATCATTTCACATGTTGAAATTTCCGCCCATGTCCTTGGCAAGATTCCTGACCTCAATGACTACCGTGGATCACGCTGTTCTGCTCTGTTGTATCCCAAACACCCCAGAACAAACATCTCTCTTAAAGGTACATGAACTGAGCTTCAACCAGATGCTGGGCTTTTGTTTTGTCTGTTGAAGGAGACTAGAGCACAATGAGAAACATTAAGCTATAAACAAACAGCTAGTCCAATGCATAAAGCAGTTCTGAATAAACTAATGACGATGAGGTAAGATAGAGAGGAAAAGCCATCATTAACGACTCCTGCAAAGACAAGTTAAGAATTTCATGCTTCTGAGAGACAAAAAAGTCCAAAGTTTATTTAATCAATGTCCAGAGCTTGGATTTGGTCCAGCTGGATATTTAGGTTACACGTGCCACAAGTAATTTATACACTTGTCTATCTCAATAAAGCAGTAAATTTTCATTTACAGTTCGAACTATAACGGTTATAAATAGAAATAAAAATATAATAAAGCCACTTTAATGACCCCATGAAATGAAAATAGTAGATTTTATTTTTATGCCTTAGTCCATGTGGAAGTGTAATCCTACATGTTACATAAATGGGTATTTAAAATGTATAGTCGCTGTTTTATGGGGAAACAGACCAAAAACACAGATGACTCTTCCTGCACCACAGATTTTTGTCCAATCAAATGCTCTTTAGAATGAGAAAGTCCCGCTGACAATTACAATCTGCCATAGATAGATAGATAGACAGATAGACAGATAGACAGATAGATAGATAGATAGACAGACAGATATATAGATTCATATACTGCCCAAACTTCCTGTTTAAACAGAAATTACATTGGCACAGGAATCAAACTTGCAGCTGTCAAGTGATTTCAATGCAAATATTGTCATTGTTCAGTATCCCAAATGTACTGTATCTACCAATTCATCAAAACAAGCCACAAGAAGGTCATATTAGTTATGCTAATTAGTACAAATCAGTGACATGCTAAGCGTAAATTGATTTTATGAGACTGATGCTTGCTGAGGCTAGCAGTAATCCACTCTGAAACAATGCTGCGGGGAACAGCTTTGTCTGCTTCACACAATACAGCTTTAAAAGAACAAATTGGTACAAACACACTTTAACTTTGTCTTCTAGCTGGCTGTGAGGAGCAGCCAGTGTTGCCAAGTCTGTGGTTTTCACGTGGAATTGGGCTACTTTATCACTGTTGCCATGGGTTTTTTTTCATGTCCGCGGGTTGAAGCGACCCCAATAACGTGATATTTAACCCCTGGAATGCGAATTTTACCAGGGGAACCCCTCAAAAAAATGTGGACTTTAAACCCCGGAATGCGATTTTTACCGTTGGACCCCCCTCGAAAAGCGACTGGGCTTGTTTTGGGCTAGATTTGAGTAGCAATTGGGCGGGTTTTGTTGTGAAAACCTGGCAACCCTGGGAGCAGCTCTATTCATGAGGCATCAGTCAGTGGGCTGGTGGGACATGGAGGATGGAGGAAGAGGAGGAAACCTTCGTCTATCTGTAACTCTCCCTTCAACCACAGTTTGACCCTCAGGCTCTGCATTAGCACGCCTTGATGACGAGGGCATCTTGCCGACCCCTATTCAAACACAACAGCAATATGTACATGCACACTATGTACACTACGCTCATGTAACCTATATAACACAATGGCATGGCCTTAGGGTACACGTATGTAATGTACTCAAGGTAGGACTTTGAACATTGCTTTTCCTGTTCTTTATCAAAAGACGTAACCATTACTAATGGAGTTCAACAGTGACCGCCCACTTTTACAGCAGCCTTTGTTACAGGATTTTCCTCATGCATTTTCTTCATAGTGATTTAAAGTCAATATATATATATATATATATAATAAATTGAAATAATATTTTAAAAGTTAAATTTTACAGTGTTGGTAAGCATAAGAGAATTCACTACCACTTTATAATAAGGTTCCATATTAGTTCAGTCTTGACAACTCTCGGGATAGATTTTAAAATCTTTATTAATGTAAATAGAATATGCATAGGTTTGGTCTTGAAGATCCCACATAGCAGATCTAGGCAGGTGGTGCTGGGGAGGTGGTGGGCTAAGATCAGGACACAGCGCACAGACACAGCATTCATTGACTATAACCTGGTTATATAGGTTAACATTAATGAGTACGGGAATCTGATTAGCTGGAAACATTGAGTTGAATGAACCAATTAGAACGCAAGTAGAGTTTCATGGTTGAACTATACATTTAACCACATTAGCTAACATAAACTAACAATGAAAAATACTTCTAAAGCATTTATTAATCTTAGTTAATGTTCCAATTTTTACTAATATATTATTAAAATCAAAAGTTGCATCTATTAAGGTTATTCAATGGACTTGAGCTAACAGCAACACAATGAACAGCTATATTTTTATTAACTAACATTAATAAAGATTAATAAATGCTGTAACAAATGTATTGCTCATTGTTAGTTAATGCTAGTTAATACATTAAATATAATAAAAAAATGGAACCTTGATGTAAAGTGTTACAGAATTATTTCAGATAAACATTAACAAAAACTACTAACTAGAAATTATTCTAAACTACATATATTATATAAAAATCTATTAAAAGAAAGAGATTTATTCCTCCAGGACCCTATATTGCTCTCTATTGGTGCACAATCTATAATCACATTATAGCATCTATCCCAACAAACTTTGTCATGCGGTATAGACTATGGAAATTGAAAATTGAACTTCATTATTCCAACATCCAAACCTTGCAGCAGATGTCAATACCCTGCACATATGAAAAGCCAAACAGGCCGTGCCCTCTAGCAGCTAATGAAAGGACAGATTAACAAGGCTCTCATTAAATGAGAACAAATCCTTCTGAAACACATGAGAGGTCACCAGTTGGATTTGAAGTCAACAGCCAAACTGTAACACCAAAATCATTGTTAAGACTATTAAATGTTATTTTGAACTCCTAAGATTCAGATAATTATTTATTTAATATTGTCCTTATTCAATATTGTTTCAAAATCACAACAAATAAGTGGATTGTTCCTATTGACGTTTTCTCAAGGGAATTTCAGCTTGAAGAAAATGTTCTGAGGGCAGACCAACTGACCACAATAAAACAAGGCTAAACACAAACATAAAATGACCACTGACTCTTTATGGAAACTTTAACTCCATAGGTCTGCATAGTAAACATCTATATTTTGAATTATATTATTTGAAGCCAGTGCAGTGGGTGTGCATTTCTGCTTTCAAACATATTGTTTGTCAGGAAATCTTATGAAACCAAAATGAGAAATGCAGCTGGTAGTGTGTGAATGTCATCTTCAAGTGCTTGTGATTTCACAGCTAAATTTGCTCAACAATGACCCTAAACAATCTATGTAACTAGCCATGTGAAATTGTGATGTAGTTACAGCTACTATGGGATATATACACATACAATGATATATTTTTCAATAAACAAGCAGTACTTTGGCTTTAATTACTCCATTATTTAGCTGACCTCACCCTTGTTGCATAATGCATGGTTTTTATGACATATATTTTTACTGAGAGAAGGAGGTATAGGTATTATTGCATGTTCTCACATGCTGAGATTGTAAAGCATTTGTTATTATGGCCTTGAATGGAATTCATTAATCACTCAACTATATCTGACACATGCTCTTTGCATTCAGAATTGGACTTTGGAGACATAAGCAATCAAGCACTGTACACAAAAGCACTGTTATTGAGTTGCACAACACAGTGAGGTAAAATAGCAGGTGATAATGTGTTATCTTGAACAAGAGCTCTTAGAATTATGGAGGAAGCAGAGATGATTCTATCACTTTTTTGCTTTATTTATTCAGAAAATATTTAGCCTTAAGCTTTGGAAGTTAGACTTTTAAAAAATATTGTTGCAATTAAAATTATAACTAAGGTGACTCAGTTAAAGTCACAATGTAATGGAAGTAGCGAACAATCCTTTCTTCCATACTGTGATGTACAAGTGTAAAGCAAAAAGCAAAAAAAAAAAAAAACAAAAAAAAATGTAGGGCTAGTCTTGGTTCAGTCCACTGGTTGTTGATTGGATGGAGACAGATATGAATGCAAACTTTAGTCAATCGTAAGAAAGGGGTGGGATTTAAGCAGACGAAATGATTGGAGAACTCCAGCATATGTCACCACTGTAAATAAAAATACATTAAAAATGTAAAAAGGTTTTTTAAAAAATAAAAACATTTTCATGGATGAATCATTTACAATGAGATCAATAAAATGCATTCAGAAAACAGACAATAATGCACACTAGGCACAAAAAAGTAGTTCACTACATTGAAGGGATAGTTCATCCCAAAATGAAAATTCTGTCATTAATTACTCACCCTCATGTCATTCCAAACACGTAAGACCTTCGCTCATTTTCGGAACACAAATTAAGATATTTTTGACGAAATCAGAGAGCTTTCTTATCCTGCACAGACAGCAACGCAACTGACGTGTTCAGGGCCCAGAAACGAATTAAGGACATCGTTAAAATAGTCCATGTGACATCAGTGGTTCAACCGTAATTTTATGAAGCTACGAAAATACTTTTTCTGCGCAAAGAAAACAAAAATAATGACTTTATTCAACAATTTCTTCTCTTCCGTGTCAGTCTTCAACACACATTCACAAGAGTACCACAAAGCATAGGCCTATTATTGTTTATTTGTACACAAAAAATATTCTCGTAGCTTCATAAAATTATGATTGAACCACTGATGTCACACGGATTATTTTAACAATGTCCTTACTACCTTTCTGGGTTTTGAACGTGGTAGTTCCCTTGCTATATATGCAGGGTCAGAAAGCTCTCGGATTTAATCCAAAATATCTTAATTTGTGTTCCGAAGATGAACGAAGGTCTTACAGGTTTGGAACGACATGACGGTGAGTAATTAATGACAGAATTTTCAATACGATTCACTGAAGAAGGCTTGCTGCCGAAATGTCTGAGTGTTGTCGGCTCTGTTGCAAAATTTAAATAAATTGAAAGTGATTAAGAAGATTAAGCGAGTGCGGATCCCTTACTTGAATATGAACTATTCCTTTAACAAATTGTTGTGTTCATAAGGGTCTGTAAAAGAAGCAACAGTCTTCGATTTGTGAATGAATCATTCTTCGATGAAACACTTGATCAGCGAATTGGTCATCCAGTTCATAAATTCAGGCTAAACGATTTACTCATAAATCAGTCGAGTCAGATAAACTTGAGAAGCAGATCAGTCTGATTCATGAATTAATCATTCACTGTTTTTGTAAACTGGATCAACTGATTCCTTGAAAAAAAATCTGATTCGTTCATGAATCAATCGTCACTACTACTTACTTTTTTTTTCTTTTATATTTTAGAGCTTGATCTTTCCAGTCTCCATTGACTTTCAATATATTGAAAACAACATTTTTTAGAAGAAAGGAAAAAATCACGTTTAAACAAGAGTGTAAGTAAGTAATAATGCCATACATTTAATTTGGGGGTGAACTATCCCTTTAATTTGAGAGACATTTTCTAAAATTGTTTATCTACTTCTAAAATAGATTTTTAATTGCACCATCCATGAATACTTAGTTTCAAATAGTACCATAATGGTAGCCACAAAGATGTATTCTACCCCTCAGACCGAAAACAAAACCCTCCCCCGTTGTGTGCACATTCTTTGTATGGTTGTTTTGATCGGAGTGCAGCGAGTCAACGGGTTCAAAAGTGGGCGAGGCTCATCGGGGCTGCGCAGCGTTCACCTCTTTTTCCCCAAACCCACTGCGCTCTGTCTCACACGACGAGACGTGTGTTATTCCAGCAAGAAAACTTATATATTTTCTCGCAGCCTATCCAAAAACTGCAGTGTTCCAGAAATGTTGTACAGTGTACACTGTGTTTGTCCTCAAGTGATCCGCTGCAGAAGTGAGTACATCCCGTTCCTGTGTTATTAATAGCTCCCTTGCGTCACCAAATTGTGCTAGACTGCTCTGCTAGACACGCGATGATAGCCGAACGCGCAGCAACGCATTCGCTCTCCAAACAAACATCGTTATAAAACTGATATCTATCGGGCATCAGATGAGTGTCTCGGTCGGATGTGGGAACGTGTGCACAACGTCATACGTGATGCATTGGTTCTACAGAAAGGCTTACCAGGAAGTGGTTATCCTGTTTTGTTTATTTCAAAAGTTTACTTAATAGGAATCTTAGGCGTATGGAAATGCAGTATCAAATGAAAGTTGCATGAGGTTAAGTTAGTTTAGTCATGAAAAATTATTAATGCAGACTAAGTTAGAGGGAGCAACAAAACTGTTGAATCAAACTGTAACTCATCAACAGGTCACAGTATACAGTACAAAATATTATTAGATACTGTAACAAATAGTTTGTCAGGAAACCAGGATGAGTCATATGCAGTGCAATAATAAACAGCATTTCTGTATCCATTAGTGCTAGTATTGACTGCATATGTTCTACTGTCAGAATTGACACTAAACTTCATGGCAGTGTCATGTTTTCATTGACCATCTTTGACATTTTGATACATAACACAATGAATGTATGTTACAGGCATAATGGATTTTATGTCGGTTTGGTTAGTTAATGTAGTGTACTTCCTAATGACGACTGTAGCCTATGTTGCAGCACTGTAACATTTTTGAACCAGCACCTCTAAAGGTGATTTGAAACATTTTGCATTGCTTTGTTTATATATATATATATATATATATAAGATATTTAATTGTTCATGCTCATTTCCTGAATGTTGCTGTCATACAAAGCCCACTTAAAGGGATGCTCCACCCCAAAATGAAAATTTTGTCATTAATCACTTACCCCCATGTCGTTCCAAACCCATAAAAGCTTTGTTCGTCTTCGGAACACAATTTAAGATATTCTGGATGAAAACCGGGAAGCTTTGTGACTGTCCCATTGACTGCCAAGTAAATTGCACTGTCAAGGCACAGAAAAGTATAAAAAACATCATCAAAATAGTCCATCTGCCATCAGTGGTTCAATCTGAATTTTATTAAGCAACGAGAATACTTTTTGTACGCAAAGAAAATAAAAATAACGACATTTATTCAAAATTCATCTCCTTTCTGACGCTCTGTGTCAGCGTAGCACCATTTTGGAGAGCATCCGATGGACGCAAAGTGCGTACGCTATTCTCTGTCATCAGTAACGCATGGATACATATTGTATGTATATTTATGCTTTGATTTGAACGGAAACCGCGTATCCATGAGTTACTGATGCTGTTACTGTTACGCTGACAATGGGACAGTCACAAAGCCGTCCGGTTAAATTGTGTTCCGTAGACGAACTAAGCTTTTATGGTTTTGGAACGAAATGGGGGTAAGTGATTAATGACAAAATTTTTATTTTGGGGTGGAGTATCCCTTTAAAGGCATAGTTCACCCAAAACTGTAATTTGCTAAAAACTCACTCACCCTCAGGCCATGCAAGGGTTTGTGTCTTCATCTGAACTGATTTGGAAAAATGTAGCATTACATCACTTGCTCACCAATGGATCCTCTGCAGTGAATGGGTGCCGTCAGAATGAGAGTCCAAACAGCTGACAAAAACATTACAGTAATCCACAAGTCACTTCAGTCCATCAGTTAACATTTTGTGAAGCTGCATGTTTATAAAAAACAAATAATTAGGACATTTATAACTTCAAACCATTGCTTCTGGTTAAAGTCCTTTATCCATAACATTGCTTTCTCTGGTGAAAAGGCCATCTCGCCTGAATCAGGAGAGAAATATGCACAGATCAAGATTTGTTTACAAGTGAAAACAGTTCTAAAGAAATATTTTGGTGGATTTTGATGTGAGAGTAGAACAGGGGATGGACTTTAAAGGCAATCTTTAAAAACAATAATTGAATAATAAATGTAATCTTTAGCAAATGTCAAAAAGAAGATCAATTTTTCATACTGTACATAGTATTGCTGTGATGCATAAAGTTACTTGTAGCATGTAAAATGATTTCAGTTTATAGTGTTTCATTTTAAATTTATTTAGACAAAATCGTGTCAGTCAAGCACATCTTTCCAGATTCACTTAGGTAAATATTATGTTTATCCTCATGTGTCTTCCCAGATGAAAGCTAAAATTTAAATCCACACTTGATGCTTAGAAATCCCTGTCATTATAAATGATTTTGTAAGCTTATTTTGCCATTGCTCTTGATCTTTGTAAACATACTGCAGTTTGCGTGATTCACATCCACACCTGTTGTTTTCAGGAAACTCTTTAACCATAATGCCACACGCAGTTTGCAATTATGTACTAACATGCCCTGCAGTTGCAGTGTTGCATAATATGTATCTGGTTACATTATTAGAGCAACCGCTGATATCATTCATTAGCCTAATATAACAACGTGATGCAAAGTAATGCTGGTGTGAGCGCCTTTCACCAGCTTCTGCTGGAGTTTACGCCCGGGTGCAGTGGGATCTTGGTCCGGCCCCAGAGAAAGGGGGAGGATAGCAGACAGAGAGGAGGAGGGTGAGAGAGACAGACAGAGGAGGGAGGTGGATCTTTCAATTGCTGGGTTCAGTGTTGTAGTCTATGGGGAGATGGGGGTGTTGATGCATAGAGACAAACCTGACCGAGCTCCCCTGTGTGTACTACATACAGACAAACCTATTCAGTCACAAAAAACTCACCTAGATATTTTTGTTTGTCTTCAAAAGGAAGTTAGCAGAGTGAATGCGCTGTGAGTATGCAAGTGTGTGTTTCTGTGCCACTGGCATCATCAAAGGTTCTGCAAAATAAAGACTGTTTTCAAACAAGTTTCCTAACAGTCATTGGCCATCAAAAGCAGTAGCCACAACCCAAACTCATGCTATTGGTTGATTTGTTGTTGCTATGTCAGGCTGGTCTGCTCAAATGAACGGATTAATTTGATAGCACCACAAAAAACTTCACAAATAAGTGTTTTATGTGCAACAAACCACTTCCTTAAAGTTAGAAATCAAAATGTAGTGGCATTTTGTTATATGTATATGTATGAAATATTACATAATATAACTTTTATAAAAATATTTTGCCCATTTGCTTTGCAGAAAATCACTGTAAAAATGCTACAGTAAAAACCTGTTAATTTGTTAATCTTTAAGTTACCTTACCATATACCGTGACAAATTGTAAATGGGTTAACATCACGTTACGTTTTATTTTATTTTACTTTAAAATAGTGTCATATTTATGTTTTTTGTAAGCAAAAATGATTAATTACGAAATTATGTGATTATATGTAAGTAATTTTGTTTGTTCTCATTTTTTTGTCAGTTATGTACATTAGGGTGTTTCATGCTACATTTTCTGTTAATTAATGCTTTTAAAGGATTATTTTAGTGTCTCTGTGTTACTTGAATGTGTTTTGTCTTTGTGTGTACGACTCTGTGCACCATCAAGCTATATGAATATTGGCCATCCATTTATTATGTCAAATTTCTGCTGCTACTTTTACTAGACATTCAGCTGGATATAAATTTACAGTGCAAATCTATTTAAAGTTTTCCTTGTCAGGCAGTACACCGATAAAGCATGACAGCTGTCATTATATATCACTTTTTAGATTTATATATCACAAAAAAACTTTTAGAGAATTGACTGTGCCAGTGGCTTGTATAAAATACGCTTAAGTGGAGGAGACCCTCCAGTTCTTCACAACCCCATGTCTACCTAAAGAAACATCCCATCTTGGTTCTCTTCTAGCAAACCAGCAATTACGAGACCTATGCAAGTGACCAACATCACTGGGTCTCAGTTCATTCAGTTCAGTCAGAGCCTCACCCAGACAGCAGGCACCATGCAAATTACAGCGCAACCCCAAACACACACCCACTTACAATTACCAGTGAGACAGCAGCCCCTACGGAAGGAGCATGTCCCGCTGAAGCAGACCCAGACAGATAGTAGAACAGGACTGACAACCCTGTGATGAGCCTTTTGAGTCACGAAGAGGCCGTTAATTTTATTACCCATGAGGGCGTTTTGTACTGTCATTAGATACAAGTTTTGTCATATCAAAATAAAGCTACAAAGGCTGAATGTGTGTTGGATGAAAAAGCAATGGTTGTAAGGTTATAAAGATGTTTTAATCTATTGATCTCTATTAACTGTTGCTATCTCTTATAGATGTGCAGTGCTACAGTTGTTGCTTGTTTTAGGCTCAGTACTGCTTGGATTGCTTTTTGTTTTCTCATGGAAACTGCACACTTTCAGTTCCTGAGTATTAGGAGACTGTGTTGCACAAGAAGTCTGTTGAAACTTTTACATTTTTTGAAGAAAATACGATGCTATGTCCAGAGCTTGCGGTCACAATGCTAGGGAGTTGTAGGTGTTGGTAGAGAGTTTTGTGTGGTTTTTAGCACATTTCTAGGGTGTTGCTAGGGTGTTTTGGGTGCTTGTGTACTGGCCCAATAATTAAAAGAGCCCAATCACAGTCTTTTATGGAATTTTTATGATCTTGCATACGAAAATCATAAGTCTGATGGAAAAGTAATAGCACACTTCTTCTTAACAAGCTGCATGATTTGAAATATCATATAGGGTTAGGAGCAGTGTTGGGGAGTAACTAGTTACATGCAACGGAATTATGTAATTTAATTACAAATAAGGTTACGCTTTATTTTTAGGTGTCCTTGTTACAGTGTAATTATACATATAAGTACTGAGTAATATTAATTAACTACATGTACTTACTATATGGTTAGGGTTAGGATGAGGGTTTGGCTTAGGGTTACTTGCATGTAATTATGCATAATTTATTGTTGTTATAATAGTAAGTGCATGTAACGTTTAACAAGGACACCTTAAAATAAAGTATTACCCAAAATAAATGTAACTGTAATCTGTTACAGTTACTGAGCAAAAAATGTGTAATTAAATTACAGTTACTTATGAAAATGTTAACAATTACAAAGGGGGTTACATATGAATATTTTCACACACATACAGATATGATTTCTTTCCCAAATTGCATTGGCTGCTTTAAAATATGAGACACCAATGTTTCAGGAGTTTAAGACAGAGAATAGGACACATGCTTATTCAATAACTGTTTTATGTCCCATTTGGGTTTATGCATATGCTTTATTTATTTATTTATTTATTTTAAGAACAGGTTTTTTTCAAGGCATTGTGGGATGACAGTGTTTCCTGTCATAGCTATGCAAAGATTTGATTTCAAAAACAGTATTATAACTATTGAATGTTTTCTTGTTATGATTTATTTAACCCTTAAATGATCTCAAATTAAAAAGAGCTGCTGAAGTCTAATTTTGTGGTGGCTGTGCTTTAAAATTAAATTATTATAATCTTAATTCAAGTGATGAAGGATTTTGAAAGTCTCAGCATCAGTGTTGAGTACTGCTGGGTTAACTCTGTCTGCCATCACATAATGCTCCCTTACAGTTCATCTTTAAAAACTGTTAGATTTAACTGCAAATCTCAAAATTAATATCCATTTTTCGTACTGTATATCATAATCTATGAGTTAGTTAATTTACTAGTAGAATTTGTCACTTTAAATGTTTTTTTCTTTTCTTTTTCTTTTCTTTTTTTTTAACATTGGCCATGGCATCAAAATAATTAATAAATAAATAAATAAATAAACAAATAAACAGAAATTTTAAAGAGTTAGTTGACCCCAAAATGAAAATTATGTCATTAATTACTCACTCTCATGTCGTTCCAAACCGTAAGGCCTTCGTTCATTTTCGGAACACAAATTAAGATATTTTTGATTAAATTGGAGAGCTATCTGACCCTCCATAGACAGCAAAGCAACTGAAATGTTCCCAGGTCCAGAAAAGTAGTAAATACATCGGTAAAACAGGTCCATGTGATATCAGTATCTCAACTTCAGTTTTGCGACGCTACAAGAATACTTTTTTTTGCACAAAGAAAACAAAAATAACATAATTTACTCAACCATTCTTCTCCCCCCAGTTACGTCTTCCGCCATTTTAGAGAGTATCACAATACATACGCATGCTTTCCCCTAAACGTAAACAACGCTTATTACGCAGATTATACGTTCATGTGCGCTTTCCCCGCCGAACGTAAATAACGCTGATTACGTTAAATACGTTCTTGGGTACTTTCCAAAATGGAGGAAGACGTAACTCAGGGGAGAAGAATTGTTGAGTAAATTATGCTATTTTTGTTTTCTTTACGCAAGAAAAAGGACTCTCATAGCGTCGCAAAACTGAAGCTGAGTCACTGATGTCACATGGACTGTTTTACTGATGTATTTACTACGTTTCTGGACCTGGGAACATTTCAGTTGCGTTGCTGTCTATGGAGGGTCAGATAGCTCTCTGATTTAATCAAAAATATCTTAATTTGTGTTACGAAGATGAACGAAGGTCTTACAGGTTTGGAACAACATGAGGGTGAGTAATTAATGACATAATTTTCATTTTGGGGTGAACTAACCCTTTAATATTAGTGCTTCCCTAGTCAGGTGTTCGTTCAAATCACTAAGTATTAGCAATAGTATAACATAAGTTTAACTATACAATTTTGAGACAGTTTAGATTAAACGAGTAAACGGAGTTGCTGAGTCATTGGAATATCCAAAATGTTATTTGAAAATCCTTGTTCCTTTTATGCTGCATAGCAACTAAACACTGGGTAAATGTTGTCACTGGGAATTCCTCTTTCTGAATTATGCTGCTGCTAGTTCTCTAGGTTCTTCTAAAGTGCACAGTGTTCAGGACATTGTGAAAGGGGGTCAAATATTTGTGAACAGGGACAGCCTTTAGTCATGCAGATGACTAACAAAATGTCAGTGTGTTATTTTGCCTGAATACAGAATCTATATATTTTAGATAACATAAATGCAAGCTTTAGGGTTCAGTTAAAGGCTAAAACGTTCAAGAATATTGGTTCTCCTCTCCTCAGATACCACATGGCACACGCTAATCTCATTTAGCCTTTGCCCATAGTCAACTTGAGCAGGTATATTCAGTCCACTCTGCTGAAGCATAGCCAATTACGACATTTCCTTTCCATTTGTTGTGACCCCCATCCCCCCCCACACACACCATCTGTGCTTCAGATAATACATCCACAGATAAGGTCCCATAAATACGAGGCAAGACAGCTATCATCAGCAAGATTAAACAGATGCTAACAGACTGACTCCAATCCATGGCTTGGATGAAATGGTCTTGAATTTTTACGCTGACTGTTATTTTTGCATTAAAGATGGACATGTTTTATGAATGTCCCTAGTTGCTGCACAGTGTTTTTCACTGCATAGTTATATTCGCCTTTGATCCACCTCTGTATCTGATGAGTGCATTTTATCTGCAAGGACTGGATATCGATACAAATTTCCGGTTTAAATTAGATTCTGATTCACCAGCTCTCGGTTTTTAAATTGCTTTGATTTGAATCCAGTTCATCTGAGTAAATTTCATTTGTAATGTCCAGTTTGTTTAAATATGAAAGAAGTCTACTCTGTGCTAATGCTGTAAATTATACAGCACAGTGTTTTTTAGACTGACGCAAACCAGTAACTCATCTTTTTGAACTATTCATTAAAAGAACTGCCTCAAAAAATGAATTGTTTTGGAACAGACCTTAGTCAGGGTCATGCCATATTTTACATTTTTGACAGGAATGAAAATGAGGCTGTGAGAGATAGAAGTACTGTGCGTTCAATGGATTGTACTGTTGTATAACAACATACTGATTTAGCTGATAAAACATCTTTCAGATAAAAAAAAGGAACTTTCGGTAAACAAAAACTCCATAAAAAAGTTTCAAGTTGTGAAAATACATTTACACTTGAAGTGCTTTGTTTTTGAGTCACTAAAAAAGAGTTCATAAGAGTCATTTGTTCATGATTTGGATTATACTGATCCTGCTATTTGGATTCGATTCACTAAAAAGAACCAGAGAATAATTAGAATAATTTGTCATTCGATGTTATCCAGACAGTCCTCACTTAAGTTTCTAATTCACTATGAAGAACTGCCTAACAAAATTCATTTGTTTATGAATCGCATTACACTAGTCATGCTGTATGTTTATGATTCACTAAAGTGAACCAGTTCATATGAGTCATTTGTTCATTAATTGGACTAGGTGTGTGTAAGGTTTTTGTTTGTTTGTTTGGTTGGTTGGTTGGTTTTTTTGCATGCAGCCTGTGAAACGAAGTAATAGAAAGTTTCTTGTCATTATTTTGAAGTACACAAAATAGCCTGCGAACTCACATTTACTCAGGTAAATAAGAAATCTGTATTTTTACCCAGTCCTGTCATCTGCAAATTTTACGGAAAAGAACCAGTTAATAAGAGTAATTTGTTAATGAATTTGACTACACTTCTTGTGCTTCATTTTTGATTAACTAAAAAGAATCAGATCATAAGAGTCATTTGTTCATGAATTGGATTATACTGATCCTGCTATTTGGATTCAGTTCTCTAAATTGAGTTATTCGGACAGTCCACACCTCACTTAAGTTTTTAATTCACTATAAAGAGCTGCCTCATAAGAGTCATTGGTTCATGAATCGCATTACACTAGTCAAGCTGTATGTTTATGATTCACTAAAGTGAACCAGTTCATATGAATCATTTGTTCATGCATTGGACATGCATTCTTGTGCTTTGTTTTTGATTAACTAAGAATCAGATCATAAAAGTCATTTGTTAATGAATTGGATTATACTATTTGGATTCAATTCACTAAAAAGAACCAATTCATAAGAATCATTTGTCATTCAGAGTTTTCCGGACAGTCAACACCTCACTTAAGTCTTTATTTCACTATAATGAGCTGCCTCATAAGAGTCATTTGTTCATGAATTACTTGACACTGCTCATTTTTATGATTTATTAATGTGAACCAGTTCATATGAGTTCATGAATTAGACTAAGTGTGTGTATGTTTTTCTTTTTTTGAATGCAGCCCATGAGGACGATGCAATATAATGCAATCTTTTGTCTTTTTATTACATAACATTCAAAATAGTCCACAAACTCGCAATCACTAAATATGAAATCTGTATTTTTACTAGCTTTCATCTGCAAATACTACTAATATGTCAAACCAGATAAAGAGCAATATTGGCAACAATGAAATAGGATGAAGGTTCAGTCCTCATCAGACCAGAGATCTTCTTTTATGTATGTTCAATTGATTTTTTTTTCTTTGCATGTCCCTTGTTTCTTATCGTTTCATCTCAACTGTTGCTTGACAAGTCAGTGCTGGTGCTCCAACGATAAACAATAATTGTCTTCAGTGTCTTCTCCACCCAAATGTTATGTTAAGAACTAGATAATAACCCTGCTGCATCCATCTTGACAGCAGGCACATTTGTTTCGCGTTTTGGGCTTTCCAGAGGACCCACAATTACTTGGGTTTCTCTAGAGTCGCAATCTGTTCACATCAACCCTTAAAGTTCAATTGCAGGTCACGTCTTTGTCGACAACTGTGGGACGTAACAAGCAGCAAAAAATAAAATGGCGCCTGTAAACAAGACTGTGTGGCTGAAATAAAGCGCAAGACTGCATTTCAGATTTGCTCTGTTAACATGCAGCATAATCTACTGAATGGCGTTGAGGCTCACCACAAATCACCTAATTTGAGCTGAGCTATGTGGTTTACATTCTCAACACACTGACCCACATTCGTCTCCTCCATTTAGCAAATGGGATCCTTGACTCAACTGGAAATATCCTAATTGATGATTTGCGTATGGCATATGCAATGTTTCAAGGTATCATACTTCAATTGGAGTACAGTTCTGTAATATTTATGGGACCCTGAGATGCCATGTTGAGAATGATTAAGCTTCTGTAACCTACAACCGACAGCTTAATTTGGCTAGTCCTGAGTAGCTGACAACATCATTTGGCTTAGGCAGAACAAATATTGACTGCTCATGCTTTGTTATACACAGTAATCCCAGTCTAGTCAGTCTTTGTCTTGTGAGCGAGTCAAGCATTACAGAGACTGATACAGATCTTTGGTGATTATATTCTCTTGTTGATGTTCATTTACATTATGGTCATATAATGGAGAGTTTGTTACTGTAAAATGCATGTGAGATGGGCCGTGGTTTGAAATGGGGTTTGCCTCATAGTAAATTAGGTTAGTTATAGGATACTATATGCTGGTTAGTGTAAACGTGCAATGTAGACGTGTAGTAATGCCATATCTCGTGAGTAACAGACAATAGACTATTTTTGTCTCTTGTTGTCTTGCAGTCTTGGAAAAGAGCCATACAGCAGATTTGTTGTTCCTCACAGCAGTCCACTGGTGATACAAACATCAGGCGAGTAGAACTTCATTTTTCAGTTCTTGTAGAGTGTTGAAGCTTCAGTCCCCATTCATTATAATTGCATGGAAAAGAGCAACCAGTGCAGTCTTCAAAATTTCTCATTTTGAAGACTGCACTGAGAAAGTAAGTCATACAGATTTGGAAAAAAACATGGGAATAGTAAATGATAAGTGATATAGAAATATCTCTTTAGCATGACATCTTCAAATGGCAGTTTCCAAAAGCTCTTTCACCCAGAGCTGAGAAAGAAACAACACAAAGAGGAAAAGGACGTGAAAATAATGTGTTTCATCCAACCCTCTTGGATATAACATCTGGCTCTCATGACTGCAGACATTAGTTTGATACTAGAAGTTTACACAGCTGACTTGGAGATGAAAAGCCTGAGAGTTTTCTCCTCCCATTTCGGAAAGACACGTCACCCTGAATTGAACCTTGGGAGTAGACTTAGTTAACATAAAATCTAACACCAAAGAGGCCACTGTTGAAAGAAAACAGAGGGGCTTAATGCAAACCTTCACACCGAGGAGAGAGGCCACTCCTTTTTCCGTACACAGTGCTGACAGGTGACAGGCCAGATTGACTTCTAGGTTAATAGCCATTGGCACCTACACTAAAAAAAAACTAATCTGACATTAGTTTTGTTTACTTAAATAGCTATTAGGGTCACAGAAGGTGCGTCCAGTTCTAAATATAAGGGCGCCCACAACTCGCTAGCTGTCAAATCTATCACAACTCATCAATTCCAAGTTAGTGAGCAAGAGGAAGCCTCTTCGGGGGGATTTCCCCTCGCTCAGCCGAGTGTCCTGTTTGGGGGCATTACCTTTTGTCCAACTTGTTCTCTAAGTAGAAAGGGATTGGAACATACAATTACACGGCTCACTAGGGTTCCTCTTCACCCTTTCCAGAACTCGAAGAGGGGGATTCATGGAATGAGGTAACCCTCTGGGAAAATTTCTAAGAAGTGTTTACCCTAAACGTGAGCTCTGCACAGTGCTGAAGGCAGAGAGAGAGCAAAAGAAAGGGAGGTAGGTTGGTCCTGCAGAGAAACGTTGAGGTTGAGGTTGTTCCACCCATGAGGCCTCATGGTTTCAGGGGCAAATCCCTTCTTTCCCAAGACCCAAAGACAGACGGTGCATTGGGCTGCTCCTCCTCCACCACTCCTCTGCTCTCGTGCCACCAGCCCCCAACCAATCTGGGGCATGACACATAGATGGCTACACCTTAGGAGCAGAACAGAATGGACACCACCTATTCCTATGTTTCTTGTCAATGCAGAACGCCTGCTCGGTTTCGATGGTTCAGCCCCCTTGGCAAGGGTTGGGAACAGAGCAGAGTTGTTAAAATACCTACATTGCATCTAAAGAATATGATTTTTCTCAACTTCTCAACTCATTAGAGGCAATTGCTTAGGCATGAATCACTGTTTGCTCATAGGGTTACAGATTGAAAGAAATGTAGCTTTTCTTACACTGTTTATGCTACAAACATGAATTATACCTCAAATGCTGAGGAAATGTGTACTGTTACTTTTCAAAGCGATTGGGGTTGCAATTTCTACCTGGTAAACTTACATTGAAGGAGGTATCAGGGCATATCTACGGACTAGGATATCATAGAGACTTGAGGGTAGGGTTAGGTATTGTTTGGTTTTTTTTTTTTTTACGATACCGGCGCCAAATCAATACTTTTAATATGGTACCGGTGCCTAAACGGTGCCTGAAACGATACTTTAAAAAAGAGCCCAGCTAATGCATCCAGCTATCGCTACAGCTGAATAAAAAGTACAATGGAAACGCTTTGAATGGTGAATTGTGAAGACAATAAACACTCAACTGCAACAATATATGGTCTATCTGTGTTATTCAAGGCATCTCAGATATTTTCATAATAATTAATTATATTTATAATGTAAAAACAACATGGACTAAAATTACTATAAAGATGTGTTAGATTTGTATTATCAGAACTTTCAGACTTTTCGGTAACACTTTATTTTAAGGTGTCCTTGTTACACGCTACATGTACTTACTATTATAATAACAATAAATTATGCATAATTACATGCAAGTGACCCTAAACCAAACCCTAATCCTAACCATATAGCAAGTACATCTAGTTAATTAATATTACTCCGTACTTAAATGTATAATTATACTGTAACAATGACACCTTAAAATAAAGTGTAACCAAATTTTCTTAGTTGGGAAATTATTTCTCTAATTATTCTGACACATGAATCCAGTATAATTTAACTAGCTATCACGTGCAGGGATAATGCTTTTTACGTCCATTTCAGAGCATCAAAGGGCAAATATTTCAATCGACAGCTCTGGCATTTAAGTGGCACCAAAATCTGCATTCTGATTCGGTCTGGTTCTGTACCGTTCATAAAGGTACGGGTGTCTACTTGGGTGTTGTTTTTTCCATCAGAAAATGTAAAAATCTAGCATCTGAGAAGATGAGCAGGAAGTAGATGTTTTATTTGGCAGCATCATTGCAAGATTTCATAGGCTGTATAAAACTCTTCATTGCTAAATGTTATTAATGAATAATTTAGATGGATAGCAATGGGCCGTCTTTGTCATGAGTGTCTAAGCAATGGCATCATCATAAATCATACTGGATATCTTCAGTTTCATTGGAAGGGGTATTGTGGTATGAATATTCATCGACACAGAGTGTATCAGAAGAAAGTTTTCTAATAAAAAGCAGGATCAGCATGGAAACCGCACCATTCATATGTTTACCCAAAACATCCTGTGTAATTACAGTAGGTCTCTCATGAGAGTGATATGACACCTCTCCCTGTCTGTCTCTCGTGTTTGCTCCCTCCCACCCGTCCCAGCCCCCACAATTCCACACAGGAAACAAGCTGCAATCCTCATTACTGTTGTTTTTTACTGCTTTGTTAGGGCTTGCTGAGTTGTGCTCACTCAACACAACCACTTTTTTGAACATCTGACAATTAAAATGGGAGTCTTCGCACTAATAGTACATATACAAACACATGTGGAAAGACTGGTTTAATTTGAGTTAAACGCGTAATTATGAGACTCAGCAATAAAAAAAAAAAAGATTGCATCTGTGCTATAGCAAAATCTAAAAGTGTTAACAATTTTTTAGGTAGGAAAAATAGCATCTTGGTGGCTGTGGCCCACTTTATAAATCCCACAGTGCATCCAAAGCACTCTGGGATGTCATATTTCACATTTGTTCAAGGAGAAAGGCTTGTATTTCACGTCTGTGTTCCAGTAGACACTGTTTTGTATCATTCAGCGCTAACCTTTGACAAAACGTTCCCATCACTCCGTCTTTAAATGAATGAAATCCTCTCGATCAGTAATGTTGTGTGTCCTGATGATATGACATGAAAACTGTGGCAAATCCTAATGCTTTCCACATGCCCTGAGAAATGTGTGCGAGTCTAAACCATAAACAACAGTACTGACGCACTGCAGGGCTGGTTAGCATGCAGAGCTAGCCGCTGCTAATAGATTAGCCTTTTGCAAGTAATCTTTCTCCATTTAAAGAGCATTCAGAATTTTTATTTTTATTTATTTATTTATTTTATTTTTTTTTGTAATTTCTAGCAACATATAAATAGCAAGTAGTTCATTATAATATAGTGATTAGTTTACCAGTGCTTTGATTCATTTTAAAAGTCTCTTAAAACCATGAAATGGACGTATCTTTCCTTATCTGCTGCCTTTCACTTCACAACTCAGGATAGTCACTAGTGAGATGTTTGGGCTGTGAATGAGTCAAGCACCTTCCATTGAGATAAATTGAAATTCTAACAGGTAGATCTCTTGAGGTATTATAGACCTTGATTGCACATGCTCTGTTGAGCATCATTTGGCGAAACATTAAATGAGCCAATTAGTAATTAAATGTTTTCTTAGATCAAGGTTTTTATTTTTATTATTATTATTATTTTTTTTTTTTTTGGTGTTTGATAGCTTTTGCAGTAATTGCACAATGCACATAAGCTTTTGTTTTTATGAAAAATGTAGTATGAACATATTTCAAAATATCTCCTTTACTGTTCCACCAAGGAAAAAGTTCATGGAATATTTGAAAGAGCCTTATAAATTCAAACCTGATCTCATTAGTATTCATAGATATTCATACGTAATGTTTACACATGCATTTTTTGTATGTTTTGGTATGCAAAATACAATATGGAAGTAGTGACCGTGGTGAAAAAGTATTTGCATATGGGCAGCTTTAGAAATGTAAACAATCTTTAGAAAATCTCTAGAATTGTAAATGTATTTAAATGTTCACTATAATATACATATGTTTCACCCCTACCCTAAACCTGAACACTGTTCTATAATCTAAAAAACTCAACAGGTAGATAAATGTACAGTGACAATAATTTAATTGATGATTAAATATTCACAAAATATTCACTCATTTAAACTTTTTAAAGCATATCTTTGGTAAAGTAATCCCCATTTAAAGGGATAGTTCACACAAAAATAAAATTCTGTCATTAATTACTCACCCTCATGTCGTTCCAAACCCGTAAGATCTTCGTTCATCTTCGAAACAAATTAAGATAGTTTTGATGAAATCCTAAAGCTGTCTAACCCTCCATAAACAGCAATGGAACTGCCACATTCAAAGTCCAGAAAGGTAGTAAGGACATCATTAAAATAGTCCATGTGACATCAGAGGTTCAAGCTTAATTTTATAAAGCTATGAGAATACTTTTTGTGCGCAAAGAAAACAAAAATAACTTTATACAACAATTTCTTCTTTTCCATATTAGTCTTTGACACGTGTTCATAAGAGTACCATGATGCATGCATACTTCTGATGCAGAACCCGGATGCACTGCGCCTTGTTTACAAGCAGAGGAATGCACTCGCATTACGTCGTGGTATTCTCGTGAATGTGCATCGAATACTGGAACAGAAGAGAAGAAATCATTGAATAAAGTTGTTATTTTTGTTTTCATTGTGCACAAAAAGAATTCTCGTAGCTTCATAAAATTAAGGTTGAACCGCTGATGTCACATGGACTATTTTAACGATGTCCTTACTACCTTTCTGGTGCTTGAACATGTCAGTTGTGTTGCTGTATATGCAGAGTCAGAAAGCTCTCGGATTTCATCAAAAATATCTTAATTAGTGTTCTGAAGATGAACAAAGGTGTTACAGGTTTGGAACGGCATAAGGAACAAGTTGAATACGGTGTCAGAAATGAAAATTTTATAATGCAAATTATGTTAAATGCTTTAAATAAATGTGAAATATGGCGTAGAGCATATCTAATGCCATTAATTTACATAAAATCAACCTCTTAATTCCAGGTCTCAAGAAGGCCTACTTAAGGTCATTGTCTTCGGTTTCACCAACTGTGAGTGATTACCTGAAGGTGTAGGGTGATTAGGAGAGGCACGTGCCTGTGATGGTCTCACACTGAAAGCATGCAGTGATGTGGTAATCAACGGGTGCGTCCCTCACTGCATGCGATACTGTGACTTTGTTATGACTGTCAGTAAAAGGATCAGTTGTATAAAAGCTCGTACAAACAGTTTTTTGACTATGAGGAAATGAAAAGAAATGAAAACAGTGTGATGCACTAGATTAGTGATTCTAAAGTCCATAACAATCTGCAATGAACATATCCAGTATGTTCTCCTGTACTTCATACAAGATTGACCAGTTGAACTAGAGCCACAGGTTCAAATCCTCCTGTCTCTAGAAGCTCTGCTGGGAGAAGTCAACATGCCTCAGCATGCCCTGCTATCAGCTCTGTGTAAAGTTTTCCTTTCTCCCTGATGCTTGTCCAGCCTATGTTTCCCTTTTCGCAGAATGGCATGTATTTTGAAAGACCCAAACATGAATGGTCTCACCTGTCTATCTCTTGTACCTTATTCTCTCAGAACATGAGGTGTACGTGATCCACCGTTCGCGCCCGTCAAGTTCCCACCTTCCCCTCCTCCAAACACACGTGGGGAGAGTAAAGAGCGGAAATCCACACCTTTGTGCCTTCTGGGGCTGTTGTCTGTCTCTATAGTAACCAGGTGGGGCCATCAGCTTCCAGGTAGGACAGACACCTGCTGCATTATTCATCTCTGCAATGCGTAGCTGCCTGTAATCTGACTACACGTGAACAAATATCCCTTGACGCCAGTAATATACTGACTGTGAACTAACTCTTCCATGTTTTCTTTGAACCCACTTCTTTTATTCTCTAACTTTTGACTTAAAGGAGGTTTAAATCTGCTAAACTGGCCTTATAATACATTTCTAAGAAGTGTTTTCCATAGATTAGCACATATGGAACTAATTTGGGGGGCTTAACCTGCCAGCCAGCTGTTTATTATATTTTCCTTCTTTTTGGAAACATGTCAGGACAAAAATATTTGGAAATGAACAAGTAGAAAACAAAACAATGCATTCATGACAGCTGTTGGCCATCTACAACAAGACACAATGAACTTCGTGTCTGCGCATGTTTGTTTAGTCGGCTTGGTGTCTGGTTGGATTGATTTTTTTCCATGTGGACCAAGCAATGATTCAAAAAGGTTAACGGACCTAGATGTGAGCTTTTGAGGAGATCAACTAAGTCCATCAGACAGTTCCTAGAAACCTTGTATGTGACCCTCTGCAGTTGGCCTTGTCAATAGAGAGGTTATGTTGACTCGTGGACGTGACCACCTGCAAGATGCTTGTGATAACTGGTTCAGGCAGTAAAGATACCTGATGTAATTGCTTGAAAACATGAGTCATTTTCATACTGTTGCCTAACACAAAAAGTGTCGGTTGACAAGGAGTACAACAGGAGAAGACGTTCAAACAGGAAGCAAATTAGTATTGTCAGGAGTCAGTACTGTTGACCTAAAACTTGTCTCTTATGCAAATCAAGCAGACAAAGAGACCAGGAAGTGAAAGTTCATGCCAGCTCCTTCTAGTTAGAATATGTCAACAATATGAGAAACAATGCTGTAACAATGCCATCTACTGGTGAGAAATATATCACAACTCAAAAGTAATAAGTTCAGAAAATGATGACCACCAGTTAGCAGTAACAGTAACAGTAGCATATAATAGCAAATAATTTTTAAAAAATTATTATTAAAAAAATAAATATTAAAATACCAAACCAGAATTATATGTTTAATATTTACAAAATATTTTATATTAATATTTTATTTTATTATATTTAACAGTCTGTCTTTCTATCTATCTATCTATCTGTCTGTCTGTCCGTCCATCTTTTTATCTGTCTTTCAATCCATCCATCCATCCATCCGTCCGTCATCTCTCTGTTTCTCTGTCTGTGTGTCTTTCAGTTACAGTTTTTGTTTATCTGTCTATCTATCTATCTGGCATGGATATTTCTAAAATAAGTAATCTTGTGCTAATCTTTAAATAAAACAACTCATCAGTCTGCAGTCTTGAAATTGGATATGTCACTTGATATGATCCCCACCAGCGCAGATGAAATTATGTTCATGCTCATAATCCTGCATTGTCAATTAAGGTCTGCTTAGCTCTGTGGATAATGTTAGTGTATGGAAATCCAGCTTAAGACGATGGAAGGGAGATCATGTGCAAACCCTCGGCTGTTTCACTGTTTCACATATCAAATATTCTCACTTATTTAGACTCAGTCCTCTATACATGTTCCTACATACACAGTGGCTATATATATATTATACACTCAGGCTCATATGCATTCTGATATTTATTTGTTCAGGACAGCCATGACTAGTCAAATGAAATAGACATTTTCTA
The DNA here is from genome assembly GCA_039654775.1 of Spinibarbus caldwelli. NCBI lineage: Eukaryota > Metazoa > Chordata > Actinopteri > Cypriniformes > Cyprinidae > Spinibarbus > Spinibarbus caldwelli. The sequence continues at coordinate 15,787,697 of CM077265.1, read as the reverse complement.
ATAAAACAAGGTGTAAATGCATTGCCTGTTCCAAATAACAAACCCATGCTTTCATAGTGCATTTTTAGATTTGTTTATACTACAAAATAGTGATAAAAAGCCGATACAGTTCGGTGTCAGCTGGACACTGTATATGGGAGCCCTCAGGGTTTTGTGGAGAGCTCTGGTCACCACAACAGGCTCATGAGTTGTAGGGAATTAGAATGTGCGCCTGAGCCATCTGCGCCCATAAAGCTCATTTGAGTCTGCTTACGAGGAGAAATTATGCATTATCTGTTCTTAAAGCAATGGAAACACTTTGAGTATCATTTTCTGGAAGACAAGCACTTCTATTTGAGGAGAACCTTCATTGTTTAGAGCACAATGACATCTGTTGTGAAGTTCACAGAATTCATCATAGGTAAGAGTATGTTTATGTCATGTGTTCACGTACGCTATAGACTCATCTGTAGGTACTTGAAATGTTGTTTTTGTGAGTTTATTGTATGTCAGGGATTCAATTAGCAAATGTACTCATCTGTGGCATTTAATCTGAAGTGTTGGAGGAATTAGTAGATGTTTTCATTTTAGCCTGTAAACAAATCAGTGTTTGTCCTGGCTTGTTTTAAATCCCCTCGTGCATGAAGCCATTTTTTGGATAGATTTTTATGAATTATGATATTGTCATTTTAGAAAGCGCAAAGCCTCATAAATAATACAAAATCAAGCAAGCAGTGTGTCGCTTCTCTTATGCAATACTAGAAACCGTTCATTTCTAACAAGCTGACAGGTTGCAAATCTGAACTCTACATAGAATAAGTCTGTCTTTTTCTGCTTTGAATGAGGCAGACTCACATCAGCAGTGATATTCTTGACTTGACATGGATTACTTTACTTTTCATCCTCTTATAATGAGATGAGGAGCTGTGTGTTTGTTCACCAGGTTGGCATGCCCTTGTTATATTGACGTCTTCAGCCAATGTATGAAATAAAATAGGAAATTAATGAATACACTAAAAAAAAAGAACACAAAAACTTTGTTTACTTTATTTGTATACCAGTTTTGCAAATGAGGACATCCTCAAAGGGAGGTTTTTGGCAATTTTGTCAGGTTTTGTTCACTTCTGGGTACAAAATTATCCCCAAAATATGATTAAGTAGGTACACGCACACTGGTTTCCTTTTTAAGGGGACATTCCATAGACATAATGTTTTTATACTGTAAACTATATTTTCTATCCCCTTACCCTAACCCTATACATCAAAGCTTTCTGCTATTTTAGATTTTTAAAATTCCTCATGGAGACCAAACAAATGTCCTCACAAGGTCAAAATTTACTGGTATACACTTCCTTGTGTCCCCATAACGCAGGGAATACCGTGTGTGTGTGTGTGTGTGTGTGTGTGTGTGTGTGTGTGTGTGTGTAAACTGAAATTAAAACTAAAAACCATTAAAAAATCATTACTTGAAATAAAAGAAATGCTAACTGAAATAAAATAGAGAGAGAGATAATAAATAAATAAAACAATACAAACTATATAGACATATATCAAAAAATACAAAAAATGACAAAAACACAGCAGAATGACTAAAATTAAAATGAAAAAGAAAATATAAAAATAAAAACTGATTTAAAGTACAAGTATAACTGTATCTTGATACTAATTTTTTTTTTTTTTTTTTTTACTTTTTACTTAATGCATGTTACTATGTGATTTTAGTTATATACAAACATATATAATATACTGTATACAATAATAATAATAATAATGTTAAAACTTTTTTAATTAATCTAGAAAGTGTGTAATATGGAGATTGTGGTATAAAGTGATACTATGAACACATGCAATCACAACAATAACCACAAGAGGACAGTATTCTTCTTTTTCAGTTGTTCACACAGCATTAATACAGAAAGGTTCCTCTCAGTGTAATTGATTTGAAAGGTCTGGAAGGTGCGCATCTGTTTCAGGTTTCATTTGATTGATTCTTTTATTTCTCTGTGCATTTAGAGAAAAATTAATTTAGTTCATGTCCTCATTTAAAACAATCCCTTGGTTGTAGAGTGCAAATCTCTGTGTGTTGGACTATTTAGATGGTTCCCTTACCTTTAACAAAAAGAATACCAGTATGTTTGGAATAAGATCACTGTGAGGTCAATATTGTTATGGTTTGCAAAACCATCAGTCCTCACAGACTTTCGCTTCAAACGCCACCACAGTAAGTCAGGCGTATCATGGTTAGTGTAGGCCTACCTGTTTTCTTCTTGCACCTCAAGTCTTCAAAGCCCAGGAGAAACATTCTCACAAAGTTTCATGTTTTCAAAACCTTTTTGGGCCACAGTGTCCCAAAGTAGATTTACCTTCAATAACCATTTATTAAATCTCTCCCCCATTAAAGTCGCAAGCTTCCAAGAGCTGGCTGCATTAATCCTGATTACAGGCTGTCAAGCGCAGGAAACGGGGTCTGTGTGTCAAGCGTGTCATCGAGAGATGTTTTATCCTCATCTGCATCTTTCTATCTTGTCAGTTAAGGGCGGGAGAACCCAAAGAGTGAACATCGGGAGATGAGTTTGAGCACTGATAGTGCAGGGACCACTTTAGAGACAGAACAAAATAGAGGGTCCGACACTGAGTCTTTGAGGTGCGGAGTGAACTGGACACATGGAGCGGGGCAGCAGAAGAGCCAGTGGCTCCATCAAACGGGGCTCCATCAAACGCTCAACATCAGGGTCTCAGAAGGTAAGAGTGTCCACTGCTTTAGGGAAGTATAGAGCTGTTACCTTGAATTTGATTCAGTGATCTAGAGGTGATTGAAATGAGTGAAAATATGTTCTTCTTTATGCGTGAAGTCAGGTGTATGTGACATACTGAACCAGGTATTCACAGCAGGGTTATTTTATTTAACTAAAACTGTAACTTAAGCCTAAACCATTAAAAACATTTTCATTACCAAAACTAAAATAATCATTAACTGAAATAAAATAAAATATGAAAAACTTAAACTACTTTATTTCAACTGTCAACAACTTTTTGATTAGTTTCAGCACTAAAATAACAAAAACTAATTAAACTACAGCTACAACTTAATAAAACTATATAGACATATTTAAAAATAATAATAATAAAATGGCAAAAAGCACACAACAAAATTACTATAACAAATAATAAAATAAAATATATAAAAATAAAATCTAAATCAAAATATTAACAAAAACTATATATATATATATATATATATATATATATATATATATAAAAGTGATACTAAAATGACAGATTCACGGGTTTATATCTCAGCTGAAGGGTTTAGTCTTTGTTCAATCAGCTTTAAGAATGTGAAAAATTGGAGAAGACCTGACCAATCAGCTAAGTAGTGTAACTGGTTTATTAAAGTAATGTAACCGATTCCATTTGATTAATTTTTGATTACTTTTCTAAATTTCTAATGAATGTTTTCAACTGTTAATCATTTTCAAACATTTAAACCAGACAGGGTTAACCTTACAGTAGTACTCAACACTGATTACTGTCTGACTTTCAAAATCCTTCATCACATGAATTAAGATTATTATTTTAAAGCACAGCCACCACAAAATCAGACTTCAGCGCCTCTTTTACTTTGAGATTGTTCTGAAGCTAAATACAGATTTAAAAACATAACAATAAATAGTTTAATAGCTATGATGCTGTTTTTGAAATCAAATCTTTGCTGTGACAGGACATACTTGCATCTAACAATGCCTTGAAAAACAGTTAATCTTAAAAAATAAAGTATATACATAAAACCAAATAGGAAATAAAACAGTTATTGAATAAGCTTGTGTCCTGTACTTTATAACCCTAAACTCCTGAAACATTGGTGTCTCATATTTTACAGCAATCAAAGCAATTTTTGAAGTGTGTGTGTGTGTGTGTGTGTGTGTGTGTGTGAAATATTCATGTAACCCCCACTGTAATCGTTACCATTTTCATAAGTAACTGTAATTTAATTACAGTTAATTAATCAGTAACCGTAACTGATTACAGTTACATTTATTTTCAGTAACACTTAATTTTAAGGTGTCCTTTTTACACGTTACATATACTTACTATTATAATAACAATCAATTATGCATAATGCAAGTAACCCTAAGCCAAACCATATAGTAAGTACATGTAGTTAATTAATATTACTCAGTGCTTAAATGTATAATTACACTCTAAGGACACCTTAAAATAAAGTGTAACTTTATTTTGTAATTAAATTACATAACACCATTACATGTAACTAGTTACTCCCCAAAACTGATTATATTGTAGTATATTATATTATATTAATATTATATTGTATCAGCATAGGAACACCATTTGACCAACTAATTCAAGGACTGGACAAACTGTTGTATATAATGTAATGTAATGTGATGTAATGTGATATAACTTTTAAATATTGCTGCTTTAATGTGTGATATATTTAATAAAGCTGAAAGCCTCATGAAGTAACAATACAAAAAAAGTTTAAAAAGTTAAAAAGAGCAATAATAGAATAGAATAGAATAGAATAGAATAGCTCACATTGCATTTTCTACTTATATTTACACTTTTGTTGAAGTGTTTGCAAAGGGATAATGTGAAAAATTAATTTCTACATTTAAAAAAATAAAAATAAAAAAGAGTTCCCTCTTTAAAACTGGCTGGTTATCTTAAAAGTTGCAGCTTTAACCACAACCGTTCCTATAAATTGGAAAAGCAAATTTAACCTGTTACAATGTTGCAAAACATGAAGTTAGAGGTGCATTATATAAAACAGATTTGCATCTTTAAATCGATTTAAATCTCTTACTAATCCAAACCCTAATCTTAATGATCGCAAGAGAAAGCAAAAGGGTGGTTCCAGCACAAGCAATGCAACTTTCTTCAGCAGCACCAGATTGAGCAGCACCTCTGTGGTTTGATGCCCCTCCACTGCCTCTAATCCCCCATAATGCCCAGTTTGAGCACCAGCAGCTGGGCAAGATTAAGCACTTTACCTCCCTACTTTCACATGTCTGCTTTCATGTGATTAAGACTGAAAATATAGCCTTCAGAACTGCCCAAGGAATCAAATATATCTTTACAGTGGTAGACTCTTGCCAATGTCGCACTTTCTGATGTAATACATGTAGGAGTTGTCAAAGTAAGCAAGTTTACTCAGTATCTTTCAGTAGAGGGTAAAGATGTCAGAATGCATAAATCCAACTCCTGTGAAGATTTACAAACCTTAGAAATGAGTGATTAGTGAATAAATGTAACCATAAGTAATGCCTTTATTATTTTCTGTCAGTACAATAAAAACAGGCTTTGTGTTGAAAAAGATGACAGCACATGCAAATAGATGTGCAAACACAATTTTGAGGGATGTGTGCCTAGTCTGAGTAAATGAGGAAAGAAAGATATAGTTGTTAAAAACACTTCCTTTGACATTTGCATGCATCGTCCAAAATGTACAGTCATTTCTCTTTAGGTCTCTGTCCCTTCCCCCTCTCTCAAAAACAGACAAAAACACTCTTATGACTAAGAAATCTCAAGGCTAATCAGTGACATGTTGGTCTCATGTGATGATGGCTAACTGGATTTTCTAACCCACAGAGACAATGAGTCTTTTTAGAGGCAGAGTAAGAAGGGGAAAGCACTGATTTTAAAAAGGTTAAGCATGTTAAACTTCCCCAGAAGTCCACATGCCTATTGTCTCCAGACCTGGTATAACCTATAAAACTTAAAACTAAAAATTAAGCTAGGAAGTACTACATTGGCAACCAACAGAACAACATATAATCACAATAAAAATAAGTTTGTTTAACACTTTAACAGTTTCTTTGCAAGTAAGATATTTGTCTCTTCCTTGCTAGCTGTTTATTGTTATAGATAGATAGATAGATAGATAGATAGATAGATAGATAGATAGATAGATAGATATAGACCATTTTAAATACACATTAAGTGTTTTTACAAAGTTGTGAGTTGAACTGTGAGCACAAATCAAATCCCACACTGCTCATTAGTTCTAAGGAATGGGTCACCGGACTGTTGCCCTCTCATGTGATCTTCAGTGTCTAGTTTTAGAGAGACTCATACAATTCACGCAGTGTGTGAACAGACAATGCCATATCTAAATTTCAGAAAGGATGTATTTACTGTAATTACCACATCTTTGTGCGTTTTGTCTTTACAATGTGAAAATGCAGACTTGTACAAAAACTGTGGGAAAGATTTGCATAAACATTTAATCTGATTTCCCCCTTTCAGATCCCACAAATCGCAGCTGCAATCCTATTTATGAACAAGCGCCTTTTAGTTGAGCAAGAACATGCGAGATGTCATATGTGGAAAGACTCAATAGTGTTGATTGTTGCCAGGTTTGCTATAGGCCTTGTTAATTTGAGCAAGAAAATCTGATTTTTCCTCCTAGAGCGCTTTTGTGCATTTTCCGAACAAAGCTGATGAGCTCTCAGCGGATTTGAGTTTTAATTGCTGTGGATAATGAGTTTAAACTAGTCGAAATAAGTGCGTCACACTGGCTGAACTACTGCAGTGGCAAGAGCCCATTGTCTTCAAGAGCTTTAATTACCAGTAGTCCACGTGCGTTTTGACGACAGCACCGAACTGCTGAAGGAGTGAGTTGGTTGAGGAATGAACCCATTGAAAAGTACTTTAAACCAATGATCTCACCATTTCTATTTGACCCATAAAGGGCAAAAATGGACATCTTCATTTTGGGTGTAATCTCCCCATGTTTTCAATGGTTGACCAGGCAGCCCTGCTGATTAATAAATTTTAAACCAGCCCAATGTGGTTATATAGTTTCCATGCCTAATGCCAAATTGGACAGTCTGGCCTGTTTTGAAGGCAGTTGTAAGCTGGTCATGCTAGTTGACCCAAGCAAATTCCAGTTTGGACTGATTTGCTGAGGATTTACTATTTTCCAACTAGTGGTCACTCAAACCCACTCACTTAAAGACTTCTCTTCTTTTGTATAAAAGACTATTCCCTAAAAGATTAAAGTCAGTAGCATCATCAGTTCTTAGATGTGATTGTTAGTCCAACAGAACCATTTTCCCCCCATAACATGGTTGGTGAAAATAGAGATTAACAACAATTAGTGCTGGATGACCTTGCCCCCAACTGGAGTCCTGACATGTCTCAACTAGGCCTCTTTTCAAAAGAATGCCTGCACCCAATTCTCTCAATTATGCAAATTGGGCTTGAAATCAAAGTGGTCGGAGGAGGGTGACACTTTCAAATGAAAAGCTTTGGTGAGTTCCCAGTCTTGTCCGTTTCTAGGTACAAACCTGACTCTCTACATCAACTTGCGAGAAGTGTTTGAGGTAGAAAAGCTGTCTCGAAAGGTTTTCTGAGCTTAAGAAGTGTTTCACTGGGGTTGTGAAGTTATCAAAGTAGATTTGTTGTGCTTTGCTCCAGCGAGGGATGAAAATACCCTGTGGGCGAGGAGAGAGGGGTCATGGGACTCCCAAAAGGATTACCTTGAACTGGAGTCATGGGACGTGCCCTGAACAAAGAGCCTGCTCACATGCTCATCATATGAACAGCCCCTCATAAAGTGATGAAGTTTCATGTCCTGTGGGATTCATTGGGCGCCGGCACTCTGGGAAAGAGCACCCCTCACCAGCGGAGCTCCAGGAGGGACACTGATGCCGAAAGTTTCTCTTTGGCACCTTCTTAATGTCGATTAGAGGCTCTACAGGTAGGACCCCTGCTAACTAACAATGTGTGACCAGAAGGACCCCATGGATCTGTGGTCTACTGATGTGATGATGGGGTAGGAATGATCAGGATTGGGATTACGAGATTGTAGTATCGAGAATGATTTACAATTTTTTTTTCTCGTTTTTCTTGACGCAACTACAATTAGCAGTTTCCAATAAAACGTTGTCTTTGTTAAATGAAAAATTTTTTTTTTTTTTTAAAGTTTACAAATTTAAGAGATGACAGACTTTATAAACTATGAATTTATTGCTTTCTACTTATAATTGTGCGATGGAAATCATGGTTTTGTGGGTTTCTAACGTGTTCTGTCTTTCTTATCTTGGCTAATGTTGTGTGACTGATTTTTCGAGGGGGATTTGCATCAAAAGCTTTCGTCTTAATTAGGGCTGAACCAATAACAAAAGCCCAGACAGATATTTCTTTGAACCAAAGGTTATTTTCGTCCAGCGCCGGAGCACAAAGCTGGCACGACAGGATCTTTTTCAAAAGCTAAAAATGTTGGTGGGTTTCCATGGCACTTTCTCAGAACAGAAAAAAAGACATGAATAACTGCGGTCTGGAGCAGAATTCGCACTCTAATTTGCTATGCACAATTTCAGGCAAAACAGGCCACAGCGTGGATATGGTCAATGACTCTCTGGATGCTCTTTCATTCAACTTCAAGCAACAGTTAGTTGCTTTGCAGTTTTAGTAGCGGATTATGGGAACTGTAAAAAACATTTAAAAATCATTATCTGTGCACTCATTAAAACCACACTTAACAGTGGTAATGGTGAACAAATGCATTTCACCAGAAGTCTCCATATTTAATCACTTTAGACATTTACCATCTACATATTTTCTCTTCCATGTGTTCTGTATATCTACGGCTTGTGCGTACTGTCCCACTCATACTTTAGTAAGGATTATCATCGCAAAGAGGATTTGCTCTATTCACTCTGGGCAAACTCAAGGGACTAAAAGCAGTTCTTGCTGTAATTGATTTTATACACATATTAATATTGTGGAATGGTACATAAAATATATGTGTAATTTTGGAGGTTTGTGCTTGTATAACCACTACCATTTCATTTTATATTATTTTATTTTATATTTATATTTTATTATTTTAATCATCTGAATTGTGGAACTTTAACATCTATATACTGAGACTTGATGGATTATTTACTGTCTGTTTCTTAGGGCCAGAAAGCTTGGATTGAGAAAACCTTTCACAAAAGAGAATGTATCCACATATTTCCAGCCAAGGATCCATTACGGTGAGCTTTTCTGTTTTGAACAATTTCAAAAGAACACGCAACTACATGTAATGACACCATTGTGTGAGACAATTTACCTCTATGACTCATTCTGTTTTGAGGCTTTTTAGACTCTTATGTAATGAGGGGTGATGTGTGACATCATAAGCCCTTTCACAGATCACTGTGTGGGCATGTTTCAAGGCTGGATGTGAGGGGGGCAGTGTAGTTCAGTCCTCCACACTTCCTGTGGGTGGAGGGATGCCAGGGTGTGCACTGATGCATGTACCCATTGAACACTGACTGCAGTTTAGACACAGCCCTGATAGGTGGTCTGCGTGCACAGAAAAAACAGGCAGTACCCTCAAACCAAATTATTTCCATGATGAAATGTCAGCTAATTGAGTTATGTAAGAAACATCCTGTTGCATGCAATAAAACAAACCTCCAGCTTTACTTCTGTTGTGATTTTCCTCAGGTGTGCCTGTGGTTATCTAGTGACTCAGCACATGGCCATTGCGGCAGGGGCCAACAAGCCCTCCGAAGAGAACCAGCTTGTGCAAGTGCATCCTCCTCAAGAGAAATGGACGGTGGTTAAACATACCCAGACCGTCCCTACCGACGCCTATGGCACCATTGAATTTCAAGGAGGAGGATTTATCAACAAAGCCATGGTATTTTGAACATTATGGGGTGAATTTACTAACTAGTTACATTAGTACTGCACCAAGTATTTTGACACAATATCTTATTCAATAACCACCTGTAAGCGAAGGGCAATGAAAAATTCTCAGTGAATTCCCTCTCGAGAGTTGAAGTCTAAATAATTCACCAAACCATTACATAATTGTAAGAAAAGAACCATGCTAGCATAGTTCACGTAGTCAGGAAATAGACATATTTCATTCAAGAACAACAGCTAAATCTGGCATCAATCTCATAACTCAATATCTCTTACAGTATATTCGGGTGTCATATGATACAAAGCCAGACAGCTTGCTGCATCTCATGGTGAAGGAATGGCAGCTGGAGTTGCCCACTCTGCTTATATCAGTTCATGGTGGCCTCCAGAACTTTGACCTGCAGCCCAAACTCAAGCAAGTCTTTGGGAAAGGCCTGATCAAGGCTGCTGTGACCACTGGAGCATGGATCCTCACTGGTGGAGTCAGCACTGGTGGGTGTTTATTGTCTACAACAGGGATGGGTAACTCCGGTCCTGGAGGGCCACTGTCCTGCAAAGTTTAGCTCCATCTCCAATCAAACATACCTGAAAAATCCAACCAAAGTCTTCAGGATTACTAGAAAAGGTGTTTAATTGGGGACAGTGGTCCTCCAGGACCAGAGTTGCTCATCCCTGGTTCTACAATCCACATGGATCACTTGGACCCAACATTTGGATCAATATTCAATTTGGTTTGGTATCAGATATAGTTGAGAAGGTTTCCTAATCTGTTTTATATTACTTTCATAATGTAGGAGTGATTCGGCATGTTGGAGATGCTTTGAAGGATCATTCTTCTAAATCCAGAGGGAAGGTGTGTGCTATAGGCATCGCTCCATGGGGAATCCTGGAGAGCAAAGAGGATCTAATTGGAAAAGATGTAAGAACGAACTATCGGTGTATAATACAAAACATGATGGTGCTCATAAACTTATGAAAAAAATAATTGTCTAAGGCGTTACGGTACATCATCTAACAGTAGAAGCTTCATACTTGTCCACTGACATCTGCATTGTTGTGTTCCTTTTTAGGTGAACAAACCATACCAAGCCATCTCCAATCCTCTGAGCAAACTTGCCGTTCTCAACAATAGCCATTCGCACTTCATATTATCCGATAATGGCACATGTGGGAAATACGGGGCGGAAGTCAAACTACGCAGGCAGTTGGAGAAACACATCTCCCTCCAGAAGATTAACACGCGTAAGTGCGGTAGCATCAGCAAATCTTATCTGCTTTAGGTCTAATGTACCTCTGATCCTAAAAGGGCACATTTGAAAGCTTGCTAAGGGTTTGAATGATGTGAGATATAGCCTGATTATCAGTAATGGAGTTCATGGGGTCAGGAACCAATGGAGATATGCTCCATGCCATTCCAGATGTGATCAAGGCCTTGGTGTCTGTGACCTGTGGGTTTCCCTTTGTCATCCTATGCCTGGAGCTTGTGATAAGGCAGGGACAGCAAAGGGAGGCTCAGCTGTCACCACTCACATCGTCATCTGGGATCAGACCTGGGAGATTCCAATTAAAATGATTGTACTCCCCACTTCTCTGACTTTTAAATACCTCTCCTTTTGTTAATCAGAAAAGGGCTTTTGATTTTTAATGTGCATGCATTTGGAGTAATTGAAAATAATATTTAAAGCACAAAATACCCAAAAGGCTCAAACATTCAGGCTAATGTTTTGTAATAGTATTATATTGATATGTGCACAATCCCTGTACTAAGAAATTCAAAACATTTAGGTAAGTGAATTGCTTTTTTTCTGTGTATGCATGTTAGGACTGGGCCAGGGTGTACCGGTGGTATGTCTGATTGTGGAGGGGGGTCCCAATGTGATTTCGATTGTCCTGGAAAGCCTGCGTGAAGAACCGCCTGTGCCTGTAGTGGTCTGTGATGGCAGTGGTCGAGCCTCCGACATCATTTCCTTCGCCCAGAAATATTCTGAGGTTGAAGGGTGAGTATTAATACTCATTATTACACAGATCTCTGGAATATTTGATTCTAATGTATCAATCATGACATTCTGTGTTCAAATGTTGATGTAAGTGAGAAATAATTAATTTAAAGAACTACTTGAAGTGGTCCTGATCCCTCTGTAGGGGTTTATGTCCACTAACGACTAGCTACATGCACATTATCCCATAAATTTTAATAAATTTTAAATAAATTTTAAAATTTAGTACTGACCCATCTTTAATAGAAAGCCTGAGAATCAGTTGTCAAACCTATTCATTATCACAACTGAATTGTATTTTTTAGACTAGTAAACGAGGACGCAAAAGAGCAACTGCTGGTCACCATCCAGAAAACCTTCAACTACAACAAAATGCAGTCGGGGCAAATTCTGCTCATGGTCATTGAATGCATGAAGAAGAGGGAGTTGGTAAGTTTCTACAGTGATGTAAAATCATGTAACAATTGTAGAGCAAAATCCATCCACACAAACCACTCTCATTTTCTTCCCTGATAAAAAAAAAAAACTGCGTAAACCAGCCTAAGATAGTCTTAGTGGGTCTCTCATTCTGGTCAGGTCTTCTTGTTTTAGATTGGCTTTGGATACTTATCAGCTTGGAGACCAGCTTAGGATCAATTTGTCCAGGCTGGGAGACCAGATAGACCAGACTAAACCAGCTAAGACCAGCAAATCAGCCAAGGCTGGTTTTAGATTTTTTTTTTTTTTTTTTTCAAATGTACATTTAAAACAACGTAATAATATACATATAAAAAAAAACTAAGCATAAGATTTATGAACATTTTTGAACATTTCATGAACTGTTTGTGCAGACTTTCATCAATAAACGTTTCCATTCATTATTCATTCTGTCATGTGTCTTTTTTCATGTGTCTCTCTCATATATCCATCTGCATTTGGTCCCTAGTTGTACGTAACATCATATCACATCACATCCTTTCATATATCTATAAGCATTTAGCAGATGCTCTTATCAGGAGCGACTAGTCCTTTGCTTCACATATGAGACCGTTGTGATTAACAAGTGCTTTCAGACTCCATACGTTAGAACGGACTTCACAATCACTAGATATTTGCCTCTAGACTACATATCACCTACAGGATGACCCAGTGCACTCTGGGAGCTTGGTTAATGGTAATGTTTGTGTCAGTGTAGCTTTAACTGAGGCTAAGTGATGTGTTAATTATTTGGTAATACTGCTTCAGGACGGGAGATGATCTGTAGCTCTGTAGTCTATACATCTGGACTAGGATCAGTGTAGTGCCACCTGTTCTGTGATGATCAGCTACGTTCATTCACCCTGTTCCTGAATATGAGCAGATGGGGGGGGGGGAGGGCGGATCCATTTCTCTCTAATCCACATTGAACATCTCCTCCGCTTATTTCAGTGACATCACATCTCGTTGTCTGGCATTAGATAGGCTAATGGCCTTCCACAACAGTGTTTTTACGTGAAATGCCAATGCTAATGTATGTTAAGAGCTCAAATGTCCACATATATGCATAAAGCCTTTGGTTTATATGAATATTATGGACATAAATGTACATTCAACTTTCAAGCCCACTATGAAACATGACTATTCATAGTTTAGCAGATGCTATTTTGAAAGCAAGCATGCTAGTGTTTCCCTAAGCCATCTGTTTCCAAATGTTTCACTTAAACCGAGATATTAAACATGAAATGAACTTGCATTCATTCTCAAAATATTATAAAGTGTTCAATTTAAGATGTCGTCCCTCCCATTGCAGCCATGAGGTACTAATCTAACTGCCCAGACTCCACCATAAGTCTCTCATTAGAAATGCATGCTAACATTCAGGAATGTCTTGGAACAGGGCCGCTCATCCATGCCAACGTGATTACATTTAAGATTAACGTACATGTGACTGCAACTTTGAGGTAATTGCATTTGATACTAGACATCCTAAACAAGGAAAGCAGTATTACTTCATTTGAGAGGGAAATAAGCTAGTTATGCAGAGTGTGAATAAGAATGTCCTGCTAATGCTAACAAATTTTTTTGTTCATTTCCACCACAGTAATTCATTCATCATCCTCACCCAAAATAAATGGATGTATATTAAAGTTTTGCTGCCCCATCTAACTTGGTATGTGTAGATAACAGTGTTTCGAATGGGTGCTGAGGGACAAGATGACATTGAAATGGCTATCCTCACTGCATTACTGAAAGGTATCGTGAGTATGCAGACCTTCTGAAATGCCACAGATTTGGTTCATGGTTAAGAAATGAACTATAATGTGTTTTGGTTGTAATTCAGGAACAAACGCATCAGCTCCAGATCAGCTGAGCTTGGCTCTGGCTTGGAATAGAGTGGATATAGCACGCAACCAAATCTTTGTGTATGGACACAATCTACCAGTACGTGAAATATGTGCCTTGTTTTCATAAATATACCAAAGAAATAAGAAAATATTTCACAGAGACCTTTTTTAAGTTAAAATGTTTGTTTTCATAGCCTGCGAGCGCCCTCGCTAGTGCCATCATCACCAGCGCAGCACCATCTCAAGAAAAGCAGAAAGGAGCAACTCAACGTAACAAAGGAAAGGCCAGAGGAAAAAAGGGCAAAGGAGGCAAAGCCAAACCAGAACAACCAGAGGAAACTGACCCCAGAAAGTTAGAACTACTGAACTGGGTAAGACAGCGTGACCCTTCTGCTTAGACTTCCCCTAAATGTATAAATATAATGTATCTCATATAAATTCCCCATTCATTTATAAAAGAAGTCTTACTGGTATTCTTCATGAAACTAAAGAAAAAACTTGCATGAAAGATTCATCAAACTGGTTCGATCCATTAACTCCAGAGTCTTTTTTATCAATTCATTAAAAGAACCAGCTCATAAGTGTAATTTGATTGTGAAACAGACTTCACTATTTGTGCTGTAGGTTTTGATCATAAGAGTTATTTGATTAAAAATCTAATTACACCAACCATGCAGCTTGCTTATCATTATTTTGTGGCACACAGTGTATAGTAAACACTGATACATAACTTAAATGAGACTTTTGAGAGAGATGGCTTTATAGTCCACCATTTCCTAAATTCACAACTGTAACATATACATGAAGTTCTTGTCTTTAAGTTTAGTGTTTCGGAAAGCTTAGCATTTCTTCACTGTAAGTTCTCGCTCGCTGTCACCCTCATTAGGTGAACTCCCTCGAGCAGGCCATGATGGACGCTTTGGTTCTGGACAGAGTGGATTTTGTCAAGCTCCTGATAGAAAATGGTGTGAACATTCACCATTTTCTAACCATCCCTCGATTAGAGGAGTTATACAACACTGTAAGCACCTAACCATTGTCATTTTGGCGCTTATCGCAAAGGAAATACAATAGAGCATGAGAGCAATTCATTAATCCACAGAAAAAAAGACAGGCCCTGCTGTCATATTTTTTAATATTCCTCATAATTCTATTACTCAATCATACACAATCTCATAGCTTGTGTTACTTTGTGTTTATCAGAAACTTGGTCCTGCCAACACTCTACATATTGTCGTGAGAGATGTTAAAAAGGTAAAGCTGTCTGACATTACTTTTGAATTCTGGTTTTCCAACTTCATTGCTTACGTTTAGTAAAGAAAACTGACAAATATAATTTTGTACATCACAATTTTTTTCCGTAAAACTTAACATGATAAACATCTCAGGAGAAATAACTTTTGTTCTTTTGATTTCAGGGGAATCTCCCACCGGATTACCAAATCACATTGATTGACATTGGACTGGTGGTGGAGTTCCTTATGGGTGGAGCCTATCGCTGTAACTACACAAGAAAAAACTTCCGAGCTCTTTATAACAATCTTTATGGACTAAAGAGGGTAAGACATAGAGATTATTCAAATTAGTTAATGTTTAAAGCGTGCACAAATAGTCTAAGTAATCTAATATCCCTTTACTTCCAGCCTAAAGCCCTAAAGCTTCTTGGAATGGAGGTACTCATCAAATATTCTTTTAACTACATCCTCAGAGAGATCACACAATATCTCTATTAATATAAATATCCTGTTCACCTCATTAGGATGATGAGCCCAGGCCAAAAGGCAAGAAGAAGCAAAAGAAGAAGAAAGAAGAAGAAGAGGACATTGATGTGGATGACCCAGAGGTCAGCCGCTTCCAGTACCCGTTCCACGAGCTGATGGTGTGGGCAGTGCTGATGAAAAGGCAAAAGATGTCTCTGTTCCTGTGGCAGAGGGGCGAGGAGGGTATGGCTAAAGCTCTGGTGGCCTGTAAGCTCCTAAAAGCTATGGCTCACGAGTCGTCTCAGAGTGAGATGGTAGACGACATATCTCAGAATCTTGATAACAACTCCAAGTAAGTGAATGCAAAGTCTCTTTCAAGTCAGGTTCTCTAATATGCAGGTACAACTTGTGAGGGGGGAAATCCAAAATGATAAAACGCTATGCTAAGTTAAATGCTAAGTGTTCTTTTTTTAATTATTATTTATTTATTTATTTTTTTGCAAAGGTAAATCAAAAAAGTTGTTTTTATTACTTAAATACTGCAAAAAAATGTATTTCTACACTGTAAAATTACTCTTCTGGCAAATTTAGGGAGTTTGGAACCTTGGCCTATGAGTTGCTGGATCAGTCATATAAACATGATGAGCAACTAGCCATGAAACTGCTGACTTACGAGTTAAAGAACTGGAGTAACTCTACCTGTCTGAAGTTGGCAGTGGCTGCCAAGCACAGAGACTTCATAGCCCACACCTGCTGCCAGATGCTCCTCACTGACATGTGGATGGGCAGCCTGAGGATGGGTAAAAACCCAGGACTGAAGGTGAGGCATTTTATTTTTACATTTTTGACATTTCTAGGGTTACTGCAGACCCTTCCACAAATTAAGGTATTAAAATGATCTTAAATTGGAACAGAAAGTCATACATTTCATAAAGTCATCGCATTAAGTGTTACATGTAGTACAACAAATGAATGTTTTCCTGATTAATTTTGCCTTGTTTTCCAATACAAATATCTAGATAATTTGTTATAAGTTGTTTCTTGATTGTGATTTGCCTTTTTCTTCCATTTCTGCAAACTCCAGGTGATACTCTGCCTCATTTCCCCACCTTTTATTCTGCTGTTGGACTTCCGTCTGGGTGATGACATGTCTCATCAAGTCACTGCAAATAGTGAGGACAGGAAGACCAAGGATGATGATAAGTCCGGCCGGGTAAAAACTGCACCACTCCTCCTATTTAAACAAACCCCTCCTTTATTAGATCAGTGTAGCATACATAACTGAAAGCCCTTGACCCGACATAATATGAGCTTAATCCATCAGTAAACACAGGTCTTGCGTGACACATCTACACATGATGTAGATAGAAAGTGGAAGGATTAAATAATAGAAAGCATATGTAGTTTGCATATACTCTATTATTTTACAGTCTATAAAAACTTTGTATTTATGGTTAGTCCTGTGGGGAAGAACAGTCTGGGAACTCTAGCGCAGAGGTTAATGCTGCATCAGACGGCTTCTTAATCTTATGTTTGGTCTGGTTAAAACAAATCCAGGATGATTTGGTGATTTCGATTTTCGAGAGGCTGCTGTTTCTATGAATTTTGCCTGTTGTAAAACCACCTCGTACATCTAGGATGCCATTGCAGATGCAGCCTCTAAGAAAGGAGACGAGGAGGAAGGTAATAAGAAAATGAGGCAGATTCCAATTGGAACGAAGATCTATGAGTTCTACAATGCCCCTTTCACCAAATTTTGGTTCAATACTGTGAGTAGAATATTCATCTGTCCATCCATCTTCAAAACTGCTTGTCTTATATGGGGTTGTCTATCCCAACATCTTGGGCCAAAGGCAGGGAGTTACCCTGAAATGATTGAGTAGAATATATTGTAGAATATTTTATTTTACTACATTATTATTTAAACAATAAATAGAACTATACTGAAATCCAAAATCGGTTTGCATTGGACAGATTTCCTACCTTGGCTATCTCATGCTGTACAATTACATAGTACTGGTGAAGATGGAGCGTTGGCCATCTATACAAGAGTGGGTCGTCATTTCATACATCATCACTTTGGGGTTGGAGAAAGTCAGACAGGTATCCTTAATCAATCCTTAGAACACCACTGCAGCCACATCTATAGAAATCACTGCAAAAACAATGCAATCAACCCCAACCCAAACCCAATAGCAAAGAATCAGCTTGTAGCCTACATCTGGTACTATCTCTTCCAGATCTTGATGTCAGAACCAGGCAAGCTCAGGCAAAAGATAAACGTTTGGTTGGAAGAGTACTGGAACATCACAGACCTGGTGGCCATCTCAACCTTCTTGCTTGGGCTACTACTTAGGCTGCAAAGTGAACCCTACATGGGCTACGGCCGTGTGATCTACTGCGTGGACATTATCTTCTGGTATATTCGCGTACTGGACATATTTGGAGTCAACAAGTACCTAGGACCCTACGTCATGATGATAGGGAAAATGGTAATGCAATTTATTTTATTAAATCTATTATGCATTTTGACCTTGTACACTTGATTGTCAATTATATGGGCTTTTTGACTTCAATAAGCTGCCACTGTCTTGCAGATGATTGACATGCTATACTTTGTGGTGATCATGTTGGTGGTCCTGTTGAGTTTTGGTGTGGCACGGCAGGCTATCCTCCACCCAGACGAGGAGCCCACATGGCGCTTGGCTCGCAACATCTTCTACATGCCTTATTGGATGATCTATGGAGAGGTGTTTGCAGATTCGATAGACCGTAAGACTAGAATTCATAGAAAGATTTTGTTTCCTGCCTCCAGGGTAGACAGATGGCCTTTAACAGTCTGATCCACCTTGCTAACTCCTAACTAATATCACCTATGTGATCCTGCTGTTTGTTGCAGTTTCCCCTATAATATCATGCCTAGTGCCTTTCTTGTTAGGAATCTTTTGAGTATTCAGTCTTGTAACTTTCAAACTTGGAGACAGAATTATTTATTTATTTGTCAAATCGTGGTTATTTCAGTATTTCAGGCTGTATGCCATTACTCTGCCATACACATTGCATTATTATTGCATTGCATTATCCTGCTTGTGTCTTGATTAAGATGTTGGACTTGATTAATTCTTGTTGCACATTTTGTTCTTGTTTCTGGTTTCCACTTGCACTAATTGACTGTTTGTGTCTATTCTGCCCTTCTGGAATGTGCTCAAGTTTACGCCATGGAAATAAACCGTAAGCAAAACTACAAACATTTGACACAATGATAAACACTGCTTTCATGAAAAATAACCCTACTAATGGTATAACGGCAATGGGATTGTTGTGTATGTGGAACAGATCAATCGCTGGTACTACAATGTAACAAGACAGCTTTTTTTAAACAGCCCCCTGTGGAGAAAATTTATATGATGAGGATGGGAAAAAGCTTCCACCCTGCATCCCTGGAGCCTGGCTGACTCCAGCCATCATGGCCTGTTATTTGTTAGTGGCCAACATCCTGCTTGTGAACTTGCTCATTGCTGTCTTCAAGTAAGAATGCTACCATTTCATAGTTTTGATTATCTGATTCACTTGAAGCATGTAAAAACCAAACAGTGTACGGTTGGTTGCATCAAAAATAATTTGTGACTATTGGTCTTTAGAAAAATGTCTGCAATGGTGTATACCTAGTAACAGTTCAGTGGTGTTGATTCGTTACTTGCTATGTGTTTTCTCCCATAAAAGCAACACGTTCTTTGAGGTTAAGTCCATTTCAAACCAGGTGTGGAAGTTTCAGAGATATCAGCTCATCATGACCTTCCATGACAGGCCTGTGCTGCCTCCACCAATGATTATCTTTAGCCACCTCTACATCCTTTTCCGCAAACTCTGCTGCCGCTGTAGCAAGAAAAAGGAAGGAGAACTGGATGAAAAGGATAAAGGATTAAGTGAGTTTCATAAAATAATTAGACCAAAAGATGCAGGTGTTCAAGCGAGTAATGAACTTAACCGACCATGAGATAAACATTTGCTTGTGTTCTCTGTTTTTCCTCATAAAGAGCTTATTCTTACCCTGGATGAGCTGAAGATGCTGTATGAGTTTGAGGAGCAATGTGTAGAGGAATATTTCAGGGAGAAAGAAGATGAGCAACAGTCCTCAAATGATGAGCGAATCAGGGTTACAAATGAAAGGTAATTTAAGTACAGGAATACGGGTAAATCTCTTAAATACCAGTTTGCAAACTTCTTATCTATTCAATCATCACATTTACATAACGTTCTTGTTCCTGCTCAGGGTGGAGAACATGTCCATGCGCCTTGAGGAGGTGAATGAGAGGGAGAACACAATGAAGGCCTCCCTTCAGACAGTGGACCTTCGTTTGTCCCAGCTGGAAGACATTAATGGCCGAATGGTGAATGCCTTGGAAAGACTGGTGGGAATCGACCACTCTGAATTGACTCGGACACGCTCAACGGCCTCCTCTATTTGTGACCCTTCCTCTCTCCAGCGTCACAGTAGCATCAACAGTGCTGATGGGTACAGCCTCTACCGCTATTACCTGGGTGTTGATGACCGTCCACCTGAGGAGAAAGAGGCAGATCTGAGTAAAACAATAAGCACTACAAATATCAACACAAAGGAATATGGCCAGAATCTAGAGGTAGATGTTCCAGGGGTAAAAAGACGCCTTGGCTCATGTGTGGACATCCGAATCTTCCCTTGTGATAAGGGTGTTGAGGTTGAAGAGACAAAGCCAGAATCACCAAAATCTACAGTTCCCGACAACCAGACTTCTTCGGAGAGAGCCACACTAAAAGAAGCCTTGATGATGGAGAGA
This sequence comes from Spinibarbus caldwelli, assembly GCA_039654775.1. Lineage (NCBI taxonomy): Eukaryota > Metazoa > Chordata > Actinopteri > Cypriniformes > Cyprinidae > Spinibarbus > Spinibarbus caldwelli. The sequence goes on along the minus strand of CM077265.1, from coordinate 15,767,235 downwards.
GCCAAACTTCAGGCAACTACCTCCTACCCTCTAGAAAAGGTGAAAGCTTTCAAATACTATCCTGGAGAAATACAAAGCACATCCCCATCCACTGTACGAAGGTGTTGGAGCACAATCTCATTTGATCAAGCAAGTGGAAGGGAAGCAAATCAAGAAGAAGAAGGAATGGATGGGTCTCCAGCTACAAGACATTGGAGTGCTGGTTATGAGTACAAGGTACACCCTAGTCTTTTTGGTCAGATGCCAAATGTATCAATGGTAAGACCCTTAGTAGACCAGACTGACCAGATTAGCAACAGTTTCAAGGCAGAGCAACATTCTGACCAACCTCAGCAACAGGTGCTGAGAGTTTCTTCTAGACACAGTAAAGAGGAGATGGGAATGCAAGATGGGGAGAAGACACTGGACAGTTCAGGTGAATCAATGAATCATGAGAGGGCTCAGTCAATAATTGAAGACGGGATAAGAAACTCAGAGGGGACGACTGGTAGACAGGCATCGCTAGATGTAGATCAGGTAAAACGGGAAGAAGCCAGTGACGATGTGAACAAATGCCTGAAAGTTACTGAGCAGGAGGTGACAAAGGAACCAAATGATCCTGAGGGAGGTCTTGGAAAGGAGGAGAGCTCAGAGAAGCAAGACGGAGAGCAAACAGAGGAGAGTTCAGAGAAGCAAGACGGAGAGCAAACAGAGGAGATACCATCAGGTGAAGGTCCCCTTGATTCTGAAGTCCAAGCTGATGGTAGCTGTCTGCTTCTGCCAGAAGACACAATGTTCCTCCCTGGAAGATCTAAAAGCTGGTCCACAAAACCTTGCAAGTCCTTAGAAAACAGCTTGAAAAGAGCCCATGGATCAAGCAGCGAAAGAGACCTTGCAGGAACATTTGGAAACTCTCCTGATGATCCAGGTAAACCAGCACAGATGACAACAGCCGATGCACCATCAAACGAACCGTAACTGGACGCTCCAGAGAGAGTCCAATAAGAAGATAAATTCAACAAACAAGAATGACACACACATTAATTTCCTATATATCCACCTGTAACACTATATACTCAAGTTAACAGTATGTACTCAAGTGTTAACTGAGCAGCAAATTTCTGAAGCCATAGTATCAACTTTCCATGATTTGTGTGCTTGCACAAAGTATTTCCATCCTTATATGTATTTAAGGTTAAAAATACATTATGTGACAGTATGTATCCTTGCTCCTTGCTCCTTGCTCCGGTCTTCATCATGCCATTTATGTGTTATGGTTTAGATATTTTTGACTGGTAAAATGACAGTATTATGACAATTTATGGGCTAAAATGTAAGGCTATGCAAACTGAATTAGTCAAAGGACAAAATGTGTCTACCTCAATGCAAAATGTTTGGAGTTAGCATGTTGTATGAGTGGTGCATTCTGTTTATTGCTGGGATAAGACTGTGTAATAGCACCATCTGCTGTTCTGGATGATGAAGTGCAGGAAAAAAAGAAGACAACTTTAGATGAGAAAAAAATAAGCTGAAGACAGGCTTATACAGTATTTACTTTGGTTATAAGTAGTATAAAAGTCTACAATTAATAAAACCACACTTCAAATTCTTGTTCACATTTTCTTTGTTAAAGTTTCAACACATTTAAATGAGCATATTGTAGCTTTTCAGGTAACAGGTCGCTAATAGAGTCCAATAACACCAAGTCATTTCTGAAAAATTCGGTCATACAATCACAAATATGAAAGAAAATACATGCATAACAATGGTCCCATCTGAATATCAGTGGTCATGATATATGCTACATTTGTTGAAGTGAATTTTTTTTTCAAAGATTAAAACAGTCCAACTCAGATTAATGGATCTAGTTCCAAGGCATTAAGGTCCCCAATATCAGCACAAGTAGTCGGAAGAGAGAATTCCCAAATGGGAATGTTTTATTGCTGTACTACGTCTTCTGACACAACTATTAGTGCAGTTTGAATAGGAGACCGAATGTCTCACACGTTTGAAAACAAAAGTGCTGATTTAACCAATTGCATTCACCCTGCATTCTTTGACTAAAACAACTACACATAATCACAGTACAAGCATAAAAACACATAATACCACTTTTTGGCAACTGTATGTTTCTTTTAAGAGCCTATGGTGAAAAAATATATAAACAGTAAATAAAGGTTGCTTGTACATTGAATATATAACCTTATGCACTGGATGTTATCGATCAAAAAATGAAAAAGAGCTAAAATTAGAAATATCAAGCTGGAATACAAAAAAGCTCAGTTTCGTTAATGAATTTCCATAAACATGCATTAGTGGCTTTCTTGTTTAGCAAAATACAAAACATACTGTAGCATTGACACAAGGACCCTAGTCTCTATACTTGATTTCACATGGACAAGCAGCCTGTTTTCAAATTAAAACATTAATTTAAATGCTAATTAAATAGTTAATGATAATTTTCATATTCAAAAAAATGTCACAAAATTTTCACAAATCAGTGCTAGACGGAATATAAACCCTATATTTTATCACCCTAAGGCTAAGGATCTATAGTACAACACAGGCACAATTTCTCAAGTTTGGCTGTGTCAGACACACACTTCCTAAGAGTGGCTGTGATTTTGCCAAGTAAGACGTCTTCCCTTTGATACCTGACCTGAAGATGTTCCTTCACCCATCATGCTCTGCAGCCATCATGTTCTATCTTTGCAACCTTCCTGCAGATGGATTTATGTCCGTCTGTGCTATACATGGACGTGCCTGTGAGGAGAGCTCATTGAAAACACATATAAAGTGCTTTTTTTAACCCACTGGCATCCCAAAAATTGCCTTTTACAGATTTTCTCTATTAAATTTTTTGAACCAGTGCGAGAACACAGTATATATGCTGTATAAAAGACACTCAGGAACATATTACAACAAAACAGACTCACTGACTAATTCAGAAATACTGTACATGATACATCTAAGCCTTCAGCAGCAAATGTTTTAAGACAGCATGTGCTGTGTCCATATAGAATATTTTACAAAAACATATCAAAACAAAACCATTCGTATTTGATCCATTATCTTTTGACACGATCATCACGATTATCACCACACAACAAAGGAAATGTTTCCTATTGTGACTCTACCACCGACTAAATCTCTCAAAGCTGCATCACTCCTCTGTTCCATCTTGACTTTAAGGGCTTGGAAAGACAAACCTTCATCTGTTCTTGAGCCTGATAGTCCAGCTCTTTGGAGGGGCTCGTGTGATATGTTACACCAGCAAAGAATTTCTGGCTGCCGCACACACAGCGAGTAAATGTACCGTATACACTTGCCGCAAAAGAGTTACAGCAGAGCGCACTTAAAGATGCTGTGCTTTTTAGAGCGCTTCTCTGAAATCTTCACCGGCCCTCCGCTATCTGCTTGACCACCATCATTCTAGTCATCAGAAAGACAGAAACATTTTAATTTTGCTTTGTTAAACATATTAAAAAAGAAATTAAGTTAATAATATTAGTTTTTTTTTTAAAGATTAATATAATGAAAAAAAAAAAAAATCGGGTGACTTTTTTTTAGTACTTAATTGCTGAACCGATATCTAAGGATTAATAAGCAATTGCAAAGAATCTTGCATTTAATAAGCAATTGCGAGTTTATAAAGTCCAGTTCTGAGGGGAAAAAAGACTGATATTTTCTCAGAATTGCGAGTTTATATCTGACTCACAATTTATTTAAACTCACAATTACACAATTGAGTTATAAAGTCAAAATTGCGGGATATAAACTAGAAATTCTGACTTTTTTTCTCAGAATTGCGAGTTTATATCTCGCAATTGTGACTTTTTTCTTAGAATTGCGAGTTTATGTCTTGCAGTTCTGACTTTATATCTCCCAATTCTGACTTTATATCGAGAAAATGTCAGAATTGTGGGATATAAACTGGAAATTCAGACTTTTTTCCTCAGAATTGCAAGTTTGTCACAATTGTGACTTTTTTTCTTACAATTGTGAGTTTATATCTTGCAGTTCTGACTTTTTATCTTGCACCTGCGAGTTTATATTCCACAATTCTGAGAAAAAAAGTCAGAATTGCAAGATGTGAACTTGCAATTGTGAGAAGAAAAGTCTGAATTGTGAGATAAATGTTGCAATTACCGTTTTTTATTTAGTATTTTTTATTCATGTTTATATATATATATATATATATATATATATATATATATATATATATACTTTTTTTTCCAATCATTTGTACAAATAATTTTAATACAAATAATGATAAATGATATCTAGTAAAATACTGTGTTTCTCTTTTTTGCCAGTTTTACCAAAAACTTTAAAAAACACTCACCATTTTTCTGTTAAGTCGAGCCATAATGTCTCTGGCAAGGGTGAAAAAGGCCTCTTCGACATTTACGCTGGTTTTTGCACTTGTTTCCAAAAACTTGATCCCATAATCAATTGCCAACTGGACAAAAAGACAAAAATGATAACACAGTTTTTACTAAAAACAAACAAACAAAAAACTACTAGATAAAATATTTAAGAAAAATACAAAATATATCATTAAAATTCGATGCAGTATCACTCAAAATACTGAATATCTGATTCAAAATACTATAATACCTATAATAAAAAGGCAGTGTTACAAGAATGACATGTAAAATAAATGCATTTTATTTCTTCTTATTATTTTATTAGATTTATTTTATATTATTCATTTTAAATTATTTATTATTTGTATGGAAAACTATGAGCTTGTAAGACGTGAGAGGCCTCACTTTCTCTCCTCTCTCTTTGGACACCTGTCTCCTGTCGTTCATGTCACATTTGTTTCCGAGGATCATCTTCTCTACGTCAGATGATGCATGCTGAAATGAGTAATTGAGAAGTTCAGCAGTTGCTGAAGTTATTGTCAAAAGAAATTTAATTTTCTAACAAATGTTTCAAATAAACAATAAATTATCTTTGATATTAATTAATGGAGTGAGTAACAAGCCTATTATAAAACAGCCCCCAAATGTGATTGGATAGCAGTGTATTGACAAATCAGAAACTGAATTGGTTTTATAATCTAAATTATAATACTACATAAATCTATATGTGAACATATTCCTCCTCAATGTTACCTCCTCAATGTTGCGTATCCAGTTTTTAATATTCTCAAATGACTTTTCACTGGTGATGTCATATACCAACATAATCCCCTAAAAAACAAAGCAGGTAGAAATGTGAAATCCACCTTCAGCGATCAACACTTCCTCATATACATGAGCAGTAGCCAGTAGTGTTTTACCATAGCGCCTCTGTAGTACGCCGTGGTGATCGTCCTAAATCTTTCCTGTCCCGCGGTGTCCCTGTAAAACAATCAGACAGTCACACGCAAATACTATATGCATCCTCACTTTGTTCCTTCCTTCCTTCGTCACCCCGTTCGGCCTCAACACTTCACATTCGTTTACAGCGAATCCCACCCTGCTCTTTACCAGCTTTTAATATAAACATCCTGTAGAGTGTGCAGATAGAGGGAGAGGTACGGATGTACAGCCTGTCCATGACACTATAATCTGCACGTCTCATCCTTCATTAGTCACCTAACTGGACAGGGTGAGCGAGCATTGTGACTGTTAACAGGAAGATTTGCCACAATGTGTAATGTGATATCCTTCTTACTCATCAATCTTCACAGATGAATGATCAAGGACTATTACAAGTTAGCAGGTTAATGGGCTAGCCATATATTATATTAGCAGGTTAGTCAGTGTAGTGTAGTAACTTGTGTATACATGTCAGACTAAGGAGTTAAAGTATGCTAAGCTAAAAGGCTAGTGATATGCTAAGCTAGTAGGTTAATGGGCTTGTTAACAGGTTACTGGTATGCTAGGCTAGCAGGTTAATTGATGAGTGGTACACAAAACTTGTCTACTAAAATTGAAAATTAATTTTCAATGGTAAAGAGTTTTTGGCTCAAGGTCTGCATTTAAAGTCACACCAGAGGTGTTCAGCTTGGATTAGGTCTTGGCTTTCTGCAGACCAGTCAAGTTCTTCCACACTGACTAAATCAATCATTTCTTTTTGAACCTTGCCTTATACACAGAGGCATTGACATGTTAGAATAGAAAAGAGTCCTGTCCAAACTGTTGCTTTAAAATTAGAAGCGCACAATTCCCTAGAATATCATTATATGCTTTAACATTAAGATTTGTACTCATGGAAATTACTAAAGTAGTCAAACCTGTTCATTAGAAGGGGGTGACCCAATACTTTTGGCAATATAGTGTATCTCTGAAGGCAAAGTGTAAATGATGATATAACGGGACATATAAAACGGAACTTAGCGCTGCATATTCATGACAAACAAACGGCTCACCATATCTGCAGCTTGATTTTCTTCCCATTCAGCTCGATAGTTCTGATTTTGAAATCAATTCCTGGCAACAGAGAAAAAGAGAAACATCGTCAGATCTTCATTGACTGGCACCACATGGAATCAATGGTACAATCAATGTTGCACTGCAGTGGTGACGATATAATGAGTTGTTTACAGTTCCCGGGGTTAAACTGCTCCTTTTTGCCCAGCTGGTTAATGAAAAATTGCTTGTTTTTCTGTATTCCAGATTGCCTCACACAAATGCTGTGTGCTGTGCAACATTAAACTCAACATTTTAGGTTGTTCTCTGTATATATATATATGACATGACATCTCAAACCTATTGGTGGTGTTGTGAGACGTTTGGTTTCCAATCAATAAATGAATCAAGGTGGAGGATTCAAAGCTTATTTATAACACAAAATGTGGCATTCGGTAGAAACTTCAATGAGAAATCAATGAGATAATATGTCTTACACTCAATACAGCTAGTCAAATGAGTGACTCTGTATTGTGGTTTTCCTGTGGAAAAATGTCTAATGCTACAATAATATAGTGGTTGGAGATCTAGGTTGGTAAACAAAAGGTTTATACTGAAAAAGGTTCTTGTCTTAAGCACAAACCTCACAAAATTTTGTTACCTTATGTCATTTTGTCAAATACATTTATCTTGTTTTAAGAATAAGTCATATTAGCCATATTTTTCAACAAAATTTTGAGAGCAAATAAATGTCCATTGTCTCTTGTCAATAGCATAGTGATGTATGAAGCACAGCTCACACAGAACTCACTTTCAATCTAGTGGATGTGAGTTTTGACTGAGCAAAAACCAATCTCATTTTCTGAACTTTCAGTCACTGAATCATGGTTATTTAATTTTTTTCAATCACATTTTCTTCAGAAAATGTCGTTTCATTCAATGATACTCGATGTTTATTACATTTACATTCAGTAATCTAGCCAAAGCTTTTAGCTACAACTACGATGAGGAACATAATTTATCAAGCAGTTTAGTTAAGCAATATCACAACCCTGAGAGAAACACACACAAGTCACAGGAAGCTGCGGTGGGATGCTCAGAGAAGTGTGGGGAAGTATGCAGAGTGGCCACAACTGGGGTCATGGACGTCCTGGCACAAGAAAGCAGATGCCAGTCAAATGCTCAACTGCATTGGCGGAAGAATGCTGAGATGGGCTGAGTGAATATCACGAGAGCATGATGGGGATTCAAACAGTACAGCCCTCTGTTCAATGTCAAGTCTACTATGACCCCGCACAAAGGAACCGTACTTTCCCCAGCACCCCGTCCTGGTGTTGTCACCAAAATGTTTATGCAGACTGACCGCGATGATTTCAAACATCCCAACAACAAAATTTTCAGCAAAATTGCTGCTTTTCACTAGAGCACGTTACAGATAAATGGGCTGCAAATACAACTAAAGTCTGAAAGAAAGTCAAGGCTCAGAGACCCCATTGCAAGACAGCATCGCAAACAAAGGCAGAGGGGGCGGTGACGTTTTAATCAGATGGAAAAACTGACAAAGGAAATGACTAAACTCTCTGTGCAGCCAGACGAAAGACAACTGTGCAACATTCAAACACACTGCAAAATATTTTTCTCATGCAGTATTTTGACTAAAAGTCTTTAAAGCAAGATAAATGTACTTGAGATTTTAAATTGTATAAGATGTTTATGATATTAAAAAACTAAATTTGGCATTTATGTAAAAATAGATGTCATATGAATCATATACACTCTTAAAATAAAGGTTTTTTATTAGCATTTATGGTTCCATGAAGAACCTTCTTGGTTCATTCATGGAGCCTTTCCATTCCATGAAAGGTTCTTTAGGTTCTTTAGATGATTAAAATGTTCTTCACATTACAAAAAAAAAAAAAAAGTATATATATATGGTTCTGTTCACTGAAGAACCCAGAGTGGTTCTTTTACGGCATCACTGTGAAACCCCCATTCAGAACCTTCATTTTTTCACCTTTAATTTTAAAAGTGTATGCATTAAAAATGGTCTTTTCTTACATTTTTTCTTTGTTTGTTTATTCATGCTGACAAAAAAAAAATAAAAAAATAAAAAATATTTTTGAAAAAAAAAAGCAAATAAAAAAAGTCATTACCAAGCTTCTTCACCTTGCATACTTATCAATACTAGTTTATCGCAAGTTTTCTGCACCTTATTTCTCACCGTTAAAGAATAATGACTCTCATTACATGGAAAACAGCATCTGCTTATGGTTTTAAACCTAAATGCTACAACAAAACATCTAACAGCAACATGCTGAGTGGCTTGAGTCCATCACCATGAACACAAAACGCATATATAGCTCAATACAGTGTTTATGTTTCCCTTGTGTAGACTTCTGTATGAGCTTGTCAGGCCATTAGTGAGCGGGTTTGACAGGTTAAAAGTAGATACAGCTCTGGTCAGCAAAATATGACTCTCACACCTTCACAGAGCCGACAGTATTGTTTCCAGAGTATCTATATCTGTGTATCTGTATATATAGACAGATATAGATATAATCGGTCTATATGTTAAAATAAATTATCTATATATGTTACTAGTTAATACTAGTGTTTTTATATTAAAACTTAGATACAAATTTAGATATATATATACACAGTATATATATATATATAAATATTTGTTTTAATTTGTCCACATAAACAGTAAACAAGCTGAACAGTTGTATTTACTCAAAGGCCTATGCATTTCTAAATGAGTCCAGATGTTTTAATGTTACACATAATCACATGATTGATTAAAAAAACACACAGGTGCTTTTTAAACCTACTTTATCAATACAAATGCCACTAGAAACTTAATTATTACAGCTTTACTGTATCTGAGCACTATTGTCCTGCATATAACGGGACACCGTGCAGTCCCTTCTACCGGTGAACTGACCGATTGTGGAGATGAAGGTGGTGTTAAACGCGTCCTCGCTGAATCTGAACAGCAGACATGTCTTTCCCACTCCACTGTCTCCTATTAGCAAGAGTTTGAAAAGGTAATCGTAAGTCTTCGCCATTTACCAAGTCGGTATTTCCTTTACGAATGACAGTGCACAGTTCCCCTTGTTCATGACACTGACACAAAAACCGTAGAGTCGCGAGCGGGGCGGAGCCTCGAGGTGTGACGTCGGCGCTATGCCTCCTGTCTGATTGGTCAGAGTAGTTTCTAGGAGGACAGTGATACGGAACCCCTCTAGATACATTACGCGTGGTAGTTATCAAGAAAGTACTACATACAGGTGCATCTCAATAAATTAGAATGTCGTGGAAAACTTCATTTATTTCAGTAATTCAACTCAAATTGTGAAACTCGTGTATTAAATAAATTCAATGCACACAGACTGAAGTAGTTTAAGTCTTTGGTGCTTTTAATTGTGATGATTTTGGCTCACATTTAACAAAAACCCACTAATTCACTATCTCAGCAAATTAGAATACTTCATAAGACCAATAAAAAAACATTTTTAGTGAATTGTTGGCCTTCTGGAAAGTATGTTCATTTACTGTATATGTACTCAATACTTGGTAGGGGCTCCTTTTGCTTTAATTACTGCCTCAATTCAGTGTGGCATGGAGGTGATCAGTTTGTGGCACTGCTGAGGTGGTATGGAAGCCCAGGTTTCTTTGACGGTGGCCTTCAGCTCATCTGCATTTTTTGGTCTCTTGTTTCTCATTTTCCTCTTGACAATACCCCATAGAGTCTCTGTGGGGTTCAGGTCTGGTGAGTTTGCTGGCCAGCCAAGCACACCAACACCATGGTCATTTAACCAACTTTTGGTGCTTTTGGCAGTGTGGGCAGGTGCCAAATCCTGCTGGAAAATCAAATCAGCATCTTTAAAAAGCTGGTCAGCAGAAGGAAGCATGAAGTGCTCCAAAATTTCTTGGTAAACGGGTGCAGTGACTTTGGTTTTCAAAAAACACAATGGACCAACACCAGCAGATGACATTGCACCCCAAATCATCACAGACTGTGGAAACTTAACACCGGACTTCAAGCAACTTGTGCTATGAGCTTCTCCACCCTTCCTCCAGACTCTAGGACCTTGGTTTCCAAATGAAATTCAAAACTTGCTCTCATCTGAAAAGAGGACTTTGGACCACTGGGCAACAGTCCACTTCTTCTTCTCTTTAGCCCAGGTAAGACGCCTCTGACGTTGTCTGTGGTTCAGGAGTGGCTTAACACGAGGAATACGACAACTGTAGCCAAATTCCTTGACACGTCTGTGTGTGGTGGCTCTTGATGCCTTGACCCCAGCCTCAGTCCATTCCTTGTGAAGTTCACCCAAATTCTTGAATCGATTTTGCTTGACAATCCTCATAAGGCTGCGGTTCTCTCGGTTGGTTGTGCATCTTTTTCTTCCACACTTTTTCCTTCCGCTCAACTTTCTGTTAACATGCTTGGATACAGCACTCTGTGAACAGCCAGCTTCTTTGGCAATGAATGTTTGTGGCTTACCCTCCTTGTGAAGGGTGTTAATAATTGTCTTCTGGACAACTGTCAGATCAGCAGTCTTCCCCATGATTGTGTAGCCTAGTGAACCAAACTGAGAGACCATTTTGAAGGCTCAGGAAACCTTTGCAGGCGTTTTGAGTTGATTAGCTGATTGGCATGTCACCATATTCTAATTTGTTGAGATGGTGAATTGATGGGTTTTTGTTAAATGTGAGCCAAAATCATCACAATTAAAAGAACCAAAGACTTAAACTACTTCAGTCTGTGTGCACTGAATTTATTTAATACACGAGTTTCACAATTTGAGTTGAATTACTGAAATAAAGGAACTTTTCCACGACATTCTAATTTATTGAGATGCACCTGTATATGCAAGGTTTTAAAAGAACTGATCTAGTGTAGACTATTAGACATCTCTAAAGCTTTTATATTGGTATTGATCTGATATTCAATACTAAGAGAGAAGAATTCTTGTCTTTGGAAAGTCTTTGGACATCAAGTAGGCTATATATATATATAAATATGTAATATATATGTGTGTGTGTGTGTGTCTGTGTGTGTATGTATGTATGTATGTATATTAGGGGTGTAACGGTACACGTATTCGTACCGAACCATTTCGGTACAGGTCTTTCAGTTCGGTACGCATGTGTACAGTATTTTTATTTTTATTTTTTTTTTCCAGGAAATTCAAATAATAAATGGCGTTTTGACAGTCTTTGATGTGGCATGACAGATCGCTGTATAAACGCCTTTGAGAGCCGCTTCTGGGACGGTTCAGAAACGTGCTGGTATAAACCCGACACAAGCATTGACTCAAGCGGCCGCGATCAGCTCCGGTTCCCGTGTCCCGTGAGCCGTGACGCGCCGCAGACGCGTGCAGAGCGGAGCGTGAGTGAATGCGATCATTCCTTCCTCTGTACTACTAGTTTTAACGCGAACAAACATGACTGAACATCTCATGTCTTATGTAATTGCTCAGTCAGTGTTTCAACCACAGAAAGACATCAACAAAACAGCGTGGAAATAAAATGTCACGTAGCATTTAATTTACCTCAGCAAGTCATCAGTGTCCACAGCTCGTTAGTTCCCTAGAGGAATGATGTCTAGAGAGGAGCATTTCGTGAAATATTACATCATATACATTATATTTTACTAAACCTGTTAGTCTTAATTATTTAATGTATGTTTAAATTAATCTGTTATGAACCATGCTATGACAGCCAGTGTGTAATTGAATATATTTTAACAAATAGCCTAGAAATATTATTTTTTATATGTTAATTTAAAAACTGCATTATGTGCAATTTACATGTTTGCATATAATTTTTTTTTTTAAGTTGAGTGTTGATCATATATTTAAAAATAAATAGTAATTAAATTTAAGTTTGGGTTAAGTTGTAAGGCCTAATTGTAACCTTATAATGTAAAAGGGACCCCTATAGTTTTAAGCATAAGCTGAGGTAGATTTTTATCACTAAGAAAATGTAAACTATAACTGAATGTATTTAAAGAAAGAGCAACTTGTTCAGTAAACCAGTGTTTATTGAAAAAAAAAAAAAAAAAAAAGTTTAGTTTTTCCCTCTGCTGTACCAAAATCATACCGAACCGTGACGTTAAACCTAGGTACGTACCAAACCGTCATATTTGTGTACCGTTACACCCCTAATGTATATATATAATCAAGTAGGACATCAAGTAGGCTATATATATATAGAGCTGGGTAGATTACTTAGAAATTGTAATCCGTTACTGATTCCAAATTACATGACAAAAAATGCAGTTAGTAACATAATCCATTACATTACACATTTTAGGTAATAATCAGACTACTTCTAGATTACATTTTGACCTAACTCGTTTATCACATTGATTTAAAAAGGATAATCTTGTACCATACTTATATAAAAATACAAAGAGTAAGAAAATATATTCCATTTGTTGTTCATTAAACATTATACTACGTTAAGGTTTCCCAAACTTGTTTTATGAAGGAACTGCAGGGGGTTTGTGAGTTTAATGAAAAGCAAATAATTAATAAAATCATAAAAATGTTAAATTAAACAAATTATTTTAAAATGAATAAAATAAAACAATTACTGAAAAAAATGAAATATTTTGTTTGTTGACCTGCATGTCATGTGACCATAACCAATGTCAGAGAACCATAAACATACAAATGTGATAATTATTAAAATATTTATTTTAAAATCTCATGGGTACTTCACATGAAAAAAAAATATATATTAGGTGAAAGAGGATCAGATGACAAAAAAAGTTGAAGTTGTGCATTTTAATGTGTTTAATGCTGTGTAGCCACCTGATTAGTGACTGGTCTCTGTGTGAATGTCCAGACAAGACTTTCTGAGTGTATATAAGCGGCAGGCTATTTTAGAAAGGAAAATTTAAAAGATGAAAAAGCGGAATTAGGGAGAATGAATAAATTATAAATTACTGCTATTGTGCAAATAATATGTGATAATGTAATCCATAAAAAAGTAACTGTAGTCTAATTAAAAGTATTTTAAAATGTAATTTAATCTAATTATAAGTACTTCATTTTTGGAATCTGATTACGTAATCCAGATTACACATTTTCTAAATAACAACAAGATTTCACTTAACAATATCTCATAAATAAATAATAATAAACACAACTGGACTTCATTCTCATTCACTTACAAAAACTGTATCCAAAGGATCATTTCGGGCGTTTTTCACACTGACCTTGCTTATCTATTTGTAAAAAGGAAGTTAATGAAAGTATAATGGTGCTACTAATAAACAACCATTAGGGGTCGCAAGATCTGCCAACTGAGATTAAATAGTAGGTGCAGGTTTACTCAAGAGTTTGTAATTCGGTCAAATAAGAATTAATAATAACACGAGTAATTAAAATTAATAACTAAATTTATCCCGTAGGGATGGGAACTGCTAATAAAAACTGTAGCTCAAGTAGATCAAGCTCTGAGATGACCATCAAGGTTGCCAGTACAGGAAATATTAATCCAAAGGGTTAACTCGTTTTGTTTGATTACAAATTGTAATTGTACAGCATCTTGTTGTTGTTATTACTATTATTATTATTATTATTATTATTTATATTATTATTATTATTATTATTATTATGTAGATAAATATAGACATATATAGACAGCCTACTGAGCAGAGCTCATGGCAATCAATGTTATTTGTAGATATGAGGTGACCAACAGCAGCATTTCGCCTGCTGTTCACCATCACTTACTGTTATCGAGCTGATGTAACGTTCAGGAAACCCCTGTAATGTTGTCAGGTTTTATAAGGTCTAATGTATAAAGGCGTTTTTATTGTGGAGCATGCCTGGGCATGTCTCTTCAGATTTCCTTTATGAAGCTGCGCCTGGCAACCCTGCAGTTATCAGAGAGGTTCGAGGAAAGCAGCAGCAGACACACGAATGCGAATATCAGCAGCTCCACACGATGCCTGTAAGTGGATTTATTCAACCAGACAACGATTCCCGCATTTGACAGATATTAATATAAACTCTGTCTTCTGGCGTTTTATTATTTTTCCGGTTGTTGATGATTTTAACCGTGCGATAAACATGGGAAAGTTTGTGATTTCACGTGGCGCTGCGCAGGGTTCAGATAGGGCCTAATGTTTCACTTTACTCGAGTAATATTTAAACTCTTGCATTGCATCGAGTAAAATGATAGGTTGGATAAGATTGCTGTTTTATTCGTCTTTTTAAAAGTAAGATATTATAGTTTTCAGACTGACAATGATGGGAGTGTTGAACAATGTTGTTTTTGTTTGCAAAGAAGCATGTTGTCATTTGGTAATGTTATTGCGGTAGTGTTTTTGTTATATAAATATAAACTAACGTTGCCTAGATTGTAGATTTTGTAATTAAGAGAGTAAAATGACTGTCATATTGTTGGAGGAAGTACGTTATATATAGTAACATTTATGGGGTGTGTGAGGGAAATAAATGTTATGTAAATTTTAAATATATAGTTAAAAAAAAAAAAAAATATATATATATATATATATATATATATATATTTTTTTTTTTTACATTTTTACACACACACTTTAAATATATGTGTGTAATTCTATGTAAATATACAAATATTTTAAATTTAAATATTTACATAATTTATTATTAATAATAAAAAAAAATAATAATATTTTTTCCAGCTGGCCAAAGATCTGCTGAACCCGTCCTTTGATTTTGAGAGAAGGCAGCATAAGAAGAAAAGGCTTGTGCAGAGTCCCAACTCCTACTTCATGGATGTCAAATGCCCAGGTTTGGGATCTTTAGAAGAAATGTTTGTTTGTCTTATCATGGGTAATATATCACTTGTAAGAAATATAATCCTTTCTGTTAATCTTCACGCAGGTTGTTATAAGATCACGACTGTGTTCAGTCATGCGCAGACGGTTGTGTTGTGCGTTGGGTGTTCGACAGTGCTCTGCCAGCCCACAGGAGGAAAAGCAAGGCTGACTGAGGGTGTGTATTTGCTGAATGAGTGTAAAACATCCAGCCTGTCTGGGTTGTGCTTCTGAATCGGACGTAACTACAAATCAACATATTTGAAACATATCTTATTTTCTTTTTTCAAATAGGTTGTTCTTTCAGAAGAAAGCAACACTGAGAAGGATGAAAAAGGAGTGATGCTTTGAATACAAAGAATTGTGCAACTTCTTAATGCCTTACTTTTTCATTGATTACAATGAATGTACTTTAAATGTGATTGTGAATGGTGCATGGCAGGTTCTTTCTACCATGCTATCAGTTCAGTGGTTCTGAATAAAGTTTCTTCTGCAAATACAGCTGCATCCTGCAATTTAATTCAAACATATTCAAAACAGTCAGTGCAACATTTTTAGATACATTTAGTTTCATTTCTCATCTCGTGGAATAATAAGCACTTTGGTGTCATGTTATGTAATCTTTAATATCTATATTTTGTTGTTAAATCCTATACTATTCAACACTTTTGGGTTGGTAAGATTTTTTTTTTTTTTTTTCTCTTTTATGCTCACCAAGGCTGTTTATTTGATGAAAAATACAATAATTTTGTGAAATATTATTATAAAATAACTTTTTTTTTAAATTTTAATAATTTAATTTATTCTAGTGATGTAATGCTGAATTTTCAGCATCATTACTCCAGTCTTCAGTGTCACATGATCCATCAGAAATCATTCTAATATTTGATTTGAGCTTTTTATTATTATTATAACTATCAACAGTTGTGCTGCTTAATATTTTTGTGGAAACCATTTTTCAGGATTCTTTTATTAATAGAAAATTAAAAAAACAGCATTTATTTAAAGTGGATTCTTTTAAAACATTCTAAATATCTTTACTATCACTTTCGATCAATTTGATGCATTCTTGTTGATTAAATATATTGATTTAAGAAATAAATAATAATCTCACTGACCCCAGACTTTAAATTGGATGTGGGGGTTTTAAAATTAGCCAGAACACTCTAAACTAAATGTTTTACATTTAGAAAGATTTTTGAAATTGCTTACATTCAGTTGCAATTATGTATATTCAAGTAAACCGAGGAACTGTAATGAAATGTTTTATTTGTGAAAATAAAACATTTTAAGGAAAGAAACAATGCATTAAATGTATGGTGTGTCACATTCTTAGAAAATATACAAATACAGATTTGCAACTAGCAAAAAATATGCAGCCCCCACTCTTGACCAAAGCAGATCTACAGATTAACATACAAAAGTGAACATACACAAACATACAGAATAACTTACATGCAAATTTAAGTGACTATTAAATTCCATTTATAAATGACATTTTTATCCAAAATAGTTGCTTTAATTAAATGTGTGTTAATACTCTATGGTGGTAATTGCCAAACACTCCTGGTTCCTCCTCATCAGACACTTCAGAAAGAAGAATTCCAGTGGTGGCAAGAAAATGGTCCGTTTGTAAGGCTTGGTGAGGGAATTCTTGCTGTATGTATCGCTCAGCAAGAACTAAATATAACCGGCCTAATATTCAGTGTACATTTGTAGTCACACGAGTATTGCACCAGTGTTTCTTATTTATGACATTACTGAGTCTGGCACTGGACGCCACCCTGCCTGGGGCCTTCGTCTTCATCATAGGCTTCACCACTGTGGTTTCTCTTTTGTTTTTCATAGTCTACTTCACACAGGTCAACCTCTTCCATATCATCTGACATCATGATGTGATCTCTGACTGGAAGTAACCTCTCCAGGTCAGGCAGCATGTGCTCAGGTAGCCAGTGTTTATCTGGGAACTCAATCTGAGGGAACAGAAACGCTTCTGTAAGATGCGACGGTTCCAACACAAATGACAATTTAATCATTGTTTGCTTTCACACAAGTTTTTTCCTCTATTATAAATATTATTTGATTATTTTAATAAATAATAAAAGATACAAAGCAAAAAATAAAAAATAAATAATGATAATAATCACACAGATTAAATTATATTAAATTACTTCAATTTACATTTAATTCGTTTTTATTAGTAGCTAGGTTTTTTTAGCAGTAGGCAAGTAGTTTTGTTACTAGAGGATGCTAATACAAATAAAAATATAATCATAACAAACACATCATAAATAAATTTTCATTTCAGTATTTTATAACTAATTATCTAATTAATTTTTTATTAAATTGGTTTTGTTTTTGCTCTTAGAAGATGCAAAGCAAAACATAAATACAAATAGTAATAAAAGAAAAAAATAGAAAATATAATAGTAAGACTTTATTACAAATCAGATTAAAAATCTATTTTCTTATTTTGAATTATTTTAATTTATTATTTGTAATTGCTTTTTTGGCAGTAGGCCATCTATTTATTGTTTGTTTCTAGAAGATGCGAAGCAACATCAAATAAAACAAACCATAATGAAATAAAAATAATAAAACAGTGATAGTAATATAATCAGTAATATAATGTTTTTAAAAAAGTCTCTTATGCTCACCAAGGCTGTTTACTTGATGAAAAATACAGTAATAATGTGAAATATTTTGTTCTGTTTTATAATGTAATTTATTCCTGTGATGTAAAGCTGAATTATCAGCATCATTACTCCAGTCTTCAGTGTCACATGATCCTTCAGAAATCAGTCTAATATGCTGATGTGAGTTTTTTATTATTATAAATATCAACAGTTGGGCTGCTTAATATTTTTGTGGAAACCATTTTTCAGGATTCCTTTATTAATAGAGAATAAAAAAGCAGCATTTATTTAAAGTGGATTCTTTTAAAACATTCTAAATATCTTTACTATCACTTTTGATCAATTTGATGCATCCTTGTTGATTAAATATATTGATTTCTTTTAAAAAATAAATAATAATCTCACTGACCCCAGACTTTAAATTGGATGTGAGGGTTTTATCCAATATAAAATTAGCTAGAACACTATAAAAATAAATAAAAATAATAAAACGGTAATATAATCAGATCACATCAGACTAGGTACTGACTTACCTCAAACTGTATGATGAGAAGCCCTTTCTCATAAGGGTCTCTGTATACAGGCATACCCTCATTATGAACACATTTTAGATCATTAGGTTTTATTACTTGACCTAAAACAAAAAAGAATACACATTTAAATGAATCCAAATTAATTTAACAATTTAAATATTTTATGTACTAAATATTAATTGAAATATCATGCAAACTCAAATATTATTCACAAATAAATAGTATATAGGACATACCTGGAGGTGAGCTGATGAGCAACAATCTGTTATCTAGCATACGAATAGTTTTTTTAAACCCGCAGAGCGCCTCCACCAGCTTGATCTTCATCTTCATGATCAGGTTGTCATCTTGTCTTTGGAAGACGGGGTGTTCTTTAATGTCCAGTACGATTATAACATCACCAGGCTCCAGTCCAGGCTCTTGATCTCCTTCTCCGTGAAATGTGATCTTCTGGCCGTCCTTCATTCCTGTGACAAAGACCATTATTTGTATGCTTCTGGAATACTTCATAAGGGCTTGGAAATTCTAAGCAAAGTTCGTGTTCTTCTACCTTTGTCAATATGGACTTCAAGAATCTTCTTCTTGCGTTCTACTTTGTGTCCATTGCAGTTCTTGCAGCGGTCCTTGGAGCTGAACTTCTCTCCCTGGCCTTGGCAGTCGGAGCACATGCTCTGAATCTGCTGGATCATTCCCGGTCCAATCTGTTGCACCTGGACCTGAACCCCTCTTCCTTTGCAGGTTGAGCATTTTTCAATTGTGCCTTTTTTGCCTCCATAACCTGCAAGATAGATCATCTTAAATCTTTAAACCACCACTGGGTCTTGAACACCAATATTATTATAACAATTTTCCCATTAAAGGAACTCAACAGACTAGCATCCGTCTTACCTTCGCATTTCTCACAGATCACGTTCTTCTGAAGGCCAAGTTTTCTTGTTGAGCCATTGTATAACTCCTCCAGTGTGACTCCAAGCTGGTGAACCACATTCTTACCTGAATAAAGGAAAACAGATAACACAGTATTAGCTACCAACCACCAGGATATGAAAGTGCATAAACTATATTTAAGACTATATTTGAGTTCCCATGGGGGGACGTTACAAAACATGACACTTGCTTACCGCCACCTAGTGCAGTAAATAAATGTCTCACCTCTCCTTTCTCTCTGCATTCTGCCTCCGCCACCAAAAAACATGTTGAAAATGTCCATGGGTGATTCTCCTCCTCCCATGCCTCCCTCCTTTATGGCTTGTTCACCACCTTGGTCATACAAATCCCTCTTTTTGGGATCTGACAGGACCTCATAGGCTTGTGATATGAGTTTGAACTAGAGAATAGAAAAGACACCAATTTTAATAATGCATGCATAAACACACTTCCAATCACAAGTCTGTTATTGTTCTGTGCTAATTAACTAATTTATTACATCTTTTAAATTGCTTTACACCTTTCTTCATTCTCTTGGCATTTATTCTGCATTTCTTTTTTTCACTTTCACTTTTTTCCCCAGCACTTTGTATTAAGATTTTAAAATTTCCCCCAACTTTACTCTTTTTTTTTTTTACACAGTTATTTATTGTTTGTTTGTTATTTTTTCCCATGATTTTTATTTGTTTATTCATTTTTGACAACTGCCAAGCTGGTCTCTTTCTCTCAAAATCACAACAAATGGTCACACTTTATTGTAAGGTCCACTTCTCGTCATTAACAATCTGTTAACTATGACTTTTGCATCAATAAACTCCTAATTTGCTGCTTATGAATAGTAAGGTAGTTGTTAAGTTTAGGTATTGGGTAGGATTAGGGATCTAAAATATGGTCATGCAGAATATGTGCTTTATAAGCACTCATAAACAGCCAATATGTAAATAAGAAACTAGTTAGTAGTGCAAATTGGTCCCTATACAAAAAGTGTTACCAACAACATAAGATATATTAAACAAAATAGTTAAAAATTCGATTGTGATTTATTCTCCCCCTTACTGTCAAGGGCTTCTGCACCTTTTATTGTTTCATTCAAAATAAAAAAAATGTCAAAAATAAAATCAAATAAGCAAAAAATACAAATCATGAACTATTTGCATGCACATATACGGGCAGATCTCAGTCAAAGCCATGTTTAGAAATGCATCCCGCGGCTGAGTGTTCAGGACACTTCCAGAAAGTTCCTCTCGTTTCTGTCGCTATCATTTACCAGGCAACCTGAAACAGCACCTCCACTTACTTTCTCGCCTTCATTCGGGTTTTTATCCGGGTGATATTTCAGCGCTAGTTTCCGATATGCCTTCTTGATCTCGTCCAGCGAGGCTTTGGGACTGACGCCGAGCAGATCGTAGAAACCGGTTTCTCGAACCATCTTTGACCGGATTCAGCTATACATGAACACAACAAATCAACAATCCTGTCCACTACCACAATATGCCTATTACATCGTTAAAATACATATTAAATCTTAATGCAATGTTTAATAACGCCACTAGCCATCCATTTGTTAAATGAAACAATAACACAATTAGCGGTCACTTGAATGATTCTAAAACAGACTGTTACATTATGAAAGCTAACGTGATACTCAAACTGTTACATTAGAGAACGACTCTAGAGAATAAAGCGTCGCGGTTATATCTGTGTGTGTTATGAGTTTGATAATACTCACAGGAATAAAGGAAGAGGAAAAGCCGGCTCGCTGCGCCGCGTTGGGTTCGTCTCTCCTCTTGTGTGAGTGTTGTGCTGCCGCTGAACGCAGCGCGCGCTGTCGCTCTTATATAAGCCGCGGGGCTCCAGAACCTTCTCGAGCTCCAGCGCCGAAACTTCCATGCGAAGAACAGACTGGGACATGCAGCTTCACATGAGATTTGAGACGTTTGCACGGTATCCATGCAAATATGAATGATACCTAATGTTATGTATGTTAGAATCAGTTTGCATGATGATTTAGAGTTATATACAAAGTATATTTTTACATTTTCCGAAGAAATGTGAGATGCATGTGCGAATTTATTGTAACTGAAGTAGTGTTTCTCTTTTCGCATGCAAAAAAAGAACGTATCAGATATAGAACGTAGCAAGTTATTTAAAGCAAAGCAAATCAAATCCCACTTGTGAGTTAAATGAATCATTATTTATATAGCATTTAATACAATGCACTGCAGATTGTTTCAAATCAGCTTAACAGGAAAACTATTATTAAAAATAAGGGAAAATAATGATTCAATGTCATTCCAAAATTCTATTTGCTTTGAGATTTGGTCTGACAATAACTCAGCAGAGGACGCTCTTTAACAAGGTAAATTTTCAGTTGGGCTCAATGATGATGGTGGCAATTGTAGAAGTGTTATTTATTTATTTATAGTACATCAAACTAAATGAAATTGTTGCCCGGGCAGTCAGCTGAAATAACATGCATTTATTCATATTTTATTTCAGTTAATATTCATTTTATTGCAATCAAAAAAAAAAAATGTTATGACGAATATGGAATATTTACCACTAGTTCGAGAATGTAATCATACATTGTAGCAGTTTTGCCATAATAAAGTTTATAGGTAAAGATAGCTTGTCAAACATTTAAAGTGAAATATTCAGATAGTCCTACTGTCATTTTAATAAATGTGAATGCTCTTGTATAAACAAACTGCACATTAACTGATATATTAATATTTCAAAATATAGCAATGCACCAAAGCAGTATATCAAATGTAAACACACAATGTCTTGTTTATCTAAAAGAATCCTTGTACTGTGAATTAGTTTTGAAACCAATCTTGGTACTAATAAAACAATCTTTATAGCATATTGGAAGTAAATGTATATTTATGAAAAATCATGTTGCCTGTTTTGTTTCGGTTGATGTTAACTTTAGGAATAAAATGTGATAATATGAGAAACATTTTCTCTCAAAATATGTCAGAATTCTGGTTGTGTGGCCTGTATTTCTGTTGTTGCCGATTCATGAATGAATATTCAGGGCTACTCTAGAGTCGGTTGTTTGGCATGAATTATTCAAACGGGTTTGTGATTCAGTTTGAATCATTCGAACAGTTCGCTCACATCTGAATCATTTTGTAGCAGATTCTACTGCTGGAAGGTTCTCACTAGTGACAGGAACACATAACAAACTAGAGAGCTGGACAAAGTGGATGCTTACATACAATCAAGTAAAGACTGTAAAAGCCTCCTATCGTTTGCCAATTGCCATACATACATTTTATCACAGAAAGAGAATCAAACCACTAACAGTAGGCCCACTATACTTACTTTTTCTGTTTCTGGTTGCCTAATTATAAATAGCATGCACTTTGCATAACTGTTGTTAATATAGATTTGAAAAAAAAAAAAAAATATATATATATATATATATATATATATATATATATATATATATATATATATATATATATGACAGAAAAAAAACCCCCCACAATGACAGGTTGTTATAATAACTTGAAAATGAAAAATCAATGGTTAATGGATCTTTGTTCAGTTATGTCAAGTTTGAAACCTGAAGGTAATTGATGCTTATTTTTTCTGGATCTATTAATTTCTTAAAATGAAATCAAGCTGAAGGTTTTTTTTTATTATTATTTATTTATTTATTTATTTATTTTTTGGAGCACAAAGTTCACAAAATATCAGGGTGGCTTTGTTTGGTATAATGTGGAAAAGCCTAATTTTATAGGGTGAATATGGCTACTTGAATATAATTTTTTCTTATTATTTCTTAAGAAAAAATATTGCAAAGTAAGCAATACTTTGATCTGCAAATCAAAGGGTCATACAAGCATCTCTTGGCTAGACTCAGTCTCAGAAAACTACTGTGATCAGTCATCAGTAGGGGTCATCATATCCCTTCTTTTCCGCAGTTTATTACAGAGCCAATGCCTTCCAAAGTTTACTTTCTCATTTCCAGATTTTCCAATGATTCATTCAATGTCTAAGAGACTTCATCTTGTTTTTTTATTCAAAAGGTTTTTTAAGAAATTCACAAAACTGTTTGGGCAATCAGTTTATTATAAATAAACACCAACAACAATAGGAGTGTAACAGTGTAACACATTTTATTGGTTTAACACATAACAATAGGAGTGTAACACATTTTATTGGTTTTGTAAAAATAATCACAGCATAGAGTTTGTAGGGTCAAAGTTTGAGTGATTTGAAAGCTGAACAGATGCTGACTGAGTTCTCCAGCTCTTCTCTGTCAGAAATCTCTTTATTGTGATATTTAAAAGAGCATTTGTAAGATGCGATCCAGCAGCGATGTACAAGCGTGTAGAAGCACTTGCTCAAAGGTTGCTCCCATGTTCCACTGATTTGTGACAGGCGGGTCAGCTTCCCTCATATGATCAGGTGTTGTCATGATGGTAACACAGATCTGAGTATTCAAGTTCACTGTGAAGAAGTTCATGGTCTCTGTAGTGCAGATTCTTCAAGAAAAAAAGTTCTTTGAGTTATAGCCGAACAGTAGAGCTCGAATAAACTCTTGGTTTATACAGTCTGTAGTGCGGCTTTGCTCTGTCCTGCCCCTTTAACAGCTACAGAAAGTTTGTAGCTCCACCTGACTCTTTAATGTCGAGTCCGACTTTATTAATGTCCGGACCCGTGCTTAAACTCTTGTGATTTCTACAGCTGTAAACATGAGAAAAATTTGGTTCTCCACTGGTTAACAGTAAATAAAAACTGACAAAGTTTCTCAGAAAAAGTGAAGTTTTGAAAACAGCTCTAGTGTCAATTGTTTGCAGATGCCACTTGGTTTGATATTTTATATTTAATGCAAAAATGCATTTTTTTTTTCACAGCACAGGGAAAAGACACCTTAGTTGTCAGAGAATGGTGGATCAGTAAGAAGTTGTTAATATATGAACATCAACATGTCTGAAGTGTCTGTATGATAGTCCGCTGAAGTCTGTTTATAGTGAAGTCTTTCTCTCTATTCCTCAGTCTTTGTATCATGAGCTCAAATGCTGGTGTTTTGCTCAAATGTAGCAGACGGATCAGAGTTCAGAGTCCCGCCTTCATGTTCATCTGAATTACAGCTCACTACAGAAATCAGACTCTACTTCTTCAGATGGAAAGTTTGTGGCTCCTCTCGACTCTCCAATATCGAGTTCAGACTTCATAAATTCCGGAGTCGAACTCTAATGATGGACTCGACGGACAGACTTGTTCATGGACTTGTTTATCAATGACTGTTCAGGTTTACTGATCTGCCATTCTCCAAGTAATAATTTGCCTCTCCTTGTACTCCGAAAGGACTTTATCCAAGGATCACCCGTTTCAGTGAACACTTGAGGAGTAACAAAGATCTGCTCTGTTTAATTCACATCTGTAATTCAAATGTTGTCTTTTAAATTATTTTAAAACCTTTTACAGTTCTAACTTCGCTACTTTATACCAGCTCTTGAATTATTACCAGCTCCAACCACTTCCAATCTATCTTAGTGTGTCTTTTCTAGATTTTTACAGTTTCTTCAAGAAATCTGAGATGTGAGTTATCATCAGATATTATAATACAAGTAAATTAAATATTGCTACTAATTATCACTACTATATAAATCACATACACACACAAAAAGAAAATATATATATATATATATGTATATATATATATATATATATCTTAATGGGTTTATGGAATATGTGATCTCCATGTTATATGGGAAATGAGATCTGTTCTGACAATCATTCAGCAGAGGTCACTCTTTAACAAGGCAAAATTTTCAGCCAGGTAATATATGGAGGACCTTGTGATAGAATCATATGTTAACAGTGGCAAGGAACCAGTTCATAAACAAAACATATTTATGTTAATTAAATTTAATGTAGATTGAAATTGATCGTATAAGAAACAAATCATGCAAATTAAATGCCTAAATTCAACTTGATCAAACTTAATCAAATAAAATTTTAAAATAAACATTTACATTTAGCAGACACTTCTATCCATAGGGACTGAGATCACTAGAGGAATTATGCACAAATTTGACAGGTTTTTAAGCTGACACCATCCAAGAATATTCATGATTAGTCCTCAAGCAATTTTTGTAACGTGATCCTCTGACAAAATCTGTTTGGAGTACAAGGAACGACAACTTAAACTTCTTTCTCTCTGTCAGAAGTCTGTTGATAGTGAAGTCTTTCTTTATCTTCCTCATATGAGTCTTCATAATGTGCTCAAACAGGAACGCATAGAAACATTTGCCAAAAGCCCGGTTCAGTTCACTTATAGCAGGTGAGTTATTGCTCCACCTGAACTCAGTTGTGTACAACAATTTCAGTGGCCAAACTCGCTTCATGTTCAGAACAGGGTTGGCACAACTATTCCGGTGATAGTTCATAATAAGAGTTCATAATTCAAAATCACAATAGTATATTTTTTTCACCATCCAAAGTAAGAAAATTAAAACCTAAAATAAATCTCTGAGAAATTCACAAGATTTTAAAAATCTTTAGTGAAAGCATTCTACAGGAGACTTTTGACAAATTCGTGTTGAAAAACTCAATAATCGTTGAGTGCTAGAGAGTTACAAAACCCCAGGACATGCATGATGGTCCTGAAGGTGAAGCACAGGCTCAGTCTATCACAGTTTGTCACTTATAGAAATCTTGTGCTGACTGAATCAGTCCAGTGTAGGAGAGACACAGCGCTGACGAGGCACAGTGTCATCATGCTCATCAGGTTTCAAGTTTTACGCCCCTCCTCTTGACCACATGTTTCGCCCTTAAGTTCAGTCCCGCCGCTCCACATACACAGAGGAAGTAGTCTGTGTAGGGCATCAACTAGCAATGGGGGCACCATCTGACCCTCCCTGAGTTCATCACTGCAACACCTCAGAAGGCGATCGTGACTTTGAACTGGAGTGAAGGTTGCTGGTGGTTGAGTTTTCAGGCAGTCCTCTCTCAGGAGCCTTGGATACTCTTTAGTGCTTCTGCTGTGACAGCCGGTGATTCAACATCTGCAAGATGATGGGAGGTAGCCTGGGGTCCTGGAGGTTGAGTCTTCAAGAAGTCCACTGTCAGAAGCCTTTGTTTCTCTTAGAAGAGCATTTGTCTCACACGATTCTACAGCCAGAAAAAACGCTAAAACCCTTGCTCAAAGACAAGGGGCATCCTTATGCTCCACTCATTTATGGCAGCCAAGGCAGCACCTCTCCTGCAAGCAATGGTTAATACAAAGTCAATGCAGTTTCGCTCATCAAAATTCACGTTCACGGTAAAGTTAACCATGGTCTCTAGCTTGTTCAGGCAACTGAAAGAACGTTCTTTGAGTTCTTCAAACTAATGAGCTTGTGAACTCTTGCAGACATATTTATAACAGCAGTCGTTCTGGAGGTTGATCTCCTACTGGTGGGATCTTGCAGGTAGTGCTGCTTATGCTATACAAAGTAAGATTGCTTTACACAGTAAAGGTGTCCATGGTCTCTTCTGTGTGCTGCAGTTGTCTCGATTCACTTGTGTGTTGATTAGTCCTACTGGTGTTTTGTTTCCACAGGTGCTTTAACACAATGTATATACTGTAGATACAACACCAAGCAATTTAATATTATTTTATTGCATAAAGTTATAAAAATAACCTGAATATACACTGAATTTTAACAGACCATTTAATATTTCTTCTTCTTTCAATTACAGTGGTTGTATGTTTGAAGCTTTCTGTTAAATTACACAAATCACAGGTTTGTCCAGTGTCAAGAATATTCAGTCCTCAGGTGTTTATCTGAAACCTGTGATCCTCTGAGAAATTCCATTTGGAGGACGAGGAAGGACAACTTTGTGTCTGGAGAATGGTTGATCAGTAAGAGGTTGTTAAAATACTCCATCAACATGTCTGTAAGAGAGTCCCATTAGTCCGTCATTGGTCCTATACTATGTTCATTATCTTTCTCTTCCTCGTTTGAATCTTTGTATAATGTGCCCCAACAGGAATCGGCAGTCTTGCTGAAACCTGTTGCCTAAAGCTCATGCTCTGCTCCGCACAAGTTCACACAGAGACCGCAAGAACCCTCTGTCTTACAACACAAAAGTGAAACATTTATCAGGGCTTCTGCACTGAGCAAGAAAGAACTCGTTTGAGTAAATTAGGCATGGCCTGCTCTCTTGCCAGACTGACAATCAGAAGACGACCTTACAAAAATTAACCATAGTTTTACTACAAATAAAACCAAAAAAAAAAACATAATTACTGTAGTTAAACAATGGTAACCACAAATTAACTATGGTTTTGCTACACTAACCATAGTTTAACCATGGTATTTGTAGTAAAACTGTGATTATAAAAATGATAATCAATATGCCCCCAAAAAATGGTTTCTACACTTTTATTACAATAAAACCATGGTTGATTTTCATAAGTGCTGCAGGTCGCCGTGTGTCAAGTAACTTTTCACAGGTTTCAAAAAATAGTTGTGGATGAACCTTGTACATTATTGTGCGGCTGAACACACTGAGGTTGAACTCAGACCCCAAGTAAAGGACTGTATTACAGCCATATGCTTTAATATAAAAAAATTTACTGGATCAATCTTGGCCGTGTCTAGAGAGGCAGGACTCTGACTCACCTGCTACAATGAAGTTTTAGGCAACACGTTTTAAGAAGTCTGTTACTTCCTCACTGGTAATCATAGGATTGTGATCATGAGCTCTGACACTGAATATCAATAGTGAACAGCTGTAGACACCAGAACAATTATGGATTCACGGGACTCGCTTACAGACATGTTGATAGAGTATTTTAACAACTCTAACTTATCTACCATTCAGGCACTAAGTTGTCTTTCCTCGTCCTACATATAGACTATTTTCAAGGATCACAGGTTTAAAAAAAAGTAAAAACTAATCATGAATGATCTTAACAATCAATTAAACTCTGCTCTGTGTATGGAAAGCTTCAACATATACAGCCATTACTAAGCAATCCACAGAGCACAGACCATGGACACCTTTACTGTGAATGCCAATTTTATTATGCAAAACTATGTTGTCATTATGTCAAGACCCAGTGGATCGCCTGATACAAATGCTCTTCTAAGAGCAACAAAGGCTTCTGACAGAGGACTGCTTGAGAACTCGATCACCAGTTTCCCAGGCATCTTCACTCCACTGAACCTCCAATAAACTTGCGGGTGTTCAGTCACAGGCCGAGCTCCAGGATAAGAGTGACTTTGCTGAGCTGACACAAGCTATGATTGACTGAGCCTCTGCTTCACCTTCAGGACCAACATGTATGTCCTGGTATTTTGCAACACTCCAGAATTCAACAGTTATTGCATTTTCATCATGAATTTGTCAAAGGTCTCTTGTATGAATGCTTTAATATGAATGCTTTTTTTAAATCTTGTGATTTTTTCAGAGATTTATTTTCAGTTTTAAACTTCCTCAGATGGTGACAAAAAACAGCATTAATGATTATGAACTTTTATAAACTCTTCATTGCAAAACTGATCTGTAAAGGCCGAGCAGTGGTCTAGCAGAGTACCAACAAACTTTATTGTAAAGTGTTACCAACTCCAACAAAAGGAAAGGCCCTGCTGTGAACATGAGCGAGCTTCAGCACTGAACTCAACCCGATTTTGTGCGCTGACTCACCTGCTACATCTGAACTCAACACAGGCTTCAACCTGCTGGAGCACATGACACAAAAGATTCATATGAGGAAAAGAAAGAAAGACTTCACTCTCAACAGACTTCAGACAGAGAGCTCGAATACCAGCGTTTCTTGGAGGCTCCGCTCCATCGCTTTCCAGCCTATTGCTTTGACTGTGAACGTGAAGTGAGCTTCAACACTGAACTGTTGTTGACACTCGATCAAGTTGACAGACACTTTTAGGACTCGCATTTCAGATATGTTGAAGAATATCAATCAATGCCGATCTCTACCACAAAGATGCCTTTACTTCTTCTCCGACAGGACTTTCTCAGAGGATAACACATTTAAGAAAAAAAAAAAAAAAAAACACACACTTGAGGAGTAATCATGATCATGCACATGATAAGCGTAATTCAACAGAGAGATTCAGCACCAGTCATTGTAAATGAAGGAAGAAGAGAAAGAAAGGTCTGTAAGCACAGTCTAATTTCTAATAGGTAACTGAATGAGTCCAAGTTTAAAATCAAAGTGTAGTTTAATTCAATGAAACATGAATGTAAAATTTGAAATAAATATGCATTTATTTTTGGTTGATCATGTCTGTTCCCTCGAAAATTGTATGCTCAATTAACTAAGTAAAATAGTACAAAGTGAAGTTTACATAACAATACCGATTCTTTGTATATATGTGAGTTCATGCTATAATATATTTCTAATATACAAATGTTTCTTTTCGTTGTTGTTGTTTTGTGTCTGTATATTTAGCTTTAAAATTTTTTATGACAGAATTAGATCCATTATACAAGTACCTGAAGTCCGCAAATGAAAACTTCTGAAGAGACAAAACTCAAATTTGATCTGAAACTTGATATTGTATGATTGAAGAAAACTTGTAGTTGAACACAAGAGATAAAGTACTTTTAAGCGGCGGTCCGTTCTCGAATGATGTCAGTGATCCCGAAAAATTGAAACTTCTGAACTAAAAATCCAGTCTCATGTCCGAGCGTGTCAAGTATAAAGAGCCCTGCAGCAGCATGCCAACTCAGTCGTTTGACTCGAAGAACATAAAAAAATCTGTTTATCTGGAGTGGAAATGGACACTAAAACTACAACAGCGGTCACGTACTCAACTTCTACCGTTTATCAAAACTGTGTCATCAACATGCCTGCCACAAAAGAGTGGAGCCTAAGTGCGATCTTGGGGGATTTGCTTCAGCGTGTTTACCAGTGGCTACGGAATCGCATGTAATGAAAGATTTCTGAGAGAGAAGAGCCTGAGACCTCAATCACCAGCAGCTCATCCATCTGTGGCTGATGGCTGTTATCTCATGACTACATGACACTGCACTGCATGAAAAGACTGCTTTCTAGGCTGGTCACCATCGCACGCGGTCCTGAAAATACTCAGGTTTTGATGTTTTACCCTATAGTGTCCCACATCTTCAGGCTGACATGCTTACCATACATGATATGCAACAACTATGAAACCGGACTTTGAAACCATCAAAATGCTTGAGCTCATGCGTGACTTTCTACATTCATCACATTAACATAAGGATCCATGGGATGTTTCGTTGCATGCCCTTGACTTTCACTACCTCTTGCTGGACACTTTTCTTCTGTTACTTTTATTTGTGATTCTCCTGAAACTGTAAAATGTCTTCAAGATATATGTTTTAATAAAAGATTTTTTTAAATTTGAGAATTTTGTTTCCTGTCAGTTCCAAACAGTTAAGCGAATCATCATCAGATATCAGAATATAAAGTAAATCAATTATTTCATTACTACCATATGAAGCAGAATAAATCTTCAACGGTTTACGAAATAGGAGATCTCCCAATGTTATTTAGGAAATGAGGTCTGCCAAATGCTCGGCAGAGGTAACAAGGAAAGGTTTTCAGCCAGCTAATAAATAATGGATCTTGTAATATAATCATGTGTGTTCTTAACAGTTGTTATAATATGTACATTCATTCATTCATTCATTCATTTAGTTTTACATGCATAAGTGCATAAGTTTTGGGCAGAAGCTTTGTGATACACTGCATACAGAAAACACAAATAATTCATGATTTAAAGATCTTTTATTAAAGGATAGTACATCTTCATCAGAAGATCATTTCAATCATCATCAGCACTGGACAGGTACAAAACAGTGGGAATTAATAAATAAATAGTTTTCAAGAATAGCAGAGTCCAGGAAGAAGTCATGAAACTCCAGAAGATCTGCCGTGGGTTCCTCGTCTTGGTCCAAAGTAACAATGACTGAGGGTTAGGTAGATTGTCTGTCAGGTCCATTTTGCAGATTTCACTGTCTGGTTCCTTCCTCAGAATCAGGGTGGATAGTTGGAAGAAAATATCTGGGCTGCCACATCTTTGTTTCTTTCAATTGTTCCCTTGAACGCTGGATGGGGTGATGGTGAAAGAGCTCTCAAACTGTCCACTGCCAAAAGGGTTAATAGTTAAGTGTTGCTCCTCTGTCGCAGCGGGACATCCAGCGCATCCGCAGCCATTCCCAAACACGCCGAAACATGCTGAAGATGGCGCTTAGGCTGAACTGAGTTGAAACACAGTTGAAGAGAGTGTCTATGTTGCACTATGCTTGAACACGCTCATCATTCATGATATTTATCACGCAGTTGTTCAATGGCACGTTGCCATGTCCGTACAATATAGTTTCTTCAGGTAGTGGAGAAAAAGCTGATGTTTGATGATGATGTTCTGTTCTTCTTGGAAGGTTATAGTTTTTATAAATCCAGCTGCTACCACGCTGGTTAAATTTCAACTGTTTGCGAGATTTATAGTCTAATTTTCGGGATAATTTTTGGCTACCGAGGGACACCCCCTGACCGAGATTTCTAAAGCCCCACCCCTAAGGCCCCACCCCCCAAGACCGAAAATTTCTGAAGCCCCACCCCTAAGGCCCCACCCCCCAAGACCGAA
Organism: Spinibarbus caldwelli; assembly: GCA_039654775.1. Lineage (NCBI taxonomy): Eukaryota > Metazoa > Chordata > Actinopteri > Cypriniformes > Cyprinidae > Spinibarbus > Spinibarbus caldwelli. The sequence goes on along the minus strand of CM077265.1, from coordinate 15,735,393 downwards.
AATTTCTGAAGCCCCACCCCTAAGGCCCCACCCCCCAAGACCGAAAATTTCTGATGCCCCACCCCCCCGTGTTGTGTTGTGCTCAGATGTAGCAGGTGAGTCAGCTCACAAAATCGGGTTTGTGCGACAGGTCAGAGCTGAAGCTGTTTTGCCGAGTTCTGAACCCGCCGGCCCTGCTGTGAACATGAGCGAGCTTCAGCACTGAACTCAACCCGATTTTGTGCGCTGACTCACCTGCTACATCTGAACTCAACACAGGCTTCAACCTGCTGGAGCACATGACACAAAAGATTCATATGAGGAATAAAAAGAAAGACTTCACTCTCAACAGACTTCAGACAGAGAGCTCGCGCACCGGCCTATTGCTTTTACTGTGAACGTGAAGTGAGCTTCAACACTGAAATGTTGTTGACACTTGATCAAGTTGACAGACACTTTTAGGGCTCGCATTTCAGATATGTTGAAGAATATCAATCAAGAATATCGATCTCTAACACAAAGATGCCTTTACTTCTTCTCCGACAGGACTTTCTCAGAGGATCACAGATTTAAGAAAAAAAAAAAAAAAACACACTTGAGGACTAATCATGATCATGCACATGATAAGCGTAATTCAACAGAGAGATTCAGCGCCAGTCATTGTAAATGAAGGAAGAAGAGAAAGAAAGGTCTGTAAGCACAGTCTAATTTCTAATAGGTAACTGACTGAGTCCAAGTTTAAAATCAAAGTGTAGTTTAATTCAATGAAACGTGAATCTAAAATTTGAAATAAATATGCATTTATGTTTGGTTGATCATGTCTGTTCCCTCAATAATTGTATGCTCATTTAACTGAGTAAAATAGTACAAAGTGAAGTTTACATAACAATACTGATTCATTGTATATATGTGAGTTCATGCTATTAAATATTTCTAAAATACAAATGTTTCTTTTCGTTGTTGTTGTTTTGTGTCTGAATATTTAGCTTTAGGATTTTTTCATGACAGAATTAGATCCATTATACAAGTACCTGAAGTCCGCAAATGAAAACTTGTGAAGAGACAAAACTCAAATTTGATCTGAAACTTGATATTGTATGATTGAAGAAAACTTGTAGTTGAACACAAGAGATAAAGTACTTTTAAGCGGCGGTCCGTACTCGAATGATGTCAGTGATCCCGAAAAATTGAAACTTCTGAACTAAAAATCCAGTCTCATGTCCGAACGTGTCAAGTATAAAGAGCCCTGCAGCAGCATGCCAACTCAGTCGTTTGACTCGAAGAACATAAAAAAATCTGTTTATCTGGAGTGGAAATGGACACTAAAACTACAACAGCGGTCACGTACTCAACTACTACTGTTTATCAAAACTGTGTCATCAACATGCCTGCCACAAAAGAGTGGAGCCTAAGTGCGATCTTGGGGGATTTGTTTCAGCGTGTTTACCAGTGGCTACGGAATCACATGTAATGAAAGATTTCTGAGAGAGAAGAGCCTGAGACCTCAATCTCCAGCAGCTCATCCATCTGTGGCTGATGGCTGTTATCTCATGACTACATGACACTGCACTGCATGAAAAGACTGCTTTCTAGGCTGGTCACCATCGCACGCGGTCCTGAAAATACTCAGGTTTTGATGTTTTACCCTGTAGTGTCCCACATCTTCAGGCTGACATGCTTACCATACATGATATGCAACAACTATGAAACCGGACTTTGAAACCATCAAAATGCTTGAGCTCATGCGTGACTTTCTACATTCATCACATTAACATAAGGATCCATGGGATGTTTCGTTGCATGCCCTTGACTTTCACTACCTCTTGCTGGACACTTTTCTTCTGTTACTTTTATTTGTGATTCTCCTGAAACTGTAAAATGTCTTCCAGACATATGTTTTAATAAAAGATTTTTTTAAATTTGAGAATTTTGTTTCCTGTCAGTTCCAAACAGTTAAGCGAATCATCATCAGATATCAGAATATAAAGTAAATCAATTATTTCATTACTACTATATGAAGCAGAATAAATCTTCAACGGTTTACGAAATAGGAGATCTCCCAATGTTATTTAGGAAATGAGGTCTGCCAAATGCTCGGCAGAGGTAACAAGGAAAGGTTTTCAGCCAGCTAATAAATAATGGATCTTGTAATATAATCATGTGTGTTCTTAACAGTTGTTATAATATGTACATTCATTCATTCATTCATTCATTTAGTTTTACATGCATAAGTGCATAAGTTTTGGGCAGAAGCTTTGTGATACACTGCATACAGAAAACACAAATAATTCATGATTTAAAGATCTTTTATTAAAGGATAGTACATCTTCATCAGAAGATCATTTCAATCATCATCAGCACTGGACAGGTACAAAACAGTGGGAATTAATAAATAAATAGTTTTCAAGAATAGCAGTGTCCAGGAAGAAGTCATGAAACTCCAGAAGATCTGCCGTGGGTTCCTCGTCTTGGTCCAAAGTAACAATGACTGAGGGTTAGGTAGATTGTCTGTCAGGTCCATTTTGCAGATTTCACTGTCTGGTTCCTTCCTCAGAATCAGGGTGGATAGTTGGAAGAAAATATCTGGGCTGCCACATCTTTGTTTCTTTCAATTGTTCCCTTGAACGCTGGATGGGGTGATGGTGAAAGAGCTCCCAAATTGTCCACTGCCAAAAGGGTTAATAGTTAAGTGTTGCTCCTCTGTCGCAGCGGGACATCCAGCGCATCCGCAGCCATTCCCAAACACGCCGAAACATGCTGAAGATGGCACTTAGGCTGAACTGAGTTGAAACACAGTTGAAGAGAGTGTCTATGTTGCACTATGCTTGAACACGCTCATCATTCATGATATTTATCACGCAGTTGTTCAATGGCACGTTGCCAAGTCCGTACAATATAGTTTCTTCAGGTAGTGGAGAAAAAGCTGATGTTTGATGATGATGTTCTGTTCTTCTTGGAAGGTTATAGTTTTTATAAATCCAGCTGCTACCACGCTGGTTAAATTTCAACTGTTTGCGAGATTTATAGTCTAATTTTCGGGATAATTTTTGGCTACCGAGGGACACCCCCTGACCGAGATTTCTAAAGCCCCACCCCTAAGGCCCCACCCCCCAAGACCGAAAATTTCTGAAGCCCCACCCCTAAGGCCCCACCCCCCAAGACCGAAAATTTCTGAAGCCCCACCCCTAAGGCCCCACCCCCCAAGACCGAAAATTTCTGAAGCCCCACCCCCCCGTGTTGTGTTGTGCTCAGATGTAGCAGGTGAGTCAGCTCACAAAATCGGGTTTGTGCGACAGGTCAGAGCTGAAGCTGTTTTGCCGAGTTCTGAACCCGCCGGCCCTGCTGTGAACATGAGCGAGCTTCAGCACTGAACTCAACCCGATTTTGTGCGCTGACTCACCTGCTACATCTGAACTCAACACAGGCTTCAACCTGCTGGAGCACATGACACAAAAGATTCATATGAGGAAAAGAAAGAAAGACTTCACTCTCAACAGACTTCAGACAGAGAGCTCGAATACCAGCGTTTCTTGGAGGCTCCGCTCCATCGCTTTCCGGCAGTAACCGCGCACCGGCCTATTGCTTTGACTGTGAACGTGAAGTGAGCTTCAACACTGAACTGTTGTTGACACTCGATCAAGTTGACAGACACTTTTAGGGCTCGCATTTCAGATATGTTGAAGAATATCAATCAAGAATATCGATCTCTAACACAAAGATGCCTTTACTTCTTCTCCGACAGGACTTTCTCAGAGGATCACAGATTTAAGAAAAAAAAAAAAAAAACACACTTGAGGACTAATCATGATCATGCACATGATAAGCGTAATTCAACAGAGAGATTCAGTGCCAGTCATTGTAAATGAAGGAAGAAGAGAAAGAAAGGTCTGTAAGCACAGTCTAATTTCTAATAGGTAACTGACTGAGTCCAAGTTTAAAATCAAAGTGTAGTTTAATTCAATGAAACGTGAATCTAAAATTTGAAATAAATATGCATTTATGTTTGGTTGATCATGTCTGTTCCCTCAATAATTGTATGCTCATTTAATTGAGTAAAATAGTACAAAGTGAAGTTTACATAACAATACCGATTCTTTGTATATATGTGAGTTCATGCTATTAAATATTTCTAAAATACAAATGTTTCTTTTCGTTGTTGTTGTTTTGTGTCTGTATATTTAGCTTTAGGATTTTTTCATGACAGAATTAGATCCATTATACAAGTACCTGAAGTCCGCAAATGAAAACTTGTGAAGAGACAAAACTCAAATTTGATCTGAAACTTGATATTGTATGATTGAAGAAAACTTGTAATTGAACACAAGAGATAAAGTACTTTTAAGCGGCGGTCCGTTCTCGAATGATGTCAGTGATCCCGAAAAATTGAAACTTCTGAACTAAAAATCCAGTCTCATGTCCGAACGTGTCAAGTATAAAGAGCCCTGCAGCAGCATGCCAACTCAGTCGTTTGACTCGAAGAACATAAAAAAATCTGTTTATCTGGAGTGGAAATGGACACTAAAACTACAACAGCGGTCACGTACTCAACTACTACTGTTTATCAAAACTGTGTCATCAACATGCCTGCCACAAAAGAGTGGAGCCTAAGTGCAATCTTGGGGGATTTGTTTCAGCGTGTTTACCAGTGGCTACGGAATCGCATGTAATGAAAGATTTCTGAGAGAGAAGAGCCTGAGACCTCAATCACCAGCAGCTCATCCATCTGTGGCTGATGGCTGTTATCTCATGACTACATGACACTGCACTGCATGAAAAGACTGCTTTCTAGGCTGGTCACCATCGCACGCGGTCCTGAAAATACTCAGGTTTTGATGTTTTACCCTATAGTGTCCTACATCTTCGGGCTGACATGCTTACCATACATGATATGCAACAACTATGAAACCGGACTTTGAAACCATCAAACTGCTTGAGCTCATGCGTGACTTTCTACATTCATCACATTAACATAAGGATCCATGGGATGTTTCGTTGCGTGCCCTTGACTTTCACAACCTCTTGCTGGACATTTTTCTTCTGTTACTTTTATTTGTAATTCTCCTGAAACTGTAAAATGTCTTCAAGATATATGTTTTAATAAAAGATTTTTTTAAATTTGAGAATTTTGTTTCCTGTCAGTTGCCAAACAGTTAAGCAAATCATCATCAGATATCAGAATATAAAGTAAATCAATTATTTCATTACTACTATATAAAGCAGAATAAATCTCCAACGGTTTACGAAATAGGAAATCTCCCAATGTTATTTAGGAAATGAGGTCTGCCAAATGCTCGGCAGAGGTAACAAGGAAAGATTTTCAGCCAGCTAATAAATAATGGATCTTGTAATATAATCATGTGTGTTCTTAACAGTTGTTATAATATGTACATTCATTCATTCATTTAGTTTTACATACATAAGTGCATAAGTTTTGGGCAGAAGCTTTGTGATACACTGCATACAAAAAACACAAATAATTCATGATTTAAAGATCTTTTATTAAAGGATAGTACATCTTCATCAGAAGATCATTTCAATCATCATTAGCGCTGGACAGGTACAAAACAGTGGGAATTAATAAATAAATAGTTTTCAAGAAGAGCAGAGTCCAGGAAGAAGTCATGAAAGTCCAGAAGATCTGCCGTGGGTTCCTCGTCTTGGTCCAAAGTAACAATGACTGAGGGTTAGGTAGATTGTCTGTCAGGTCCATTTTGCAGATTTCACTGTCTGGTTCCTTCCTCAGAATCAGGGTGGATAGTTGGAAGAAAATATCTGGGCTGCCACATCTTTGTTTCTTTCAATTGTTCCCTCGAACGCTGGATGGGGTGATGGTGAAAGAGCTCTCAAACTGTCCACTGCCAAAAGCGTTAATACTTAAGTGTTGCTCCTCTGTCGCAGCGGGACATCCAGCGCATCCGCAGCCATTCCCAAACACGCCGAAACATGCTGAAGATGGCGCTTAGGCTGAACTGAGTTGGAACACAGTTGAAGAGAGTGTCTATGTTGCACTGTGCTTGAACACGTTCATCATTCATGATATTTATCACGCAGTTGTTCAATGTAATATTGCCATTGAAGGTTGCCATGGTGTAAAATAAAGTTTCTTCAGGTTTTGGAGAAATGGTTGACGTTTGATGATCCTCTGTTCTTGTCTGAAGGTTATAGTTATATACATTTACCTGCTACCGGTATTAATAGTCTAATTTTTGGGTGATGACATACTGAAATTCCTAAGATCTCTACCGAGGGGCGCTGCGCCACACACACACTGTACTTGAGCACGCCCAACATTCATGATATTTATCAAGTAGTTGTTCAATGGCACTTTGCCAAGTCCGTCCATGGTGTACAATATAGTTTGTTCAGGTAGTGGAGAAAAAGCTGATGTTTGATGATGATGTTCTGTTCTTCTCGGAAGGTTATAGTTTTTATAAATCCAGCTGCTACCACGCTGGTTAAATTTCAACTGTTTGCGAGATTTATAGTCTAATTTTCGGGATAATTTTTGGCTACCGAGGGACACCCCCTGACCGAGATTTCTGAAGCCCAACCCCTAAGGCCCCACCCCCCAAGACCGAAAATTTCTGAAGCCCCACCCCTAAGGCCCCACCACCCAAGACCGAAAATTTCTGAAGCCCCACCCCTAAGGCCCCACCCCCCAAGACCGAAAATTTCTGAAGCCCCACCCCCCCGTGTTGTGTTGTGCTCAGATGTAGCAGGTGAGTCAGCTCACAAAATCGGGTTTGTGCGACAGGTCAGAGCTGAAGCTGTTTTGCCGAGTTCTGAACCCGCCGGCCCTGCTGTGAACATGAGCGAGCTTCAGCACTGAACTCAACCCGATTTTGTGCGCTGACTCACCTGCTACATCTGAACTCAACACAGGCTTCAACCTGCTGGAGCACATGACACAAAAGATTCATATGAGGAATAGAAAGAAAGACTTCACTCTCAACAGACTTCAGACAGAGAGCTCGAATACCAGCGTTTCTTGGAGGCTCCGCTCCATCGCTTTCCGGCAGTAACCGCGCACCGGCCTATTGCTTTGACTGTGAACGTGAAGTGAGCTTCAACACTGAACTGTTGTTGACACTCGATCAAGTTGACAGACACTTTTAGGGCTCGCATTTCAGATATGTTGAAGAATATCAATCAAGAATATCGATCTCTAACACAAAGATACCTTTACTTCTTCTCCGACAGGACTTTCTCAGAGGATCACAGATTTAAGAAAAAAAAAAAAAAACACACTTGAGGACTAATCATGATCATGCACATGATAAGCGTAATTTAAAAGAGAGATTCAGCGCCAGTCATTGTAAATGAAGGAAGAAGAGAAAGAAAGGTCTGTAAGCACAGTCTAATTTCTAATAGGTAACTGAATGAGTCTAAGTTTAAAATAAAAATGTAGTTTCATTCAATGAAACGTGAATCTAAAATTTGAAATAAATATGCATTTATGTTTGGTTGATCATGTCTGTTCCCTCGATAATTGTATGCTCATTTAACTGAGTAAAATAGTACAAAGTGAAGTTTACATAACAATACCGATTCTTTGTATATATGTGAGTTCATGCTATAAAATATTTCTAAAATACAAATGTTTCTTTTCGTTGTTGTTGTTTTGTGTATGTATATTTAGCTTTAGGATATTTTATGACAGAATTAGATCCATTATACAAGTACCTGAAGTCCGCAAATGAAAACTTGTGAAGAGACAAAACTCAAATTTGATCTGAAACTTGATATTGTATGATTGAAGAAAACTTGTAGTTGAACACAAGAGATAAAGTACTTTTACGCGGCGGTCCGTACTCGAATGATGTCAGTGATCCTGAAAAATTGAAACTTCTGAACTAAAAATCCAGTCTCATGTCCGAACGTGTCAAGTATAAAGAGCCCTGCAGCAGCATGCCAACTCAGTCGTTTGACTCGAAGAACATAAAAAAATCTGTTTATCTGGAGTGGAAATGGACACTAAAACTACAACAGCGGTCACGTACTCAACTACTACTGTTTATCAAAACTGTGTCATCAACATGCCTGCCACAAAAGAGTGGAGCCTAAGTGCGATCTTGGGGGATTTGCTTCAGCGTGTTTACCAGTGGCTACGGAATCACATGTAATGAAAGATTTCTGAGAGAGAAGAGCCTGAGACCTCAATCTCCAGCAGCTCATCCATCTGTGGCTGATGGCTGTTATCTCATGACTACATGACACTGCACTGCATGAAAAGACTGCTTTCTAGGCTGGTCACCATCGCACGCGGTCCTGAAAATACTCAGGTTTTGATGTTTTACCCTGTAGTGTCCCACATCTTCGGGCTGACATGCTTACCATACATGATATGCAACAACTGTGAAACCGGACTTTGAAACCATCAAACTGCTTGAGCTCATGCGTGACTTTCTACATTCATCACATTAACATAAGGATCCATGGGATGTTTCGTTGCGTGCCCTTGACTTTCACAACCTCTTGCTGGACACTTTTCTTCTGTTACTTTTATTTGTGATTCTCCTGAAACTGTAAAATGTCTTCTAGATATATGTTTTAATAAAATGTTTTTTTAAATTTGAGAATTGTGTATCCTGTCAGTTCCAAACAGTTAAGCGAATCATCATCAGATATCAGAATATAAAGTAAATCAATTATTTCATTACTACTATATAAAGCAGAATAAATCTTCAACGGTTTACGAAATAGGAGATCTCCCAATGTTATTTAGGAAATGAGGTCTGCCAAATGCTCGGCAGAGGTAACAAGGAAAGATTTTCAGCCAGCTAATAAATAATGGATCTTGTAATATAATCATGTGTGTTCTTCACAGTTGTTATAATATGTACATTCATTCATTCATTCATTCATTTAGTTTTACATGCATAAGTGCATAAGTTTTGGGCAGAAGCTTTGTGATACACTGCATACAAAAAACACAAATAATTCATGATTTAAAGATCTTTTATTAAAGAATAGTAAATCTTCATCAGTAGATCATTTCAATCATCATCAGCACTGGACAGGTACAAAACAGTGGGAATTAATAAATAAAAGGTTTTCAAGAATAGCAGAGTCCAGGAAGAAGTCATGAAACTCCAGAAGATCTGCCGTGGGTTCCTCGTCTTGGTCCAAGTTAACAATGACTGAGGGTTAGGTAGATTGTCTGTCAGGTCCATTTTGCAGATTTCACTGTCTGGTTCCTTCCTCAGAATCAGGGTGGATAGTTGGAAGAAAATATCTGGGCTGCCACATCTTTGTTTCTTTCAATTGTTCCCTTGAACGCTGGATGGGGTGATGGTGAAAGAGCTCTCAAACTGTCCACTGCCAAAAGGGTTAATAGTTAAGTGTTGCTCCTCTGTCGCAGCGGGACATCCAGCGCATCCGCAGCCATTCCCAAACACGCCGCAACATGCTGAAGATGGCGCTTAGGCTGAACTGAGTTGGAACACAGTTGAAGAGAGTGTCTATGTTGCACTGTGCTTGAACACGCTCATCATTCATGATATTTATCACGCAGTTGTTCAATGTAATATTGCCATTGAAGGTTGCCATGGTGTAAAATACAGTTTCTTCAGGTTTTGGAGAAATGGTTGACGTTTGATGATCCTCTGTTCTTGTCTGAAGGTTATAGTTATATATACATTTACCTGCTACCGGTATTAATAGTCTAATTTTTGGGTGATGACATAATGAAATTTCTAAGATCTCTACCGAGGGGCGCTGCGCCACACACACACTGTACTTGAGCACGCCCAACATTCATGATATTTATCAAGTAGTTGTTCAATGGCACGTTGCCAAGTCCGTCCATGGTGTAAAATATAGTTTCTTCAGGTAGTGGAGAAAAAGCTGATGTTTGATGATGATGCTCTGTTCTTCTCGGAAGGTTATAGTTTTTATAAATCCAGGTGCTACCACGCTGGTTAAATCTCAACTGTTTGCGAGATTTATAGTCTAATTTTCGGGATAATTTTTGCCTTCCGAGGGACTTCCCCTGACCGAGATTTCTGAAGCCCCACCCCCTAAGGCCCCACCCCCCAAGACCGAAAATTTCTGAAGCCCCACCCCCCCGTGTTGTGTTGTGCTCAGATGTAGCAGGTGAGTCAGCTCACAAAATCGGGTTTGTGCGACAGGTCAGAGCTGAAGCTGTTTTGTCGAGTTCTGAACCCGCCGGCCCTGCTGTGAACATGAGCGAGCTTCAGCACTGAACTCAACCCGATTTTGTGCGCTGACTCACCTGCTACATCTGAACTCAACACAGGCTTCAACCTGCTGGAGCACATGACACAAAAGATTCATATGAGGAAAAGAAAGAAAGACTTCACTCTCAACAGACTTCAGACAGAGAGCTCGCGCACCGGCCTATTGCTTTGACTGTGAACGTGAAGTGAGCTTCAACACTGAACTGTTGTTGACACTCGATCAAGTTGACAGACACTTTTAGGGCTCGCATTTCAGATATGTTGAAGAATATCAATCAAGAATATCGATCTCTACCACAAAGATGCCTTTACTTCTCCTCCGACAGGACTTTCTGAGAGGATCACAGATTTAAGAAAAAAAAAAAAAAACACACTTGAGGACTAATCATGATCATGCACATGATAAGTGTAATTCAACAGAGAGATTCAGCGCCAGTCATTGTAAATGACGGAAGAAGAGAAAGAAAGGTCTGTAAGCACAGTCTAATTTCTAATAGGCAACTGACTGAGTCCAAGTTTAAAATCAAAGTGTACAGTCTAAAGAAACGCTGGGTTAAAACAACCCAATTTGGGTTATTTTGGTAACCCAACGCTGGGTCAAATATGGACAAACCCAGCGTTGGGTTATTTTAACCCAGCCAGTTGGGTTAAATTTTTGACCCAGCATGTTGAGTTGTTTTAATTAACTCAAATATTAATTGAAAATTACTACTGTTGGCTTAAAATGAATCAAAAATAGGTTGGAAATGAAAAAGCAGACACAGAATTACTAGAGGCAACAGTAATAATTAAAACATGAACATTTATTAATAAGTGAAAACACCCATAGACAAAAATATAAGACAAATTGAATTAGGCAGCACAGATTTCAACTTTGCATACATTTAAACTCGTTTAACACGCATTTTAGGAATAAAAATATAACATTTAAAAGTAATATTTTAATTCAAGTGTATTAAACGGTTCTCTGTTATCCTTTTTAACCGAAATAGTGCCGATTCTTGTGCCGGTGTGTCGCTGAAATCGGAGCCGTCGATGGGCTGCTATTCCCCGGGGAAACTGCGAACTTCAGACCGCTACCTCGCGTTTCACTCGTAGCTGAAAGATGCCGCGACTGACTTCATAACCTGCCGATAAACAAACAGTACAGAGTTTTGAGAACATATTTTAACATCCGAATTAATTAGAAGTAGTATTATAACGAATAAAATCAGTTTATTTTATGTAAGGCTAGACATTTCCATCACGCCAAACGACCGTTGCTGACGCATTTAACTTTAGCTGACTGACGTATGTTGCGTTGCGTGAAATAAAATCATTTACAACACAATTAAGACTTTATAGATGGAATAAAATATATACAAACCTTAATTTCACTGAAGAAGTCCACTAAATCGGCGGCGCTGAGGACTCGCTCTCTCTTGAGGAGAATGAAAAGCCCGCGCTTTGACTGTAACCCAACAGCTGGGTTAAAGTGCGCGCGCTGGGTTATTTCGTTGGAGGGAGGGGGAGGGGTGCATAGATTCAATGGTCAGTGATATTGACCCAGCCACTAACCCAACAGCTGGGTTACACAAAAACTACCCAACACTGGAAAAACAACCCAACATAATGACCCAACAGGCATAACCCAGCAATTGGGTTAAAAAAACAACCCAGCGTTTTTTTAGAGTGTAGTTTCATTCAATGAAACATGAATCTAAAATCTGAAATAAATATGCTTTTTTTTTTCGTTGATCATGTCTGTTCCCTCGATAATTGTATGCTCATTTAATTGAGTAAAATAGAACAAAGTGAAGTTTACATAACAATACTGATTCTTTGTATATTTGTGAGTTCATGCTATAAAATATTTTTACAATACAAATGTTTCTTTTCGTTGTTGTTGTTTTGTGTATGTATATTTAGCTTTAGGATATTTTATGACCGAATTAGATCCATTATACAAGTACCTGAAGTCCGCAAATGAAAACTTGTGAAGAGACAAAACTCAAATTTGATCTGAAACTTGATATTGTATGATTGAAGAAAACTTGTAGTTGAACACAAGAGATAAAGTACTTTTACGCGGCGGTCCGTACTCGAATGATGTCAGTGATCCTGAAAAATTGAAACTTCTGAACTAAAAATCCAGTCTCATGTCCGAACGTGTCAAGTATAAAGAGCCCTGCAGCAGCATGCCAACTCAGTCGTTTGAGTCGAAGAACATAAAAAAATCTGTTTATCTGGAGTGGAAATGGACACTAAAACTACAACAGCGGTCACGTACTCAACTACTACTGTTTATCAAAACTGTGTCATCAACATGCCTGCCACAAAAGAGTGGAGCCTAAGTGCGATCTTGGGGGATTTGCTTCAGCGTGTTTACCAGTGGCTACGGAATCGCATGTAATGAAAGATTTCTGAGAGAGAAGAGCCTGAGACCTCAATCACCAGCAGCTCATCCATCTGTGGCTGATGGCTGTTATCTCATGACTACATGACACTGCACTGCATGAAAAGACTGCTTTCTAGGCTGGTCACCATCGCACGCGGTCCTGAAAATACTCAGGTTTTGATGTTTTACCCTATAGTGTCCCACATCTTCGGGCTGACATGCTTACCATACATGATATGCAACAACTATGAAACCGGACTTTGAAACCATCAAACTGCTTGAGCTCATGCGTGACTTTCTACATTCATCACATTAACATAAGGATCCATGGGATGTTTCGTTGCGTGCCCTTGACTTTCACAACCTCTTGCTGGACACTTTTCTTCTGTTACTTTTATTTGTGATTCTCCTGAAACTTTAAAATGTCTTCAAGATATATGTTTTAATAAAAGATTTTTTTAAATTTGAGAATTTTGTTTCCTGTCAGTTGCCAAACAGTTAAGCGAATCATCATCAGATATCAGAATATAAAGTAAATCATTTATTTCATTACTACTATATAAAGCAGAATAAATCTTCAACGGTTTACGAAATAGGAGATCTCCCAATGTTATTTAGGAAATGAGGTCTGCCAAATGCTCGGCAGAGGTAACAAAGAAAGATTTTCAGCCAGCTAATAAATAATGGATCTTGTAATATAATCATGTGTGTTCTTAACAGTTGTTATAATATGTACATTCATTCATTCATTCATTCATTCATTTAGTTTTACATGCATAAGTGCATAAGTTTTGGGCAGAAGCTTTGTGATACACTGCATACAAACAACACAAATAATTCATGATTTAAAGATCTTTTATTAAAGGATAGTACATCTTCATCAGAAGATCATTTCAATCATCATTAGCGCTGGACAGGTACAAAACAGTGGGAATTAATAAATAAATAGTTTTCAAGAGGAGCAGAGTCCAGGAAGAAGTCATGAAAGTCCAGAAGATCTGCCGTGGGTTCCTCGTCTTGGTCCAAAGTAACAATGACTGAGGGTTAGGTAGATTGTCTGTAAGGTCCATTTTGCAGATTTCACTGTCTGGTTCCTTCCTCAGAATCAGGGTGGATAGTTGGAAGAAAATATCTGGGCTGCCACATCTTTGTTTCTTTCAATTGTTCCCTCGAACGCTGGATGGGGTGATGGTGAAAGAGCTCTCAAACTGTCCACTCCCAAAAGGGTTAATAGTTAAGTGTTGCTCCTCTGTCGCAGCGGGACATCCAGCGCATCCGCAGCCATTCCCAAACACGCCGCAACATGCTGACGATGGCGCTTAGGGTGAACTGAGTTGGAACACAGTTGAAGAGAGTGTCTATGTTGCACTGTGCTTGAACACGCTCATCATTCATGATATTTATCACGCAGTTGTTCAATGTAATATTGCCATTGAAGGTTGCCATGGTGTAAAAAATAGTTTCTTCAGGTTTTGGAGAAATGGTTCAAGTTTATTGATCCTCTGTTCTTATCTGAAGGTTATAGTTATATACATTTACCTGCTACCGGTATTAATAGTCTAATTTTTGGGTGATGACATAATGAAATTTCTAAGATCTCTACCGAGGGGCGCTGCGCCACACACACACTGTACTTGAGCACGCCCAACATTCATGATATTTATCAAGCAGTTGTTCAATGGCACGTTGCCAAGTCCGTCCATGGTGTACAATATAGTTTCTTCAGGTAGTGGAGAAAAAGCTGATGTTTGATGATGATGCTCTGTTCTTCTCGGAAGGTTATAGTTTTTATAAATCCAGGTGCTACCACGCTGGTTAAATCTCAACTGTTTGCGAGATTTATAGTCTAATTTTCGGGATAATTTTTGTCTACCGAGGGACTCCCCCTGACCGAGATTTCTGAAGCCCCACCCCCTAAGGCCCCACCCCCCAAGACCGAAAATTTCTGAAGCCCCACCCCCCCGTGTTGTGTTGTGCTCAGATGTAGCAGGTGAGTCAGCTCACAAAATCGGGTTTGTGCGACAGGTCAGAGCTGAAGCTGTTTTGCCGAGTTCTGAACCCGCCGGCCCTGCTGTGAACATGAGCGAGCTTCAGCACTGAACTCAACCCGATTTTGTGTGCTGACTCACCTGCTACATCTGAACTCAACACAGGCTTCAACCTGCTGGAGCACATGACACAAAAGATTCATATGAGGAAAAGAAAGAAAGACTTCACTCTCAACAGACTTCAGACAGAGAGCTCGAATACCAGCGTTTCTTGGAGGCTCCGCTCCATGGCTTTCCGGCAGTAACCGCGCACCGGCCTATTGCTTTTACTGTGAACGTGAAGTGAGCTTCAACACTGAACTGTTGTTGACACTCGATCAAGTTGACAGACACTTTTAGGGCTCGCATTTCAGATATGTTGAAGAATATCAATCAAGAATATCGATCTCTAACACAAAGATGCCTTTACTTCTTCTCCGACAGGACTTTCTCAGAGGATCACAGATTTAAGAAAAAAAAAAAAAAAAACACACTTAAGGACTAACCATGATCATGCACATGATAAGCGTAATTCAACAGAGAGATTCAGCGCCAGTCATTGTAAATGAAGGAAGAAGAGAAAGAAAGGTCTGTAAGCACAGTCTAATTTCTAATAGGCAACTGACTGAGTGCAAGTTTAAAATCAAAATGTAGTTTCATTCAATGAAACGTGAATCTAAAATTTGAAATAAATATGCATTTATGTTTGGTTGATCATGTCTGTTCCCTCAATAATTGTATGCTCATTTAACTGAGTAAAATAGTACAAAGTGAAGTTTACGTAACAATACTGATTCTTTGTATATATGTGAGTTCATGCTATAAAATATTTCTAAAATACAAATGTTTCTTTTCGTTGTTGCTGTTTTGTGTCTGTATATTTAGCTTCAAGATTTTTTATGACAGAATTAGATCCATTATACAAGTACCTGAAGTCTGCAAATTAAAACTTGTGAAGAGACAAAACTCAAATTTGATCTGAAACTTGATATTGTATGATTGAAGAAAACTTGTAGTTGAACACAAGAGATAAATTACTTTTAAGCGGTGGCCCGTTCTCGAATGATGTTAGTGATCCTGAAAAATTGAAACTTCTGAACTAAAAATCCAGTCTCATGTCCGAACGTGTCAAGTATAAAGAGCCCTGCAGCAGCATGCCAACTCAGTAGTTTGAGTCGAAGAACATAAAAAAATCTGTTTATCTGGAGTGGAAATGGACACTAAAACTACAACAGCGGTCACGTACTCAACTACTACTGTTTATCAAAACTGTGTCATCAACATGCCTGCCACAAAAGAGTGGAGCCTAAGTGCGATCTTGGGGGATTTGCTTCAGCGTGTTTACCAGTGGCTACGGAATCGCATGTAATGAAAGATTTCTGAGAGAGAAGAGCCTGAGACCTCAATCACCAGCAGCTCATCCATCTGTGGCTGATGGCTGTTATCTCATGACTACATGACACTGCACTGTATGAAAAGACTGCTTTCTAGGCTGGTCACCATCGCAGGCGGTCCTGAAAATACTCAGGTTTTGATGTTTTACCCTATAGTGTCCCACATCTTCGGGCTGACATGCTTACCATACATGATATGCAACAGCTGTGAAACCGGACTTTGAAACCATCAAACTGCTTGAGCTCATGCGTGACTTTCTACATTCATCACATTAACATAAGGATCCATGGGATGTTTCGTTGCGTGCCCTTGACTTTCACTACCTCTTGCTGGACACTTTTCTTCTGTTACTTTTATTTGTGATTCTCCTGAAACTGTAAAATGTCTTCTAGATATATGTTTTAATAAAATATTTTTTTAAATTTGAGAATTTTGTTTCCTGTCAGTTCCAAACAGTTAAGCGAATCATCATCAGATATCAGAATATAAAGTAAATCAATTATTTCATTACTACTATATAAAGCAGAATAAATCTTCAACGGTTTACGAAAGAGGAGATCTCCCAATGTTATTTAGGAAATGAGGTCTGCCAAATGCTCGGCAGAGGTAACAAAGAAAGATTTTCAGCCAGCTAATAAATAATGGATCTTGTAATATAATCATGTGTGTTCTTCACAGTTGTTATAATATGTACATTCATTCATTCATTCATTCATTTAGTTTTACATGCATAAGTGCATAAGTTTTGGGCAGAAGCTTTGTGATACACTGCATACAAAAAACACAAATAATTCATGATTTCAAGATCTTTTATTAAAGAATAGTAAATCTTCATCAGTAGATCATTTCAATCATCATCAGCACTGGACAGGTACAAAACAGTGGGAATTAATAAATAAATAGTTTTCAAGAAGAGCAGTGTCCAGGAAGAAGTCATGAAACTCCAGAAGATCTGCCGTGGGTTCCTCGTCTTGGTCCAAAGTAACAATGACTGAGGGTTAGGTAGATTGTCTGTCAGGTCCATTTTGCAGATTTCACTGTCTGGTTCCTTCCTCAGAATCAGGGTGGATAGTTGGAAGAAAATATCTGGGCTGCCACATCTTTGTTTCTTTCAATTGTTCCCTCGAACGCTGGATGGGGTGATGGTGAAAGAGCTCTCAAACTGTCCACTGCCAAAAGGGTTAATAGTTAAGTGCTGCTCCTCTGTCGCAGCGGGACATCCAGCGCATCCGCAGCCATTCCCAAACACGCCGCAACATGCTGAAGATGGCGCTTAGGCTGAACTGAGTTGGAACACAGTTGAAGAGAGTGTCTATGTTGCACTGTGCTTGAACACGCTCATCATTCATGATATTTATCACGCAGTTGTTCAATGTAATATTGCCATTGAAGGTTGCCATGGTGTAAAATAAAGTTTCTTCAGGTTTTGGAGAAATGGTTGACGTTTGATGATCCTCTGTTCTTGTCTGAAGGTTATAGTTATATACATTTACCTGCTACCGGTATTAATAGTCTAATTTTTGGGTGATGACATAATGAAATTTCTAAGATCTCTACCGAGGGGCGCTGCGCCACACACACACTGTACTTGAGCACGCCCAACATTCATGATATTTATCAAGTAGTTGTTCAATGGCACGTTGCCAAGTCCGTCCATGGTGTAAAATATAGTTTCTTCAGGTAGTGGAGAAAAAGCTGATGTTTGATGATGATGCTCTGTTCTTCTCGGAAGGTTATAGTTTTTATAAATCCAGCTGCTACCACGCTGGTTAAATCTCAACTGTTTGCGAGATTTATAGTCTAATTTTCGGGATAATTTTTGCCTTCCGAGGGACTTCCCCTGACCGAGATTTCTGAAGCCCCACCCCCTAAGGCCCCACCCCCCAAGACCGAAAATTTCTGAAGCCCCACCCCCCCGTGTTGTGTTGTGCTCAGATGTAGCAGGTGAGTCAGCTCACAAAATCGGGTTTGTGCGACAGGTCAGAGCTGAAGCTGTTTTGTCGAGTTCTGAACCCGCCGGCCCTGCTGTGAACATGAGCGAGCTTCAGCACTGAACTCAACCCGATTTTGTGCGCTGACTCACCTGCTACATCTGAACTCAACACAGGCTTCAACCTGCTGGAGCACATGACACAAAAGATTCATATGAGGAAAAGAAAGAAAGACTTCACTCTCAACAGACTTCAGACAGAGAGCTCGAATACCTGCGTTTCTTGGAGGCTCCGCTCCATGGCTTTCCGGCAGTAACCGCGCACCGGCCTATTGCTTTGACTGTGAACGTGAAGTGAGCTTCAACACTGAACTGTTGTTGACACTCGATCAAGTTGACAGACACTTTTAGGGCTCGCATTTCAGATATGTTGAAGAATATCAATAAATGCCGATCTCTAACACAAAGATGCCTTTACTTCTCCTCCGACAGGACTTTCTCAGGGGATAACACATTTAAGAAAAAAAAAAAAAAAAAAAAAAAACACACTTAAGGACTAACCATGATCATGCACATGATAAGTGTAATTCAACAGAGAGATTCAGCACCAGTCATTGTAAATGAAGGAAGAAGAGAAAGAAAGGTCTGTAAGCACAGTCTAATTTCTAATAGGTAACTGACTGAGTCCAAGTTTAAAATCAAAATGTAGTTTCATTCAATGAAACGTGAATCTAAAATTTGAAATAAATATGCATTTATGTTTGGTTGATCATGTCTGTTCCCTCAATAATTGTATGCTCATTTAACTGAGTAAAATAGTACAAAGTGAAGTTTACATAACAATACCGATTCTTTGTATATATGTGAGTTCATGCTATAAAATATTTCTAAAATACAAATGTTTCTTTTCGTTGTTGTTTTTTTGTGTCTGTATATTTAGCTTTAGGATTTTTTCATGACAGAATTAGATCCATTATACAAGTACCTGAAGTCTGCAAATGAAAACTTGTGAGGAGACAAAACTCAAATTTGATCTGAAACTTGATATTGTATGATTGAAGAAAACTTTTAGTTGAACACAAGAGATAAAGTACTTTTAAGCGGCGGCCCGTTCTCGAATGATGTCAGTGATCCCGAAAAATTGAAACTTCTGAACTAAAAATCCAGTCTCATGTCCGAACGTGTCAAGTATAAAGAGCCCTGCAGCAGCATGCCAACTCAGTAGTTTGAGTCGAAGAACATAAAAAAATCTGTTTATCTGGAGTGGAAATGGACACTAAAACTACAACAGCGGTCACGTACTCAACTACTACTGTTTATCAAAACTGTGTCATCAACATGCCTGCCACAAAAGAGTGGAGCCTAAGTGCGATCTTGGGGGATTTGCTTCAGCGTGTTTACCAGTGGCTACGGAATCACATGTAATGAAAGATTTCTGAGAGAGAAGAGCCTGAGACCTCAATCACCAGCAGCTCATCCATCTGTGGCTGATGGCTGTTATCTCATGACTACATGACACTGCACTGCATGAAAAGACTGCTTTCTAGGCTGGTCACCATCGCACACGGTCCTGAAAATACTCAGGTTTTGATGTTTTACCCTATAGTGTCCCACATCTTCGGACTGACATGCTTACCATACATGATATGCAACAGCTGTGAAACCGGACTTTGAAACCATCAAAGTGCTTGAGCTCATGCGTGACTTTCTACATTCATCACATTAACATAAGGATCCATGGGATGTTTCGTTGCGTGCCCTTGACTTTCACAACCTCTTGCTGGACACTTTTCTTCTGTTACTTTTATTTGTGATTCTCCAGAAACTTTAAAATGTCTTCAAGATATATGTTTTAATAAAAGATTTTTTAAAATTTGAGAATTTTGTTTCCTGTCAGTTGTCAAACAGTTAAGCAAATCATCATCAGATATCAGAATATAAAGTAAATCAATTATTTCATTACTACTATATAAAGCAGAATAAATCTTCAACGGTTTACGAAATAGGAGATCTCCCAATGTTATTTAGGAAATGAGGTCTGCCAAATGCTCGGCAGAGGTAATAAGGAAGGATTTTCAGCCAGCTAATAAATAATGGATCTTGTAATATAATCATGTGTGTTCTTAACAGTTGTTATAATATGTACATTCATTCATTCATTTAGTTTTACATGCATAAGTGCATAAGTTTTGGGCAGAAGCTTTGTGATACACTGCATACAAAAAACACAAATAATTCATGATTTAAAGATCTTTTATTAAAGGATAGTACATCTTCATCAGAAGATCATTTCAAGCATCATCAGCGCTGGATAGGTACAAAACAGTGGGAATTAATAAATAAATAGTTTTCAAGAAGAGCAGAGTCCAGGAAGAAGTCATGAAAGTCCAGAAGATCTGCCGTGGGTTCCTCGTCTTGGTCCAAAGTAACAATGACTGAGGGTTAGGTAGATTGTCTGTCAGGTCCATTTTGCAGATTTCACTGTCTGGTTCCTTCCTCAGAATCAGGGTGGTTAGTTGGAAGAAAATATCTGGGCTGCCACATCTTTGTTTCTTTCAACTGTTCCCTTGAACGCTGGATGGGGTGATGGTGAAAGAGCTCTCAAACTGTCCACTGCCAAAAGGGTTAATAGTTAAGTGTTGCTCCTCTGTCGCAGCGGGACATCCAGCGCATCCGCAGCCATTCCCAAACACGCCGCAACATGCTGAAGATGGCACTTAGGCTGAACTGAGTTGGAACACAGTTGAAGAGAGTGTCTATGTTGCACTGTGCTTGAACACGCTCATCATTCATGATATTTATCACGCAGTTGTTCAATGTAATATTGCCATTGAAGGTTGCCATGGTGTAAAATACAGTTTCTTCAGGTTTTGGAGAAATGGTTGACGTTTGATGATCCTCTGTTCTTGTCTGAAGGTTATAGTTATATATACATTTACCTGCTACCGGTATTAATAGTCTAATTTTTGGGTGATGACATAATGAAATTTCTAAGATCTCTACCGAGGGGAGCTGCGCCAAACACACACTGTACTTGAGCACGCCCAACATTCATGATATTTATCAAGCAGTTGTTCAATGGCACGTTGCCAAGTCCGTCCATGGTGTACAATATAGTTTCTTCAGGTAGTGGAGAAAAAGCTGATGTTTGATGATGATGCTCTGTTCTTCTCGGAAGGTTATAGTTTTTAAAAATCCAGCTGCTACCACGCTGGTTAAATCTCAACTGTTTGCGAGATTTATAGTCTAATTTTCGGGATAATTTTTGGCTACCGAGGGACACCCCCTGACCGAGATTTCTGAAGCCCCACCCCCTAAGGCCCCACCCCCCAAGACCGAAAATGTTTGAATCTCCACCCCCCAAAACCAAAATTTCTGAAGCCCCACCCCCCCCGTGTTGTGTTGTGCTCAGATGTAGCAGGTGAGTCAGCTCACAAAATCGGGTTTGTGCGACAGGTCAGAGCTGAAGCTGTTTTGCCGAGTTCTGAACCCACCGGCCCTGCTGTGAACATGAGCGAGCTTCAGCACTGAACTCAACCCGATTTTGTGCGCTGACTCACCTGCTACATCTGAACTCAACACAGGCTTCAACCTGCTGGAGCACATGACACAAAAGATTCATATGAGGAATAGAAAGAAAGATTTCACTCTCAACAGACTTCAGACAGAGAGCTCGAATACCAGCGTTTCTTGGAGGCTCCGCTCCATGGCTTTCCGGCAGTAACCGCGCACCGGCCTATTGCTTTGACTGTGAACGTGAAGTGAGCTTCAACACTGAACTGTTGTTGACACTCGATCAAGTTGACAGACACTTTTAGGGCTCGCATTTCAGATATGTTGAAGAATATCAATCAAGAATATCGATCTCTACCACAAAGATGCCTTTACTTCTCCTCCGACAGGACTTTCTCAGAGGATCACACATTTAAGAAAAAAAAAAAAAAAAAAAACACACACTTGAGGACTAGTCATGATCATACACTTGATAAGCGTAATTCAACAGAGAGATTCAGCGCCAGTCATTGTAAATGAAGGAAGAAGAGAAAGAAAGGTCTGTAAGCACAGTCTAATTTCTAATAGGCAACTGACTGAGTCCAAGTTTAAAATCAAAATGTAGTTTCATTCAATGAAAAATGAATCTAAAATTTGAAATAAATATGCATTTATTTTTGGTTGATCATGTCTGTTCCCTCGATAATTGTATGCTCATTTAATTGAGTAAAATAGTACAAAGTGAAGTTTACGTAACAATACCGATTCTTTGTATATATGTGAGTTCATGCTATAAAATATTTCTAAAATACAAATGTTTCTTTTCGTTGTTGTTTTTTTGTGTCTGTATATTTAGCTTTAGGATTGTTTCATGACAGAATTAGATCCATTATACAAGTTCCTGAAATCCGCAAATGAAAATTTGTGAAAAGACAAAACTCAAATTTGATCTGAAACTTGATATTGTATGATTGAAGAAAACTTGTAGTTGAACACAAGAGATAAAGTACTTTTAAGCGGCGGCCCGTTCTCGAATGATGTCAGTGATCCCGAAAAATTGAAACTTCTGAACTAAAAATCCAGTCTCATGTCCGAACGTGTCAAGTATAAAGAGCCCTGCAGCAGCATGCCAACTCAGTCTTTTGACTCGAAGAACATAAAAAAATCTGTTTATCTGGAGTGGAAATGGACACTAAAACTACAACAGCGGTCACGTACTCAACTACTACTGTTTATCAAAACTGTGTCATCAACATGCCTTCCACAAAAGAGTGGAGCCTAAGTGCGATCTTGGGGGATTTGCTTCAGCGTGTTTACCAGTGGCTACGGAATCGCATGTAATGAAAGATTTCTGAGAGAGAAGAGCCTGAGACCTCAATCACCAGCAGCTCATCTATCTGTGGCTGATGGCTGTTATCTCATGACTACATGACACTGCACTGCATGAAAAGACTGCTTTCTAGGCTGGTCACCATCGCACGCGGTCCTGAAAATACTCAGGTTTTGATGTTTTACCCTATAGTGTCCCACATCTTCGGGCTGACATGCTTACCATACATGATATGCAACAACTATGAAACCGGACTTTGAAACCATCAAACTGCTTGAGCTCATGCGTGACTTTCTACATTCATCACATTAACATAAGGATCCATGGGATGTTTCGTTGCGTGCCCTTGACTTTCACAACCTCTTGCTGGACACTTTTCTTCTGATACTTTTATTTGTGATTCTCCTGAAACTGTAAAATGTCTTCTAGATATATGTTTTAATAAAAGATTTTTTTAAATTTGAAAATTTTGTTTCCTGTCAGTTCCAAACAGTTAAGCAAATCATCATCAGATATCAGAATATAAAGTAAATCAATTATTTCATTACTACTATATAAAGCAGAATAAATCTTCGACGGTTTACGAAATAGGAGATCTCCCAATGTTATTTAGGAAATGAGGTCTGCCAAATGCTCGGCAGAGGTAACAAGGAAAGATTTTCAGCCAGCTAATAAATAATGGATCTTGTAATATAATCAGGTGTGTTCTTAACAGTTGTTATAATATGTACATTCATTCATTCATTTAGTTTTACATACATACAGTAAGTGCATAAGTTTTGGGCAGAAGCTTTGTGATACACTGCATACAAAAAACACAAATAATTCATGATTTCAAGATCTTTTATTAAAGAATAGTAAATCTTCATCAGTAGATCATTTCAATCATCATCAGCACTGGACAGATACAAAACAGTGGGAATTAATAAATAAATAGTTTTCAAGAAGAGCAGTGTCCAGGAAGAAGTCATGAAACTCCAGAAGATCTGCCGTGGGTTCCTCGTCTTGGTCCAAAGTAACAATGACTGAGGGTTAGGTAGATTGTCTGTCAGGTCCATTTTGCAGATTTCACTGTCTGGTTCCTTCCTCAGAATCAGGGTGGATAGTTGGAAGAAAATATCTGGGCTGCCACATCTTTGTTTCTTTCAATTGTTCCCTCGAACGCTGGATGGGGTGATGGTGAAAGAGCTCTCAAACTGTCCACTGCCAAAAGGGTTAATAGTTAAGTGCTGCTCCTCTGTCGCAGCGGGACATCCAGCGCATCCGCAGCCATTCCCAAACACGCCGCAACATGCTGAAGATGGCGCTTAGGGTGAACTGAGTTGGAACACAGTTGAAGAGAGTGTCTATGTTGCACTGTGCTTGAACACGCTCATCATTCATGATATTTATCACGCAGTTGTTCAATGTAATATTGCCATTGAAGGTTGCCATGGTGTAAAATAAAGTTTCTTCAGGTTTTGGAGAAATGGTTGACGTTTGATGATCCTCTGTTCTTGTCTGAAGGTTATAGTTATATATACATTTACCTGCTACCGGTATTAATAGTCTAATTTTTGGGTGATGACATAATGAAATTTCTAAGATCTCTACCGAGGGGCGCTGCGCCACACACACACTGTACTTGAGCACGCCCAACATTCATGATATTTATCAAGTAGTTGTTCAATGGCACGTTGCCAAGTCCGTCCATGGTGTACAATATAGTTTCTTCAGGTAGTGGAGAAAAAGCTGATGTTTGATGATGGTGCTCTGTTCTTCTCGGAAGGTTATAGTTTTTATAAATCCAGGTGCTACCACGCTGGTTAAATCTCAACTGTTTGCGAGATTTATAGTCTAATTTTCGGGATAATTTTTGGCTACCGAGGGACTCCACCTGACCGAGATTTCTGAAGCCCCACCCCCTAAGGCCCCACCCCCCAAGACCGAAAATTTCTGAAGCCCCACCCCTAAGGCCCCACCCCCCAAGACCGAAAATTTCTGAAGCCCCACCCCTAAGGCCCCACCCCCCAAGACCGAAAATTTCTGAAGCCCCACCCCCCCGTGTTGTGTTGTGCTCAGATGTAGCAGGTGAGTCAGCTCACAAAATCGGGTTTGTGCGACAGGTCAGAGCTGAAGCTGTTTTGCCGAGTTCTGAACCCGCCGGCCCTGCTGTGAACATGAGCGAGCTTCAGCACTGAACTCAACCCGATTTTGTGCGCTGACTCACCTGCTACATCTGAACTCAACACAGGCTTCAACCTGCTGGAGCACATGACACAAAAGATTCATATGAGGAATAAAAAGAAAGACTTCACTCTCAACAGACTTCAGACAGAGAGCTCGCGCACCGGCCTATTGCTTTTACTGTGAACGTGAAGTGAGCTTCAACACTGAAATGTTGTTGACACTCGATCAAGTTGACAGACACTTTTAGGGCTCGCATTTCAGATATGTTGAAGAATATCAATCAAGAATATCGATCTCTAACACAAAGATGCCTTTACTTCTTCTCCGACAGGACTTTCTCAGAGGATCACAGATTTAAGAAAAAAAAAAAAAAAACACACTTGAGGACTAATCATGATCATGCACATGATAAGCGTAATTCAACAGAGAGATTCAGCGCCAGTCATTGTAAATGAAGGAAGAAGAGAAAGAAAGGTCTGTAAGCACAGTCTAATTTCTAATAGGTAACTGACTGAGTCCAAGTTTAAAATCAAAATGTTGTTTCATTCAATGAAACGTGAATCTAAAATTTGAAATAAATATGCATTTATGTTTGGTTGATCATGTCTGTTCCCTCGATCATTGTATGCTCATTTAACTGATTAAAATAGTACAAAGTGAAGTTTACATAACAATACCGATTCTTTGTATATATGTGAGTTCATGCTATAAAATATTTCTAAAATACAAATGTTTCTTTTCGTTATTGTTGTTTTGTATCTGTATCTGTAGCTTTAGGATTTTTTATGACAGAATTAGATCCATTATACAAGTACCTGAAGTCCGCAAATGAAAACTTGTGAAGAGACAAAACTCAAATTTGATCTGAAACTTGATATTGTATGATTGAAGAAAACTTGTAGTTGAACACAAGAGATAAAGTACTTTTAAGCGGCGGTCCGTTCTCGAATGATGTCAGTGATCCCGAAAAATTGAAACTTCTGAACTAAAAATCCAGTCTCATGTCCGAACGTGTCAAGTATAAAGAGCCCTGCAGCAGCATGCCAACTCAGTCGTTTGACTCGAAGAACATAAAAAAATCTGTTTATCTGGAGTGGAAATGGACACTAAAACTACAACAGCGGTCACGTACTCAACTACTACTGTTTATCAAAACTGTGTCATCAACATGCCTGCCACAAAAGAGTGGAGCCTAAGTGCGATCTTGGGGGATTTGCTTCAGCGTGTTTACCAGTGGCTACGGAATCGCATGTAATGAAAGATTTCTGAGAGAGAAGAGCCTGAGACCTCAATCACCAGCAGCTCATCTATCTGTGGCTGATGGCTGTTATCTCATGACTACATGACACTGCACTGCATGAAAAGACTGCTTTCTAGGCTGGTCACCATCGCACGCGGTCCTGCAAATACTCAGGTTTTGATGTTTTACCCTGTAGTGTCCCACATCTTCGGACTGACATGCTTACCATACATGATATGCAACAACTATGAAACCGGACTTTGAAACCATCAAACTGCTTGAGCTCATGCGTGACTTTCTACATTCATCACATTAACATAAGGATCCATGGGATGTTTCGTTGCGTGCCCTTGACTTTCACAACCTCTTGCT
Organism: Spinibarbus caldwelli; assembly: GCA_039654775.1. Taxonomy (NCBI): domain Eukaryota; kingdom Metazoa; phylum Chordata; class Actinopteri; order Cypriniformes; family Cyprinidae; genus Spinibarbus; species Spinibarbus caldwelli. Next base: position 15,708,883 of record CM077265.1, on the reverse strand, counting down.
GGACACTTTTCTTCTGTTACTTTTATTTGTAATTCTCCTGAAACTGTAAAATGTCTTCTAGATATATGTTTTAATAAAAGATTTTTTTAAATTTGAGAATTTTGTTTCCTGTCAGTTCCAAACAGTTAAGCAAATCATCATCAGATATCATAATATAAAGTAAATCAATTATTTCATTACTACTATATAAAGCAGAATAAATATTCAACGGTTTACGAAATAGGAGATCTCCCAATGTTATTTAGGAAATGAGGTCTGCCAAATGCGCGGCAGAGGTAACAAGGAAAGATTTTCAGCCAGCTAATAAATAATGGATCTTGTAATATAATCATGTGTGTTCTTCACAGTTGTTATAATATGTACATTCATTCATTCATTCATTCATTCATTCGTTTAGTTTTACATGCATAAGTGCATAAGTGTGTGATACACTGCACACAAAAAACACAAATAATTCATGATTTAAAGATCTTTTATTAAAGAATAGTAAATCTTCATCAGAAGATCATTTCAATCATCATCAGCACTGGACAGGTACAAAACAGTGGGAATTAATAAATAAATAGTTTTCAAGAATAGCAGTGGCCAGGAAGAAGTCATGAAACTCCAGAAGATCTGCCGTGGGTTCCTCGTCTTGGTCCAAGTTAACAATGACTGAGGGTTAGGTAGATTGTCTGTCAGGTTCATTTTGCAGATTTCACTGTCTGGTTCCTTCCTCAGAATCAGGGTGGATAGTTGGAAGAAAATATCTGGGCTGCCACATCTTTGTTTCTTTCAATTGTTCCCTTGAACGCTGGATGGGGTGATGGTGAAAGAGCTCTCAACTGTCCACTGCCAAAAGCGTTAATATTTAAGTGTTGCTCCTCTGTCGCAGCGGGACATCCAGCGCATCCGCAGCCATTCCCAAACACGCCGCAACATGCTGAAGATGGCGCTTAGGCTGAACTGAGTTGGAACACAGTTGAAGAGAGTGTCTATTTTAAACTGTGCTTGAACACGCTCATCATTCATGATATTTATCACGCAGTTGTTCAATGTAATATTGCCATTGAAGGTTGCCATGGTGTAAAATAAAGTTTCTTCAGGTTTTGGAGAAATGGTTGACGTTTAATGATCCTCTGTTCTTATCTGAAGGTTATAGTTATATATACATTTACCTGCTACCGGTATTAATAGTCTAATTTTTGGGTGATGACATACTGAAATTCTTAAGATCTCTACCGAGGGGCGCTGCGCCACACACACACTGTACTTGAGCACGCCCAACATTCATGATATTTATCAAGTAGTTGTTCAATGGCACTTTGCCAAGTCCGTCCATGGTGTACAATATAGTTTCTTCAGGTAGTGGAGAAAAAGCTGATGTTTGATGATGATGCTCTGTTCTTCTCGGAAGGTTATAGTTTTTATAAATCCAGCTGCTACCACGCTGGTTAAATTTCAACTGTTTGCGAGATTTATAGTCTAATTTTCGGGATAATTTTTGGCTACCTTTGGAATCCCCCTGACCGAGATTTCTGAAGCCCCACCCCCCAAGACCGAAAATTTCTGAAGCCCCACCCCCCCGTGTTGTGTTGTGCTCAGATGTAGCAGGTGAGTCAGCTCACAAAATCGGGTTTGTGCGACAGGTCAGAGCTGAAGCTGTTTTGCCGAGTTCTGAACCCGCCGGCCCTGCTGTGAACATGAGCGAGCTTCAGCACTGAACTCAACCCGATTTTGTGCGCTGACTCACCTGCTACATCTGAACTCAACACAGGCTTCAACCTGCTGGAGCACATGACACAAAAGATTCATATGAGGAAAAGAAAGAAAGACTTCACTCTCAACAGACTTCAGACAGAGAGCTCGAATACCAGCGTTTCTTGGAGGCTCCGCTCCATCGCTTTCCGGCAGTAACCGCGCACCGGCCTATTGCTTTGACTGTGAACGTGAAGTGAGCTTCAACACTGAACTGTTGTTGACACTCGATCAAGTTGACAGACACTTTTAGGGCTCGCATTTCAGATATGTTGAAGAATATCAATAAATGCCGATCTCTAACTGCTTCCGAAATAACATATTCTCTGAGCAGATACTTCTATTAATACTGTGAATTTGGATATACTATTGTTCAGGACAATTGACAGGACAACTGTCGTGCCCGGTGTAGACAAGGTGTAAGCCTTCTTTTGTTCCACAGACGTTTTCCTCTTTTGTTTTTATCCGCCATCTCTATCTTTCTGTTGTCGCTCGGCTCGGCTAATGTCCATCACGTGCACTGATGAGCGCTCTCTCTTCGCATCATGAGTAAACACGCCCCTTACTGCTGACTGCCTACAAGTTTGTTTTGGTACTCTGCCCCAACTCAGTTTTCTAAAGCGTTTTTGAAAAAATGCATACCCCACCTTTAATAAAAGCCTTCAGCTCAACATTGTTTCATAGATGGATGAATAGCTGATGATTGAGTTGTCAAGCTCTTCACTGTCAGAAATCTCTTTTTAGTGATGTTTAAAAGAGAATTTGTATCATGCTGTCCAGCAATGATGTAGGAAACACTTGCTTAAAGATTTCTCGCATGTTCCAATCATTTGTCAGCTCAGTGTCTCTCCTGTGATCAGACGCTGACATGATCACAACACAGTTTTGTGCAACAAAATTGCCATTCACAGTAATAGTGTTCATGATCTCTGATGTAGTTTCAACAGGAATCTGAGAAAATGTTCCACTCCTGATGATCAATGATCTTTTCAGGTTCTTTGAGTCAAAGAGACTAAGCTCTTAAGCTTTCACAGGGCATTATATGGTGTTTCTGAGTTGCTGGTTTGTTCTGCAGCACCAAGCCTGCATTCCTTTTGAATCCATTTTGCACTGCTGTGAAGAGCCACAAAACTGAAAGTGAAACTATGGAATAAAATACTCATGCCAACATGTTTCTGCCTCCGGACTCAGCTGCCTCAGAGGCCTGTCTGAAGTCATTTTGTCACTTCATTGATAGATCAGCGAGACAACAGGGCAGCTTTCAGTCTGTATATGTGAACACTGAAATGAACACACGGTGCCAATGCTCAGCTCACGGAGTATGTGTGAAATAAGTTCTCCATCCAGAGGATTTGTCTATGAAACCCATTATCACTTCTCAGTAGAGTAGCCATTCACATTTGGCTTCACAGCCTTAAACACAACAGGACTTTGAGTTATTTGTTCTGTTCTGAAGTCTTCATGTATACAGACTGCTGAATGAGCGACATCCCGAGTTCCACTGGCATTTCTATACAGAATTGAATTTTCATTGAGCTTACATTTTCAGGTCCTTTTGCTTGCAGTTTGTGTTAGACACAAACAATACTACTACACAGACATATTCTATTACTATAAATAAATCACAAAACAACAACCACATCAAATATTTTTTATTTGAACTCACAGAAGTCTTATACAAAAACCACAGTCTTGTACAAAGAGTGTGCAAATTTTAAGCATTTCTTCTTTTCTTCATTTACAAACCTCTCTATTTTCAGTGCATTCAAACTAAAGTTGATGTTGTCGTGTAGTTTTCTAATTTTGTCGATCTGATATAAGGATATTCTAGTCCGCTCTGTGTGATCCTGAGCTCTTCTTCCTCCTAAGTGAAATAAATCTGAGAAAACCACAGATTTATCCTCTATAGAGGAGGAGACTTTTGAAACCAACTCCAATCAGCTGTCATGAAATTTGATACATTAAGAACAAACACCAATCAAAATTCATATATGTTGTGCAAACCTTGTTGTTAGACAGATCTGATCGTTTGAGGTTTTAGGACTAATATTCTGTGGACAAGACAGAAAAAAAATAATATCTGAATTAATGAAAAAAACAACAACAAAAAAAAATCAGAATTAAACCAAATAATGAGACTGGTATTGGTCTGACATAAGTATCATCACAACGTATTGAATGAAATGTCCAAAATCTCACAAAAATACATAAAGTGTGCCTTGTCTAATACCGCTTGTGGGTTTAAACAGTATAAAGAGAAAAAAAATGGTTCAGCGACTTCCCTGATCAAACCTGTTGAGATGGTACACATAATAATAACAATTAGTCAAGTAGCTACAGATATTAAATCGCAATACAGCAATAAATCATAAACACCTAACAATCATACTGATGTCAGTTGCGTAAATATTATGTAAGATATTAAATTAACTAAAATTCAACTCACAGTCCAACATTTGTACTTTAATAACCCAGAGGGCATGATAGCACATCAGGGAGATTACGGCACAATGGACAAGGCTAAATAAGCATTACTATGAACTTATATTAAACAGAACATTTCTAAATAACATTATTGACAATTACATAAATTTAGAACAAATAAATATTTGCTACTTTTAGTCAGAAATGCAAAATAACTTGCAGTAATCACATGCTCACATGCTGGAATGATGAGTCATTTAAGCACAGGTGTATTGGAGTCATGTAAAGACATCTAGTGGTGAAACATGATAACTAGTGGTGCAATAAAAGCGCTAAGACCTTCTTACAGTACATAATATGAACTAATAATTAAAAATACTTTAGATCATTCATTAATCTTAGATAATGCAATTCTACATCTACTAGTAAAATTTTAACATTCAAATTGTGTTAGCATTACATAATGCATTATGAACTAACAATCTCCTAACCTACACCGACCATCAAACATATATATATATATATATATATATATATATATATATATATATATATAATTCTAATTAAATTTATATCAGCTTTTAAATGATAGTTTTTAATTTAATTATAAATGATAGAACCTTAATGTATAATAATCATGATATTATATTGTTAGGCAAACCATAAACTAAAAAAGAAGTTTTCATCTGAAAATAATTAGCTTAGAAATTGAGAAATGCACAGGATTTAAAAAAAAGATCTTTTATTAAAGAATCAAACATACCGTTGAAGAAGTCAGGATTAAAAAAAACAAAAGAAACAATCATCATCAGTGCTGGAAAAATTAACAAATGAATGGTTTTACAGAAGAGCAGTGTCCAGGAAGAGGTTATGTAAGTCCAGAAGATCTGCCGTGGGTTCCTCGTCTTGGTCCAGTAACAACGACTGAAGGCTAGATTGTCTGTCAGGTTCATTTTGCAGATTTCACTGTCTGGTTCTGTCCTCAGAATCAGGGTGGATAGTTGAAAGAAAATATTTGGGCTGCCACGTCTTTGTTTCATTAAATTGCTATCTTGAACATTGGATGGGGTGGTCCATGTTCATTCAAATATGAAAATTTACTGCTCTGTGAATAACATATATAATTCATGCTTTAAGATTTTTTATTTTTACAAAGATAAATAATCATCAATAAATCATCTCAGTCAGGCCTATCATCAGCGCTGGACAGTTACAAAATAGTAGAATAAACAAATTAATGGTTTTACAGAATAGCAGTGTCCAAGTAAGAAGTTATGAAAGTCCAGAGCAGGGGTGTCAAACTCAGTTCCTGGAGGACAGGAGCCCTGCAGAGTTTAGATGCAACCCTAACACATCTGATCCAGCTAATCAAGTCCTTCAGGCTTATTTGAAAACTAAATGGTTTGTGTGAAGGAGTAGGGTTGGAACAAAACTCTGCAGGGCTGTGGCCCTCCAGGAACTGAGTTTGATGCCCCTGGTCCATCTGCTTTGGGTTCTTTGGGTTACATAGATTATATGTCACATAATTGGGGCTAAGCCCCCCCAAGCCCCCTTGACGCCGGGTCCTTTTGCTGGCTGTTTGTTAGACACAAACAATACTACTACACAGACATATTCTATTACTATAAATAAAACACAAAACAACAACCACATTAAATATTTTTTATTTGAACTCACAAAAGTCTTAGGCTATACAAAATCCACAAAAGATGTGTATGAAGAGCGTGCAAATTTTAAATGATCTTAAACATTTCTTCTTTTATTTTCTTTCCTATTTTTTTTTAACAAACCTAGCTATTTTCACTCCATTTAAACTAAAGTTGTTGTCGTGCAGTTTTGTAACTTTGACAATCTGATAGAATATTCTAGTTCACTGCATGTGATCCTGAGCTCTTCTTCCTCCTAAGTGAAGTAAATCTGAGAAAACCACAGATTTATCCTCTATAGAGGAGGAGACTTTTGAAACCAACTCCAATCAGCTGTCATGAAATTTGATACTTTGAGAACAAACACCAACGAAAATTCATATATGTTGTGCAAACCTTGTTAGGCAGATCTGATTGTTTGAGGTTTTAAGACTAATATACTGTGGATAGGACAGATGTGGACACACAAAGAAAATATCTGAAACAAACCAAAAAATTACACTGGTATTGGTCTGACATAGGCCTATCATCACAATGCTCAATTTATTGGTTGAAATGTTCCAACACCTCAAAAATACATGTGTGCCTTGTCTAATACCTCTTGTCATGTTTAAACAGTATAAAGAAAAAAACATAGTTGAACAACTTCCCTGATCAAACCTGTTGAGATGGTTACACGACAATAACAATGAGTCAAGTATAGCTACAGATAATAAATCGCAATACAGCAATAAATTGTAAGCACCTAACAAACATACTCATGTCAGTTGCTTAAATATTGTGATGTAAGATGTCACATTAACTAATACAACTCACAGCTCAACATTTGTACTTTAATAACCCAGAGGGCATGATAGCACATCAGGGAGATTACGGCACAATGGACAAGGCTACACAAATAAGCATTACTATGAACTTATATTAAAACAAAATATTTCTAAATAAATTTTTAATTACTTAAATTGAGAACAAATAAACATTTGCTACTTTTAGTAAAGAATGCAAAATAACTAGCAGTAGCCTAATGACATGCTCACATGCGGAAATGAGTCATTTAAGCACAGGTGTATTGGAATGAGTCATGTAAAGACATCTAGTGGTGAAATATGATAACAAGTGGTGTAATAAAATGGCAAAGACCTTAATATGAACTAATAATTAATAATACTTTAGGTCTTTAGATCATTCATTAATCTTAGATAACGCAATTCTACATCTACTAGTAGATTTTTATAATTTAAGTTGTTAGCATTAGGTCATGCATTATGAACTGACAATGAAGTATCAATGAACACTAGTACAGCAGGCCAATATATTACTTCCTAATCGAAACTGTGGATTAGAAAGATTACACTCATTACAAAAATTTCAGAAAAATCTATTTCAGACTAGTGGGCAGACAATAAAATAATTTATTTCCAATATTTAGAATTATTTCTATTTATTTATCTTCCATTTTTCATATATGAAGTAACAAGGGCGTGATTAAAATAAAGAGATTACAGATTTTATTTACGTATTTATGTTTTCGTTTGTTGTGTTTTCAGATTTAAAACCAGTGGCTGTAATTCTACCGTTTAGAAAATGAACTTAAGATACAAGTGAAAAGTGCTTAGCAGAGATTCGTTTAGCCATCTCTGCCTCTAAACAGAAATAGGCCTATTAATATTTCAAAAGAGAGTCGTTATCATTTCTTTACGCTTTCCTCTCATTTTTCTTTTCTTTTTTTCTTTTTCTTTTTTTGTTAAACAACAAAATGGCCCAGTGATTTTTATAAAATGAAAAAATAAGTAAATAAATAAACAAAAATACAAAATAATAATAAAAATACCGAAACAAATCAAATTAAATAATGGTGGGACTCTGTTTCTGTCATTGTAAATCCTTTCCTGGCATTGGATATAAATGTGAATGAATTCTGGATGTGAATCTGAACCAGTGATGCCCAATTTGTGAATGAATCACTCTTTTGAGTCGGTTCTTTTGCATGAAAAGGTCAAATGAGTTCGGACAGTTCACTCATCCACTGAAACATTGTAGCAGTTTCCCACTACTAACAGGTTACTTCAGAACACAGAAATCAAACTGTTTGATGACGTGGATGTTTACCTATAACCTATAAAACCCCTAAGAGCGTCCTCTCGTTTCCAGCGGTGAAGAGGGTCTTTAGGTTCAACACTTGCGCGGGCAGCTTGTGAACCACTTACTACAGGTAAGACCTGTTCCTTCCAACAGAGAATAATTCAGTAACACTAAAACCACAAAAAAAAACAGTGTTGTATTGCTCTTTCTTATGCTTACTGTTATGAATAATATATGAATATGATATGACCATAAGTTGTGACAACATGTGTTTTTACATTAACTCATCAAAATAAGTTAAGCAATTTTCAACATTAATTTATTAGTTGTACAAGTGTCAACTCATTTTTTAAGCAAGTTTAATGTAATTTAAGTTGAAATTTGCTTAAAGATTTAAAGCAGCAAATTAATGTTTTTTACAGTGTATCTTGCACTTTGTATATCTCCCAAACAGGTTAGAAATAAAGTAGTACAACTTTTACAGTCTTCATTACAGATTCAATGAGGTTTGTCAAGCTGAGGACTTTTGGTCGGTTAGCATGACCTCAATATATCATCATGTCATGTTGTAACTTGTAGATCAATACCTTGACTCTTATTTTTGGATCTATTAATTTCTTTATAAAATATTAAAAAGTGTAATTACACTGATAATTTGATATTTTTGGGTGAGATGAAATAAAACGTCAGGCTGGATCAATGATTGTGATATCATAATGAAGAAAAAACTCATTAGATGTTTTAGAAAAGAACATAATCACTTTTTTTTCCTTATAAAATAATTGTAAAATTTAAAAAAAACTTTTGTCCACGTAATCAAAATCATGTGGTGCAAACAACATGCAAAAACACATAAAACCAAAAAAAAAAAAAAAAAATAGATGACCCAGACTCTCATTACAATGTCTTCAAGTCTGTAAAATTATCAAGATTAGTTCAGGCTGAAAAATGTCATATGGTGCAATTCCCCAAACCTTATGTGTGGTATTAGCATTAGTATAATACTATTGCCTAAATAATTTTAAACAAACAAACAAACAATAAATAAATGTCACTCTTCTATTGATGGTATAGTAATTATTAAATAGAAATATATAACTGTTTTTCAAAATCACACCAACATGAATATAAAGAGTACACAGAACTTGACGTTTACTTTAAACTAGAGTTTTAATCGCTTTTTTTTTTCTTTTTTTTTATCATGGACACTCTTATTTGTATTTGACCCATAAATTTAAGCTTGTGTGTTTTGTTGCACTGAACAGAAAGTATTTGATTTGACGTAAAAGACTTTGGAGTTTGGAACACAACAAAGCACAAAAATGTAAAGTTCACAGAAGAGCAGTTCTGTGTATGGAAAAAATATGACTCTTCCTCTCTTTTCCTAAAGGTGATAAAATTAAAAAAAAACAAATTTAACCGCATTAGAAATAAATTAATTTGATCAAAGATATGTCAGAATAACCTAATATAAATTCAGCAGAGTGAGATGTATTAGGTTACACAAATTCAAAGGACTGTAACAAATTTGCATATGAAAGCCCACAAACTCATTAATATGCACTATGTGTTTTCACCCAAAGACATTTCACACTGAACAAACTTTTTGCCAATTTAAGAAAAGAACTTCACTACGAACATGTCCCAGAAACTCACCATACTCAGAGCATCATAAAAATAAGCACATAGCTGAAGTTTTTCATTTGGAGAATTGTGATGGTGCCTCATGGCCCATTCATTTCTTCATTCTGTCCTCATTATGCCAAGAACTGGACAATCTTTGAGCAGTTCTTACCAGTCCTGCAGTCAGCATGAGCACCGGCACTAAAATACACCAGCAAATTGATCCAACCAATAACCAGCTTGAAAAAAGGTATGTTGATGTGTTTAATAGAATTTGAATTAACTTGCACTGTGACATCTTCATCATGTTGAATTTCTATCCTGTGCATTGATATTTGAGTCATTTTATGTGAGTCAAAAATTACAGGTTACAGTGTGGCATTTACAATGTAAGTAAATGAGTTATTTCTTTAAAGATTTAAAAGCACAAATGTGAAACTTACTGTTTAAGAAAACATGAATTCAGCTTTTTTTAATGTTTATGGCATTTCATGGCAAAAATTTTGAAAATGTGAATATTCCTTTAACAATGAGAAACTTAGTTTAAAAAAATGTGAGAATTTGTGTGAAGTTATATTCAACTAAGGTTGCCACAGATAAGAATTAGATGTAAAATGTATTGTTTTGTAAAGAGTTTGGAAGAACACTACTTGGAAAAAACTTTGGCGTTTGTGTTTTTCACCAAACACACTCAGAATCAAAATGAGCAGTGGAAATGAAATCAGCTCAGATGCCAGTTCTAGCACTCTTTTTTACAAAGAGCATCAAGTCTGTTATTTTGTAGGGATGCCAATTTTAATGCAACCTAATGTGCCCTCTCTCTTGTGGCTGTTACGTCAAGAACTGAAGTGAAAGAGAGAATAGAAGTTTCCATGACTGATGGGAACTAAATTCACACATTTTGTGAGCTCCCATATGCCAACAAAGCTGCTGGGGCTTTAGTCCTTAGTAACCCAAACATGTCATTGTGGGGGCTTACAATGCTGTTGAGCGGTTGCAGCATGTGATTCATGGGTAAAGCAGCAAGAGCCGTGTCTGACTGCAGGGAGAGCCAGTGTCCACTGCTATCTAACAAACCAGCAATCTATCTTTCAGCTCGGACTGTTCACCCATGACAGAGGTTTTGCAGCAGGATGTTGAGACTGGATTGTGTAAGTAGAGTAACTATTATTTTGTTTAGCATATTCAGAGTTTGGAGTCATTGAATTGTGATTATCTCTTATTCAATGCAGCAGAGAAAAAGAGCACTGAGGAGGTTCTGGCAGGTGCAGAATTGGCCCCAGCCCAATCCCTGTGGACTACAGAGGTCAGCGGATCAGTTCAGCTGAGAATGGATGAACTTTGTCCAGAACAGCCCATCACTGTGCATCAGATGTTTACCAACTCAGTTCAGAAGTACGGGAAGCTGACCGCTTTGGCAAGCAAAAGAGGAAACAAATGGGAAAAAGTTACCTTTTCGGAATATTATCACCTCAGTCGAATGGCTGCCAAAAGCTTTCTCAAGGTGATCTTAGAGTAATTTTTAATCACTAATTCATACATAACATGTTCATGATACAAAGTTAACTTGTACAGCTCATTCTCATGTAATTTATGGATTGCATATATTACAGTCATATTTGAAAATTATTCTAGCTTGGACTGGAGCGGTTCCACAGTGTCGCCATCCTGGGATTCAATTCCGCAGAGTGGTTTATTGCTGCTGTTGGAACTGTCTTTGCAGGGTGAGAAACATCTGTAGTTTATTTATTTATTTATTTATTTTTTTTACTTTAAGCTTAAAAATTCCTCACTTGTAATTTTTCAGTTTGATTTTTACTGCATAATCAAGGTGCAGCTGGTTTTTGCATAATCAAACTACAGTGTCTGTTTCTCTGTCCAAGTACATGACAGAATGCTTAAATCGAACATTTGAAGGATTAAATACACACTGTGCATCACCTTTTGTCTTTTGGATCACAAGCACAATGCAGAGACCAACTGTCTTCCAATTAACATACTGTTTATACCAGGGGTCCTGAACTGTGGACTTCGAGATCCACTTTCCTGCATAGTTTAGCTCCAGCCCTAATCAAACACACCTGAACAAGCTAATCAAGGTCTTCCTTGATCCAGGTTGGAGCTAACATCTGCAGGGAAGTGGATTTCAAGGTCCAGAGTTCAGGACCCCTGGTATATACTGTACATAATGAATGAAGCTAAGCTACAATTGGATTATTCCAATTGGTCATTTAGTCTGACTTCACAAATATCACAAAAAGCATACAAATCTATCTTTTAAAGTACATGTAAATGTACTTAGTGTGAAACATGGAACAGGATTATTAAAAAGGACCCTGGGTTAACAATCTCAAATGTAGAAAGCTTCTTTACACATTGGTCAAGCTGTTGCAGGGACCCTTAACATCAAATACAACCTTAAACAAACTTATTAAAATGGGAAGGGTGTAGGTCTAGGATTACTGTCCTCACATCTATATTTTCGTTTGTGCTAGGGGTATAATGGCGGGTGTCTATACCACAAACTCACCAGATGCCTGCCTCTACGTCGCTAAAGACTCAAGAGCCAATGTCATTGTTGTGGAAAATCAAAAACAGCTGGATAAGATTTTACAGGTAATATTTGGTCTACTTTATTTTCTCAACCTGGACCTCCTCATACTCAGTGAACAAGCTGATTAATATTCCTGTTTTTCTTGTTTAGGTAAAGGATAAGCTTCCACACTTGAAAGCCATAGTACAGTATTCTGGATCTTTGAAGGAGAAGTTGCCCAATCTCTATTCGGTGAGTGTCCAATATATAGAGATCTGTTATCATGTAGGCCAAGGTACCCAAAGAGTTACCGTAACTGTTTGACTTTGAACAGTGGGAAGAGTTCATGGGACTAGGACTGGAAGTCTCTGATCAAGAACTAGATGAAGTCATCAGTAGCCAGAAAGCCAATCAATGCTGTGTACTTATTTACACCTCTGGGACAACCGGATCGCCAAAAGGAGTCATGCTTAGCCATGACAATGTAAGCTGCTATGGAAAGTTACATTCACAATCTAGCAGCAATGTTATGTTGCAGATTATGGACAATTTTGAATTCTGGACTCTTACAGATCACATGGACAGCCTACCATGCAAGCAGGGCTGGAGATATGCAGCCAGCTGAAATCAGGCAAGAGTCTCTGGTCAGCTACCTTCCTCTCAGCCATATTGCCGCCCAGATCTATGATCTCTGGACAGGGATCCAGTGGGGGGAGCAAGTGTCCTTTGCTCAGCCAGATGCTCTAAAGGTAAATGTTCAAGAGCAGGACTTTTGTTTAGCTTTAGGTCAGAAGGCCCAGTCCTGCTTCTTGAGGGCCACCTTGCTGCAGAGTTTAGCTCCAATACACCTGCCTTATGTTTCTACCAATCTTACACACTCTGCTGGAAGGTGGAACCCCTGCTTTAGATGATGTAACTGGTGTCATCATCAAATATCAGTGTTGTAGTCGAGACCAGGACAGGACCTAAGGAGATCAACTCCATCACCACCGCTATATACGAGAACTGGAGGACCTGCTGTTGACATTATGGTATCAGATACCCCAGGAGACCTATTGCCACCTCGTCAAAATACCTCACCGCATGGCCACTGTTTTGTGGGCTAAAGGAGGTCCTACAGGTTACTAATTAGGTGATCATAATGTAAAGGCTCATGGGTGTATGATCTTGAACTCAGACTTGAGACCAGACTACTACAGCACTGTCAAATGTTGTAAAGGATCAAAGTCTACTCTACATTGCTCTGGTGTTTACATGAAATTTTATGTTCCCTTTTAGGGAAGTTTAGTAGACACTCTTCGGGAGGTAACCCCTACAGCCCACATGGGCGTTCCTCGTGTTTGGGAGAAAATTATGGAAAAGATAAAAGAAGGCATTTCACGGTGTGGATACATGAAAAGGAAACTGGTGACATGGGCCATGTCTGTTAGTCTGGAGGCTAATCAAAGGCTTACCAAGTATGCCAATTGTTTTACAGTATATAATTGTCCATGTTACATTCAAGTTATTTGAACTTTTCTTATGTTTTATGATCATTTTCTTTAAATTAGGGATGAGGAGAAGTCATTCCTCTTCACTTTTGCAGACAATTTGGTCTTGCAGAAGCTTCGTGCTGAGCTGGGCTTCTCCAATTGTGTGAAGTTCTTCTCAGGAGCAGCACCTATTGGAAGCGAAACTCTTCAGTTCTTCCTTGGCCTCAACATTCGGCTGTATGAAGTATATGGGATGAGTGAAAGCTCAGGACCCCACTTTATGTCTGGACAGAAAGCGTACCGATTTTCAAGGCAAGCCTTCATACCTCAACTTATAGGTTGAGTATCTTCAGTCTGAAGGCCAATAATCAACAAGTTCATTGTTTAACAATTCCTTAAACTCTTTTAGCTGTGGTAAGATGGTTCCAGGCTGTCGATACAAACTAGTAAATGTAGATGCTGATGGCATCGGAGAGGTGTGTTTCTGGGGCCGCAATGTCTTCATGGGATTCCTCAACCTGGAGGATAAAACAAAGGAGGCTTTGGATGAAGATGGATGGCTCCGGTCTGGAGACCTAGGAAAGGTAGATGAAGATGGCTTTCTTTACATCACCGGAAGAATAAAAGGTAAAGGATGCTATTTCAAATCCAACTAATTTTTACTAGCTTTGATGCTATAATTGGATTCAGGTTAGCTTAAAATGGCATTTCCATTCAATCTCTTTCCATTCAGAGCTTATCATCACTGCTGGAGGAGAGAACGTCCCCCCTCTTCCCATAGAAGATGCTGTGAAACAGGAGTTGCCAATCATCAGCAATGCCATGCTGATTGGAGACAAGAGGAAATTTCTCTCCATGCTGCTAACGCTAAAGGTAAACTATGCCCTAAGTAAAGGCTCTGGCGTCAACAACTCCAAAACCATTTAGGTTAATCTATTATTCCTTTCCTTGGATAGTGCACAATCAATCCAGAGACTACAGAACCCACTGACATTCTTAGCTTGGAGGCTGTGGAATACTGTCAGCGACATGGTAGCCAATCGACAAAAGTGTCGGACATCACTGGAGGAAAAGACAAGCTAGTGTACCAGTCCATTGAAGAAGGTATCGCGCGGGTCAACTCAAAAGCAACCTCAAATGCCCAGCGCGTCCAAAAATGGACCATATTAGGGAAAGATTTCTCAATTGTTGGAGGAGAACTAGGTGAGTGCTGTGCACACATCCAACAGACATCCAATGGGGATAAAAATAATGTATTTTCTGATGGATCTTCACTTCTGTTGAATCTGGAACAATAGTTATTTCTAAAAGATAATACAATTATGTTACTTTTCAGGTCCTACAATGAAACTACGTCGCCCAGTGGTGTTGCAGATGTATCAAAGTGAAATAGAGAGTTTTTACAGAGAATAGACAACCTCCAGAGTGGCTATAACTCTGTTAAAGATACTGTTGCTTTTTTGGCCAATCATATTGTAGAAATTAGATTTTTAATGATTTATTTTTTAATTTAACAACACAAAGTGCCCCAATTTTAATATCAATCATTAAACATACTGTTAATTGTCTTCAATGTAAATTGGATATGTTTAATATTCCTGTATGTTTTGACCAGATCTTAAAAATAAAGCTTGTGCTTTGTCTATGGATTTACTGTATATGGTAATGCTCTAATCTAGTTTATGCACTATTATAATGATCATATAAACGTGCTCTGTAAAAGTAAAGACAGGTTGTTTTTTCCATAAAAATAGACATATATATTCTATCCACAGTCATGTCTTGATAGTACAGTCATTTCACAATTGACACAGCAAAGGTCAAGAACTGTTTGAATTATATTAATTGTTAACCATAACGCAAAGTTCATAGCTGATGTAAAAGCTTAAGCATAAAAAATGTGAAACATATATTCACCTTTTTAACAGATTTACCACACTTTAAAGCAAAAGCCGAAACAATTCAAAATACCCTTTATGTATTTACGCCCCTTCTATTTGGACAAGATTATTCCTGTCATATGACAGAATGGCAAATTGTCATAACACATCAAACCAGAGAAAGTGTCCAGTCAATAAATACATTTTATCTTAGATTATGCAGTTCTTTTATGACAGATTAAAACAGCTCACAGTCACTGAAGGACAAGAATTTAAGACAGTGCTTTGAGGTTCTGGAGAAACGAAAATGCAGACACTTAGTAGAATTGTGCGTAGATATCAGAATGATACGAAGATTAATTTCTTTTCTTTTTTTTGGACTGTCCGTTCTTTAGGCATCAGATTCAAACAGACACTAGAAAAGCCTCAATCCATGTCCTGCACTCTCTGGCAGATGTCAGCTGTGAACTCTGAGCACTTAGAGTCTCCACCAAGGTCTTTGGTCAGAACCTGAAATATTAGATGGGTAATAGACATAAAAATCAATTCTGTCTTGATGGTAGAAGCTAAATTCATATTCTTATTCAATGACTGATCCTACCTTTTTGTCCCGTATGGTGTCGAAGCAGGCGGTCTCAATCTTTTTAGCGTGCCCATGCAGTCCCATGTGGCGTAGCATCATGACGGCACTCAGCAAAAGGGCGGTGGGGTTCGCAAGGTCTTTGCCTGCGATATCGGGGGCAGTTCCGTGTACCTAACACACAATGGAATGATGCTATTTATCATCAATCACTCCACTGTAAAGCTATTGCATCAGCTTCCAGAGTCTAATACATACTGATTCAAATATTGCGACACCATTGGCTCCGATGTTCCCACTGGGAGTGACTCCAAGACCCCCAATCAATCCCGCACACAGATCACTGAAACCCAAATCAAAGCCTGGTGAGACTTGATAATCATATCTCATATACTTTTATGATGGTTTATATGGACTAACCTCAAGATGTCGCCATAAAGATTAGGCATTACGAGTACATCAAACTGAGAAGGATCTTGCACCATCTAGTGGATAATCACAACACAAAGTAATGTAAAGACTGTATGAATGTAAAGTGATTTCTGGGTCACTAAATTCACACTAAATACATTATAAAACGGTTTGAGAATTATTACAAACTTTATCATCATGAAGTTTAATTTACATGAGGAAGGGGACCACATTTACTTTCAAATATTGATTACTACAGGGAAGCTAAACCCAAAGTGTATTCACTGCGAGTGAATCAACTCCCATCAAGCCCAAAATATAATTTTAAATATATATTTCACAGTATAAGTAAAAAAAATGAATGTGCAGCATTGAATATGCATTCAGTTTTGTAACCATTAACTAGATATATATAATATATATTAAATAGATAACTATTTAAGAAAAGTCTTCTGTAATTAAAGCTTAAATAAAATAAGAAATAAATATAGTATATAGAAAAACTTTAAATTGAAAAACAGTCATTTAAACTTTAAAAAACTAGAAATAAGTCAAAGTTGAAGTACTAAAACTGAAATAAAAATAGAGCTATATAGATATATAAAAAATGGCAAATTTAAAAAAAAAAATCTTATGTTTCACAGATGCAAGATGTGTAGAACAGGTGTAATGAATAAAGTTATCTTGTAAACATACATTAAGACAGACTGTATCCAGATACATCTCGGTGAATTTCACATCCTTGTAATTCTCAGCAACCTCTCTGCACTTCCGCAGGAATAGACCATCAGACATTCGCCTAGAAGACATCACTGAATTTACCATCTTTGCGCATCACAATTATTTTGTAATTAGATCCAACAAGACATTTGTTACCAGTAAAAACTTGTTATACAGAAATTCTTCATAGCTACAAAGTTCCTATGTGATTTGCGACTCTCACATGATGTTGGCTTTGTGAACGGCCGTGACACTGGCTCTTTGGTTATTCCTGGCGTACTCAAATGCGTACTCGGCGATGCGTCTGCTGGCCTCCTCTGTGATCAGTTTAATACTCTGCACAACTCCATCCACAATCTGATTAAGAGTGAAAATAGTGCAAATATAATATTGAGATAACCAGATCTTGACAAAACCATGTTTAGGTTTCAAAAAACAGGGTCAGGTTAGTTAATACAAAAGGGCAAGATGTGACAACTGTTGTACAAACTCAGATTTAAGTTTTGCACAGCAAGTTTCATATGGTGGACTTGATCTATAAGGCAGCTTAAAAGGATAGTTCACCCAAAAATTCTGTCATTTGTTCTCACCCTCATGTTGTTCCAAACCCGTAAGAACTTCATTCATCTTCAGAACACAAATCTAGATATTTTTGATCAAATCCAAGAGCTCTCTGACCCTGCATAGACAGCAAATCAACTACCACGTTCAAGGCCCTGAAAGGTAGTAAGGGCATTGTTAAAATATTCCATGTGACATTTTAACAAAGCTATGAGAATACTTTGTGTATTATTTTTGTTTTGAGTACAAAAAGTATTTTCATAGCTTCATAAAATTAAGGTTGAACCACTGATGTCACATGGACTATTTTAACGATGTCCTTACTACCTTTCTGGGCCGTGAACATGTCAGTTGCATTGCTGTCTATGGAGTGTCAGAAAGCTCTCGGATTTCATAAAAAATATCTTAATTTGTGTTCTGATGATGAACGAAAGTCTTACGGGTTTGGAACGACATCAGGGTGAGTAATTAATGACAGAATTTTTATTTTTGGGTGGACTGCCCCTTTAATGCTTTATGTATAGAACCACATCGTGTACATTATCATTTAAAAATTTGGGGTTTGAAAGATTTTATTTATTTATTTATCTTTTTTTTTATGTCTACAGAAAATCTGAGAAAACTAAAATGATTTTTTTTTAATTTACACTACTGTTCAAATGACTGGAGTCGGTATGATTTTTAAAATGTTTTTAGTCTCTCACAAACACTGGATTTATTTGGTCAAAATCACAGTAAAAACTGTAATACTGTGAAATATTATTACAATTTAAAACAACTGTTTTAAAATATTTTAAAATGTAATTTATTCCTGAGATCCAAAGCTGAATTTTCAGCATCATTACTCCAGTCTTCAGTGTCATATTTCCTTCAGAAATCATCACTAATATGCTGATACGCTGCTCAGGAAACATTTCTTATCATCAATTTTGAAAACAGTTGTGCTCCCTAATGTTTTTTTGGAAATTCATTTGAAACATAAATCTTCATTATAAATGTCTTTACTGTCACTTTTGATCAATTTAATGCATCCTTCCGGAATACAAGTATTAACTTTTAATTTAAAAACAATAATAAAAATCTTACTGACCCCAAACTCTTGAACCGTAGTGTACAAGTTCATAACATGAACAGACAAAGGGAAGATCGCATGAATGGAATGTGACGACCTGAAGGTCATTTCACATAACGCTTTGACATACTATGGACTGGGAGCAGAGACAACTGATTTACAGCAGCTGAGTGGCACCTACCTAAAGAATAAACAGCACTGAAATATGAGCTGTGCCACTGAATTCCCGCTATCGCTGCGTGAGAAACTGGTTAAGACAGCATTAGATGACAACAGCACGGCCTTTGACATTTGTGAAGGGAGCCAATCAGCTGCTGAGGGCTCCAAAAGTCAAATGTCATCCTATTGTGCTACACTTGGAACTAAAGGTCTAAATGCATACAAAGTTGAGGGGAAAAAAGTATGTGAACCCCTTAAATCCTGATATCAGACTAACCGAGATTCTTTGGCATGAAGAATACTGAACCAGTTTTTTTTTTTTTTTTTTTTTTAAATGATGAATGGTCCAGTTAAAATAAAGGGACTTATTTATAAGGTCAGATCAAATTTGATGACCAATTGATGCAGAAATCCATTAAATCCAATGGGTTCACATACTTTTTCCTGCAAATGCAGATCTCTGAAGTAGAAATCAAAAGAATAAGAGCAACTAGTACTGGTTTGGTTGAGTTACTTGGTAAATAGTTTTAAATACAGGTGAACATTTATACTTACAATATGTTCAATCCCACTGTACTCTCCTTCTGTGTTTTCTCTGATGGTGACCAGATCCACATCAGTGTAAGGCGTCTTATAGCCCTCGATTGACACACAAGGACGCACATTAGCATACAGGTCGAAGGTCTTCCTTAGCAGCAGGTTCATGGACGGGTGTCCAGCAGCAATTGGCGTTTTCAGGGGTCCTGGCATATAATATGATAATATCAGTTTCATATTTACTATTAAAATCTGACCAATGTAGAATACAGTTTGCAAATTTACCTTTTAGCCCAATTTTGTTTTTGTCCATCGACTCTTTGGCCTCAGGAGGGATCATCCACCTGCCTCCAGGTCCTTTGATGGCGGTGACGTTTCTCTCTTCCCATTGAATAGGGGCCTGGTTAAGGAAAAAAATCATAATGAAGACTTAAAACAGTGCACAAGGGTTAAAAACATAACAGTAGCTCAATTTTAAACTTGACGCATGCAGAAAACCCGCATAATGCACTTGTTGAAACTTGTAGCCTAGGCTGCATTCCCAAAGTGTAAAACAACAGATACTTACCTTAGCTGCTTCAAATATCTTCATTACTGCATTGGAGATCTCTGGACCGATTCCATCTCCAGGAATTAACGTTACAGTTTGAATCTATCAAAATAAAGCACAGAAAACAAGACTGAGTCTGGAAATTGATCACAAGTTTCACAATCTGGCAACATTATCCTGAAGCTTTCTGCATAAAGTTTAGACAAGGAATTTGAGGATTTTAGTACAAAAGGTCATGAGGTTTGAACACTGCTGGCTGCTATAACTAACATCTCCAGAATAGCAAGGACAACAAAGGCATCCAGTTCAAGTTTTTCTTCAGTGTATGTTTTGAGTAGGTCTGACTCATTCTGCATTTACTAGTGCCAAAAAACCAACGCCTTCAAGTGAACAATCTTGACTGAAGTAACTATTCGACTGGCACAACTACATAGTTTCTTCATGCTGCAAAATTAATATTTAAGACTACTTTTGTGATTGAAGGTTGGGCATTAAGCTCTTCCAAGTACTTGCCTTTCGGGCAACTAAAACTAACTAAAACTTTTATGTACCAAACCCTTTTGTTCCCCAACAATATAGTATATAGTTAAAACAGAAAAAACTACTATAAAAATGGCATTTGACGGGGAAAAAAAAGAAAAATATACAATTTTAACAATTTTTTTTTTATTTATAATTTATAAATCAGTAAATTTAATTAGAAATCAGCTTTACTTGTCAAAATGTGCATATTTTCACACTTAAGGTCACTGTATACTTGATTTTCTGAAATCCTCAAATTCCATTTTCCTTATATTTTGTTACATATTAAAACATTTAAAAAAAAATGGTTTGGGGCAAGTTTATTTCGAGTACAACTTTATTTCTGAAATTCTGTTCATGCTAAAAAAAAAAAAAAAAAAAAAAAAAAAAAAAAAAAAAGGTAAGAATTATAAATGAACCAAACTTGACTACAAACATACTTTCATGGTGCTAAATTATTACTATATTTGTGTACCACAGTATTCACATCCAATATATTTGAAAAAAAAAAAAAAATAAAATACCATACAATCACCATGGTATATGTAAAAAAAAACAAAAACACGGTGTTCAGAAACATGGAATAACCATGGTATCATCTTCCAAAAATACTATGGTAATACCACTGGAATTTTTATTTATTTTTTTTTTTTTGTTAGCGTCATCCAAAAAGTTAGTTGAGTAAAGTCCATTTGTAACATCACAAATCATGGTACATGGGTGAGTGTTGATATGAACTTACCCCTCTGGAGAAGGTTCTGGGCTGTGGGCTCTGAGTCTTTATGGCTCCCATCACACGGGACACCTGCAGAGACAATTTCAAAGGTACAAACAGATCAATAACACTGGAATATAAATCAAGCTGATACTACCCAATACACAAAGCCCAAACCATCTATTAAAAAGCAAGCAAATTAACCAAGTGTTTGTAAAAAGCGCTGCGTTTGATACGACTGCCATTATAGCTGATATTCACTGTGGCCCTTTGCATACAAGCACACAGCAGCTAATAGACCGAGCCAGACCTTAAAGACTAAGTATGATCCCATTAACTCTGCGTGTAAATTTTAAGTGTTTTTTTGAACACACATTGCAAAATGTGCAATTAAGGCAGCAAGCATGTAAAAAGTTAATCACACCAGGGATCATCCTGAGGTCAAAAGATTAAGCAAATGCAAACCACATCTTAGATCCAGCATACTTTCTTTTCAACCCAAAAAGAGGTTTAATAGGTTTTAAGTTCACTTACACATACATACATACATGCATATACATTAAAAACTGAGATTTTTAATTATCATAATACTTTTAAGTTGTAACCTAAGCTGCCTTCTTACCTCTTTGGTAAGAAAATGAATTTAATTTTGAGGAAAGATCTAGTATTTCTTTTTCTTTATGTTTCCCCCCCAATGACACTCATACATTTCATGTGTGGTTTTAAGTGTCCAAACACATTTGGGGTATTAAACGCAATAATGTGTGGATGGTGATGGTGACTGCAGAGGTTGAACATCTGTGGCGTTTGCCTGAGGCGTGATTCATTCACGAGATTAATACGCATCGTTTCATTCTCTTTACTTCATTTATATTTGTTAAAAGCCTAGTAGATGAGTTGACTGAGAGCTGTTAAATGTGTTAAACATGTAAGTGCCGGTGTGAAGGGCATGCAGTAACTTACAGGGCCGCTGTGGCATCTCTAGTGCAACGCAACGTTTTCAGCGCAAGCTAAGTATATACTTGCATTCTTCCTATACAGTCATATTTGGCATAACAGAGCACAGACTGCTATGATCTGAGATTTGTCATAATGTAGTACTTACCGTTGACCTCCACGCGTTTCCAGCCATCCTGTGCTAATCGTGTTCTGGCGAACAATCCGGTGTCTCATCATCTACTATGAGTATCTAGGGTTGCCAGATTGTAACTACAGTACTAAACTATGCGTTTCTTATATATACAGAGCTGGGTAGATTAATTACAAATTGTAATCCGTTACTGATTCCTGATTACATGACAAAAATTGTAGTCAGTAACGTAATCCGTTACATTACACGTTATGTAATGTAATCAGATTACTTTTGGATTACTTTTAGATTACTTTTGACAACTAATTTATCACACTGATTCAAATAGGATTGTCTTGTACCATAATGATGTAAAAATGTGTTCCATTCATTGTGATTTACAACATGAAGTGCATTAAACATTATATTACATCAAGGCTTAGGGTTTGTAAAGGAACTGCAGGCGGTTTGTGCGTTTAATGAAAAGCTAACAATTAATTAAATCATAAAAAAATTAAATAAATCATTTTGAAACAAAGTC
Organism: Spinibarbus caldwelli; assembly: GCA_039654775.1. NCBI lineage: Eukaryota > Metazoa > Chordata > Actinopteri > Cypriniformes > Cyprinidae > Spinibarbus > Spinibarbus caldwelli. The sequence continues at coordinate 15,686,049 of CM077265.1, read as the reverse complement.
CCTTTCAAGGAAAGTCTCTTCACTCTGCGGCCATATTTGCAACGCGTCTGGGCAGCTCATACAAGACCAAGCCCTACCTTAATGAATGGGGGAATCCTGAAATCTCAAAAACTGCTTGCTGAATTCACAATTAAATTACATAAGTCAAATCAGCAACAAAAATCTCAAATTAATTGACCCATGAATGTTGTTTCTTATGCTCGAATAGCATTTAAAAAGCTTATTTTTCAGACTAGACCAGCCAATGCGCATGTGCAGTCATAACGTGCTTATGAATGTGCATGTGCATTGGCTGGTCTAGCCTCAGGTTTCTATGGGAAATTTGGCTCTTTCTGTTAGAAGGTGGGACTGTTCTTCCATACTGCACATCGCAGTTTCTCCTATTCATAGGTATAGGAGTGAACCATCTTTGTATTTCTATAGTCTTTGTTTTAAAATAACAATTAAAATAAAACACTTACTAAAAAAGATTAAATATTTTTATTTACCTGCATGCCATGTGACCATTAATCAACATCAAAGAAACCGTGAACATGCAAATGTGATACGTAATTATTGAAATATTTATTTTAAAAAGTAAATATATTTGAATAAGGTTTAGATGACAAAACTTTTGGAATTCCTGCATTACATGTAAATAAAAAAATAACGTGAATATGTGCATTTTAATGAGTTTGAAAGACAAAAGCCTTCCAAAGACATAATAACGCACGGTTAAAAAACCTACAGAGTGATAATTCAAATGAAAATGAATGTGTTCATCAGCAGTTGATGCAATGTTGAAACCCTTCATAAACCTAAAATGATTTTTATAAATCCAGTGGTCAAATGCTGCGTCACCACCTGACTAATGACTAGTCTATGTGTGAATGTCCACAAAACTGGACTTTCTTAATGTATATAATTGGAAGGCTATTTTAGAAAGGAGAATTTAAAAGTTGAAAAATAAAAATTAGAGAGAATCAATGAATTATGAATAATTTATTGCTATTGTGTGAATAATATGTAATCATGAAACCCATAAAAAAGTAACTGTAGTCTGATTGTAGTAATGTAGTATTTTAATGTAGTAAAATACTGTAGTATTTTAAAATGTAACTTACTGTAATTACAAATACTCAATTTTTGGAATCTGATTATGTAATCCAGATTACATGTAATCAGTTACTACCCAGCTCTGTATATATATATATATATATATATATATATATATATATATATATATATATATATATATAATTATTACATTAAATAAAAATTAATTAAAAACAAAATATTCAAATAAATTAATTAATTTAATTTTTAAAATGTATCTATTTTAAAAATTAAATAAATTAATTTATTTGAATGTTTTGTTTTTAATTAATTTTTATTTATTTACATTTTTACAATGTTTTTCTCAAAAAAAAAAAAAATCCACATATTTAATATAAGCCCCTGCATATATTTTTTGATCAAATAAGGAGCGTTTATCTTATGAGATTTCAGAGTTTGGAAGATGCAGGTGTAGGATTTTTTTTATTATTATTTTTATATTATTATTTATTATTATTATTTTAATGAATTTTGTTATTAATTCACAAATGTTCCCGACAAAAACTGAGATTTGCTTTTTATCAACATGTTGCCTCCAAAAAGGGGGATTTTAGTAAACCTGGCAACTACTAGCCCACTTCTCTGCATTCGGCTGTCAAGTTGAGAACACTGACTTGCTTAACGCTGAACTCCCCCTACTGCACCGGATGACACCGTACATTTTCGACAAAAATATGTACAAAATGTTTATTGGCATTAAATGTATAATTCACTCAAAACTGAATTGAATGGAGGAAAGAATGTCTTTGTTTAGAGAAACATGTGGGTGAGTAAATGAGGACAGAATGTTTATTTTGGGGTAAACTAGCACTTTAACCATTTAAACACTCTGAGACTTTTTAATAGCCAGCTTTTTTATGTGTAGGATTAATAAACATAGACACAAGGACATCTTCTGGCATGAATCTACTTTATCCAACAAAATGTAAATACAAAGATGCAAAGCCGATCATATATCATACAATTTAGATGTATTCTAAAACAAAAGGCTGCTTGAGCGAATAAAAAGAAACAATATAGTATGAAACAAGCGATTTAAAAATCGTCCACATTAGGCATACAATAAAAAGGCAAAAAGCATTCACTAAAAATTGTAAACAACAAGAGCAACATGGGAAAGCCTCAGAAATGGTTAATAAACAATACAAGTGCTTCACCATTACGAAATATACAAATAGCAGCATTTTAAGCATAACTTAAAGCATAACGTTAAATACAGCATTGTGTTAGGAGTGCAAAGAGGAATTGTCTTGATTGTGAACATCCTGAGACAGTGATCAAATCGGATTAGGGGTAACTACAGTATCGGTCTCTCTAAACTGTGGAAAATCAGAAAGAACTCAAGAGTAGTTACAAAAACTAAACCCTCACGCTGCAGGCAACATGGAGCATTTTGGATTTCTGGCACCGGTGATGCATCAAGCTTATGGACTTTTAAAAAGACAGAAAAAGCAGTGGAAAAAACATATGCATTCTCATGGAAACATAATGAGATCGAGAGATTCCCAGATTTAAACAGCATATTGCTTTGGTTGGTTCTTGAGGCTGATGGTCCATTCGTTTTGTGAGATCACATGGGCTGCTCGATTGTTCAGCAGCCTGCATTCATGAAGAACATCTGTTGAGATGGTTACCAAAAAGATAATAAATCAGAGCTTTGGAAATGTGAGTGCTAATGTGTTTAAAGAATGCTTGAGAAAATGGTTTTGAATAATGAACATGATTTTAGTCCATACCACTGAATTGTTTATAGGCTTCATCAACTATGGCATTGTTTGATCTCTTTATCTCCCAAAAACCATCATCCACCCAAGGTTTGGTCTCTGGCACCTCAGGCAGTTGGCCATTTTTATACATGCCTGCTACAAACAAACAAACAAATAAATAAACAGAGAAAATAATATTAAAAAACAATTAAATAATATGTTATTAAGAAAATATATTACTTAAAAAGAAAAGTGCTTTTAAACATTAGATTTTAAAATAACTGTTTTCTATTGTACTATATTGTAAAATGTAATTTATTCCTGTGATGCAAAGCTGAATTTTCAGCGTCATTACTCCAGTCTTCACTGTCACATGATCTTTCAGAAATCATTCTAATATGCTGATTTGGTGCTCAAGAAACATTTCTTATTATTATCAGTTAAAAAGAGTTCTTTAATATTTTTGTGGAAATTGCCATACATTTTTTAGGATTTATTTATGAATAGAAATTTCAAAACAACTGCATTTATTTGAAATAAAATATTTTCTAACAATGTAAAAGTCTTTACTGTCACTTTCAATCAATGTAATGCATCTTTGCTGAATACAAGTAATAATTACTTTTATTGTACTAACCCTAAACTGTTGAATGGAAGTGTATTTTTAGGGCTGTCAAAGTTAACATGCACTAATTAACATATTTGATGCAAAAAAAAAGTTTATATCATTAAAGTTGTTTTATCTTTAAGCATGATATTGTCATACAATATTATACACAAAATTGCATGGCATAATATAATACACATTAAGTTCTTTTAAAATATATTAAATGACAGGATTAAAATTCCAACAAATACCTTTAATAGTATCTTCAATATCTTTGCATAGTTGGTATAAGTCACTTCCACGTCCCACCACCCTTTCACCTGAAATGAGACGTTAAAAGACAATATGATAACTTCCTAGACTGAGTATAACATTTAATGTACAACTGTATGCAAAATAACAACAACAAAAAATGTGTTTAGCAAAATAAAATTAACAACTCACCATCCAACACTTTCATGTTTGGGAAAATTTCAAGAATAAGAGTCCGATATGATGAATTCTTGCAGACTGTAGCAAAATAAATTAGTAAAATTGAAGGACTAGATTTAGAGCTCCAAAAACATTAATTAAAAAGAGCCAGAAAACTGCTAACCTGGATTGGTGTAATTATAGGTGTTGTCCTTCAGTCTGATGCTCTCCAGCTTCTTTAAAGTCTTCAGTGCATGAAGATTATCAACACTGTAGATGCAATGCAACATGTGTGACATAGAAAGGCAGAAAGGAAAGCAGATAAATATAAGTAACTTAAAAGGCAACTTACCTTGGTATCACATTGCCAGCAATATTCAAACTCTGTAAACTTTCACAGCTGGAAAGTGGTTCTGAGAAGAGACATGTTTAACTCCAAAAGTCAGATATAATAGCACAGATTTGATAAGGAATTTAAGGAATTATTTAAGGAATTTTTAAGGCGTTTAAGGAATAATTCATGTAAAAATTTACTGATCCTCAGGACATCCAAAATATTCACTGGAACAGATTTGGATTTGGAGAAATGTAGCATTACATCACTTTCTCACTAATGGATCCTATGCAGTGAATGGGTGCCGTCAGAATGAGAGTCCAAACAGCTGATAAAAACATCACAATAATCCACAAGTAGTCCACACCACTCCAGTCCATCAGTTAATGTCTTGTGAAGCAAAAAGTGAAATGTTTGTAAGAAACATCCATCATTAAGACATTTTTAACTTTAAACCTTCAATACGACTTCTCTATCCACAATAATGTTTTCACCAGTGAAAAAGTTGTCTCGTCTGAATCAGCAGAGAAATATGGACAGATCAAGCGATGTTAACAAACAGTTCTAAACAAATATGTCAGTGGATTTTGATGCAGTAGGACAACAGGGGAAGAACATTTTCACTGGAGGAAGTGTGATTATAGATTATGGAAGGGACAGTTTAAAGTTAAAATGCATTAATAATGGATTTGTTTCTTACAAACAAGCAGCTTTCACTTCACAAGACATTAATTGATGGACTAGAGTCGCGTGGATTACTTGTGGATTATTGTGATGTTTTTATCAGCTGTTTGGACTCTCATTCTGACGGCACCCATTCACTGCAGAGGATCCATTGGTGAGCAAGTGATGAAATGCTAAATTTCTCCAAATCTGTTCTGATGAAAAAACAAACTCATCTACATCTTGGATGGCCTGAGAGTGAGTACATTTTCAGCAAATTTTATTTTTTGAGAAAACTATTCAATTAATATTGAAATAACCATTACCTAAATTAGAGATTCTGTTGGCTGACAAGTTAAGAACAAGAAGTCTTCGTAGAGGTGAAAGAGGCCCCAGATTTGTGATGTTATTTCCAGAGAGGTCCAGCCTCTCCAGGTTTATACACTCTCCTATACATCCAAGATCATACATTCCTGCAAAAAACACATGCAAGATTGTGTTTTTGTGTATTTTGAGAATGTATTCTGCAGACACTTAAAATTAGTATCGTCTTACCTAAATTCCTTAGCTTAAGAAACATAATGGATCCCAAATCGAACTCCCCGGTGCGGGACTTCAGAAGCACAGTGGTGATCTTTGCGCATTCTGTTTCTGGAATATGAGGAGAAAGTGTGTAATTACACTTTATGCAGCAGTTTTTTGATATTCTGAAGAGTATTAAAGCTCTTTTTGGTCTGTTCAGTATTTTCTGTGGGAAGATTATATTAATGTGGCTCTACATGATTCAGAAGGTTCAAATGGTGATTACAGTTTTAATCTCACTTTATGTGTGAACTCTCAAAAACCAGATTACATCTGAAGATCTCCGCTGGGTTTAATTTAATGGCCAGCAAATATTCTAATTGTATTTCTTTTTTATACTTATATATATATATATATATATATATATATATATATATATTTTTTTTTTTTTTTTTTTTTTTTACTCAAACATTTTTATCACTATATTTTAACATCTTTATGTCCTTCCATAATTTGTAGTTTCTTCTCCTTTTTTTAACTTTAATAAAGTAAAATAAATAAACTAACTAATTAATGCAGACTGTATTTTAAATGTAGAAAAAAAGGTTCTAAATAATATTATTAAACATTATATACTTTATTTATGAAACATTTGTCAGATTTAGGTAACCTATGACAAACATTTTTTCCTTAAACTGTCAAAACATGCAGTGATATTATTTTTATATTCTCACGAACTGTTTATTTTTGGTAAATAAAAGTAAAACTGTTTAAAACATTTTTGTTAATTGAAATAAAGCTAATAATAATAATAATAATAATAATAAATAGATGAAAAACACTAACCAAACATTTTAAATGTTGCTCTGGCAACTAATTTAAAAGAAGTTTAAGCACTAAAATTACTAACTAAAATAAATAATAAAAAAACGACAAAAGCAAATAACAAAATGACTAAAAATTAACTAAAACAAATTAAATGAAAACTGAACATAAAAAATTAAAGCTAATTCAAAATAGTAATAAAAACTATAATAGTGTATACATAATAATAAAACAACTCTGTTATGGGATAGGTTTCTTATAATCTGCTCTTCCAAAAAGGTGCAGAATCATGTAAAAATAACAGTAATCTCACTTAACCTTAACTGAATTACCTCGGATAATAAAAATCTTTTCTAGTCCATTTTAAGACAACAATGACAACATTCAGCCCCCACTTGAAAGCGTTTTGCAAACTAAATTTAAAAGGCTGAGATTATCTGTATTCACTAAAAGTTGTCGCAACCCAACAGTTGGTTTAATCAGCGGAACCAAAGTATGTGTTTAATGAACCAAAGTAAGCGCACATTCGGAGCAACAAGCGAGTGATGCCCTACAGGAGACGCCGTGCTGTTGTACCCATAGACATGTACAGGTGCTGGTCATATAATTAGAATATCATCAAAAAGTTGATTTATTTCACTAATTCCATTCAAAAAGTGAAACTTGTATATTATATTCATTCATTACTCACAGACTGATATATTTCAAATGTTTATTTCTTTTAATTTTGATGATTATAACTGACAACTAAGGAAAATCCCAAATTCAGTATCTCAGAAAATTAGAATATTACTTAAGACCAATACAAAGAAAGGATTTTTAGAAATCTTGGCCAACTGAAAAGTATGAACATGAAAAGTATGAGCATGTACAGCACTGAATACTTAGTTGGGGCTCCTTTGGCCTGAATTACTGCAGCAATGTGGCGTGGCTTGGAGTCGATCAGTCTGTGGCACTGCTCAGGTGTTATGAGAGCCCAGGTTGCTCTGATAGTGGCCTTCAGCTCTTCTGCATTGTTGGGTCTGGCATATCGCATCTTCCTCTTCACAATACCCCATAGATTTTCTATGGGGTTAAGGTCAGGCGAGTTTGCTGGCCAATTAAGAACAGGGATACTATGGTCCTTAAACCAGACACTGGTTGCTTTGGCACTGTGTACAGGTGCCAAGTCCTGTTGGAAAATGAAATCTGCATCTCCATAAAGTTGGTCAGCAGCAGGAAGCATGAAGTGCTCTAAAACTTCCTGGTATACGGCTGCGTTGACCTTGGACCTCAAAAAACACAGTGGACCAACACCAGCAGATGACATGGCACCCCAAACCATCACTGACTGTGGAAACTTTACACTGGACCTCAAGCAACGTGGATTGTGTGCCTCTCCTCTCTTCCTCCAGACTGTGGGACCCTGATTTCCAAAGGAAATGCAAAATTTACTTTCATCAGAGAACATAACTTTGGACCACTCAGCAGCAGTCCAGTCCTTTTTGTCTTTAGCCCAGGCGAGACGCTTCTGACGCTGTCTGTTGTTCAAGAGTGGCTTGACACAAGGAATGCGACAGCTGAAACCCATGTCTTGCATACGTCTGTGCGTAGTGGTTCTTGAAGCACTGACTCCAGCTGCAGTCCACTCTTTGTGAATCTCCCCCACATTTTTGAATGGGTTCTGTTTCACAATCCTCTCCAGGGTGCGGTTATCCCTATTGCTTGTAGACTTTTTTCTACCACATCTTTTCCTTCCCTTTGCCTCTCTATTAATGTGCTTGGACACAGAGCTCTGTGAACAGCCAGCCTCTTTTGCAATGACCTTTTGTGTCTTGCCCTCCTTGTGCAACATGTCAATGGTCGTCTTTTGGACAACTGTCAAGTCAGCAGTCTTCCCCATGATTGTGTAGCCTACAGAACTAGACCGAGAGACCATTTAAAGGCCTTTGCAGGTGTTTTGAGTTAATTAGCTGATTAGAGTGTGGCACCAGGTGTCTTCAATATTGAACCTTTTCACAATATTCTAATTTTCTGAGATACTGAATTTGGGATTTTCCTTAGTTGTCAGTTATAATCATCAAAATTAAAAGAAATAAACATTTGAAATATATCAGTCTGTGTGTAATGAATGAATATAATATACAAGTTTCACTTTTTGAATGGAATTAGTGAAATAAATCAACTTTTTGATGATATTCTAATTATATGACCAGCACATATATATATATATATATATATATATATATATATATATATATGGTTTTACCCATATAATAATGGAAGAGTACATTTATTAGGCTGCCAAACAAAATAAATATCCTTCAGAATAAAAATACATGTAATTTTAATCACATTTGTGGATCAGCACCACACTGTGTGGACAGCTACCGCTGCTAGCACACGCTAACGTCAAAACACTGCTTTAATAACTAACTAACATTAACTCACCATTGTCCTTTTCCCTCTTCGAGTCCATTGTCGCTCAGATTTCCGCAGACATTCGCAGATTACAGCATGGGTTGGGTGTTTTGATAATAAACTCTGGTGGGCATGTACAGTATGCGGTACACACGGCAGATCTGAGCAGGTGTGACCGTTAGCTTTGCGGCTAGCCTCACTGTAGCGTCTGCCCCTAGATACTCATGGTTTTAATGCGGGCATTATTTGCCCCCCTGCTGTTTCACTGCTCCGATGTTTTTATTAATTTCTAGCGTTCTCTTGGTTTAATTAACGCCTGGATAAATTAATTATTTAAAGTTCAGCCCAGCCGGAAGTTGCCCTTCTGTGTTTTTCCGTGCTTGCAGTGGTTGCTATTGTCATGGAAACAGGGACAGGAATGCAGAACTCAAATATGTTGTCATGTAAAGTTTGTGTTAAAAGTTTGTATTATAAATGGACTTAGTAAAGAAAGTAAACAAAAATTCACTAAAAAGCGAAATATTATGGCGTTAATGTTTATAAATTAAACAACTATATGTTTTGAGCCGCGGGTGACCTGGCATTAAAAATACAAGTTTTGTTTTATTAATTTTAACGTTCATTAAATCGTTGTGTTTTTATGTAAATATTAATATAATTATAGTTTATATACAGTATAGCAAAAAAAAAAAAAAAAAAATTAGGCAAAAAAAACCGCAATTTAACTTTGTTTATCTAGGCCTATCCGTTAATCTCTCTCTCTCTATTCTTAAATTATCTTTCAAATTATATTAAATGTTCTTTATATTGCTCTTTAGAGTGGAAGAACGTTATTTGGATTATGATTATAAACATAGCAGTGTGATTATATCTTCATTTTTTTAGTCTTACAGCTTTAAATCATTTAGGTAGCATATATTTTAGTTATATTTGTTATGTTTTAAAATGTTCGGTTTTATTGGTAATTAATAATTTAAATATATGGAGCCAAAATGATCTCAATAATAATTCATGCAAAAGAAGCCATGCACACATGCCTAACCCAATTCACATGCATGAAAAATAATTCACGTGCACGAAAAAAACTTAGCTAGTTAACTGAAATGAAACGATCAACTGCACATACCTCTCTGGTCTCTCGCCAAAGGCGTCAGCATCCAGGTAGGCACGCCCATAGTGGGTTATGATTGGTCGACTGACAGGCTCAAATATGATTGGCTAAAGAGTACGAGTGAAACGCGTGGGAGGAGTTCTCTGCCAGGAAAGTCTCAAAAAATACACACACAAATCCAAGGCGATTCATATTCACAGTCCATGATAAACAAGTGAATTTTAAACATTCAAAAAAATTTTACACAGCTGTGAATTGTGTTTTGCATTTGTGAAACGTATTTTATGAATATATATTCTTATTTTGTGCATGTGAATTGGTTTTCATGCATGTGAATTGGGTTACGCATGTGTGCATCGCGTCTTTTGCGTGAATTATTATTGAGATCATTTTGGCTCCATATTAAATAATAATACTACAGTTATTATTCAATATTGACTTTTATAGTATTAATGTAATTTAGATTTGCATACATTAAAATGATACAGTATATCCAGTGTTCTCTGTGTTCAATGCTGACCCCTGGTGGTGTGACGTGTTAGTTGGTTCTAGAATCATTTTCATTGATAATTCATTCAGAGTGAGAGCGAACAGCGACAGGACGAGTATATGCCGCTCGCGTCGGAACGGTACGCGTCAAACAAGTGTAACGTTTCTTGAGCTGTTAAAGTATTTATGGAGAGTGTCGCCTTTACCACCAACAGGCATAGGCTACTTCAGGAAGGACTGAAATTGCATGCTGCCTCCCAATTTTCTCGGCTGGCCAAACCGTGCACATAAATGCCTAGAACAGAGAAGACCAATGTGATGCATCTGCACGAGAGGAAAATCACTCGACTAAGATGGGTAATAAGCAAACGATATTTACTGATGAACAGCTAGACGCCTATCAGGTAAGATACTCTTAAAATTAAGCAGCAACAAAATCAAGTTCTGGGTTAAAATGTGAACAGATATGTGGTTTTGACTCTTTCTTTCTTTCTTTCTTTCTTTCTTTCTTTCTTTCTTCATATGGTGAATTAAATATATATATATATATATATATATATATATATATATATTATTTTGTTCATTTTAATGTGCATTCTTAAGAAAACTGCTTACAAATTATATAGGCTACTGCTTAAAAACTGCTTAAAATTATATTTCCTTAATAAATATATATATTATTTTGTTCATTTTAATGTGCATTCTTAAGAAAACTGCTTACAAATTATATAGGCTACTGCTTAAAAACTGCTTAAAATTATATTTCCTTAATATATATATATATATGTATGTATGTGTGTGTGTGTATGTATATATGTATGTATGTATAAAGCGAGAACTATAATTTTTGGATTAGTTAAAAAAATTCCCAGAGATGTTCTGTATGATTTATGATTTTATATGAGGCTTCACCTTGTTCTTAGTTTATTGTCTGCAGCATACAAGTGACTTTATTGTCTTTCCCGGTGCACCGGTTGCAAGGAAATTAATTCGACATACATTTATATTGATCTTAGATATTATGCTTGAGGTTTTTAAACTCTAGTCTATTTCAAATGTCGGTATTTAATTCTATAAATCTTCATGATAATATTAAAACCAGTAATAACCATAATGGCCAGCACACAGAAGTAAGGAACTTTCATTTATTATCACAATTTCTGTGTTTTGTATATTTTATATTTGCTCTTTGTGTGAAACCTAAGGTCTGAGCATTGAGACATATCTGAGGACATCTGATCATATTGTTCTTTATCATCCTCGTGCGTGAACATGTGAGAAGGTCTTGCTTTTGTCTGCTGTAACAGCAGCCTGTCATGCTTTCGCGAAACATCATCTCAGTCTACTAAGTCTAGAAGGACCCAGAGAGGCTTAAATATTAATACTAGTATATTAATACTAGCGTAAGACACCCAGAAACCTCATTCTTATTAGTCAGCTCTTTCTGCTGCCAGAAGCTTTATAGTCCTGTTTTTCTATCTATCTATCTATCTATCTATCTATCTATCTATCTATCTATCTATATATATATATATATATATATATATATGGGAATAGATATGTGATGTAACAGATTCACTGAGTCAGATATTAAGGAAATTTGAATAGTAGGCATCTGAGTTTCACACTTGCCAATCAACAAAGTGCATCATGAAGATCGATGTCTGTTAGAAACAATGGCCACCGCTCCTTGTGCTCTTTAATCACTGGGTTGTACTACCTGGATCAGTGGAGCTTGGCCATTTATAGACTCATTCCTTACAGCAGCCAAGTCTTATCAAGACATTCATCGTGCTGTAAAACAGAATCAGGCTATTGGGGGAGAATATTGTAGAAAATGCAGTGGCTAATCCTAATAAATACCATTTTTGAGACACATTTTGTTTGCCATAAAAACTGATCTATGTCTTACTATGTAGTTCATTCAAAAATTAGGATTTTGTCATCATTTCTTCTTGTTTCAAAATCAGTATGACTTTTATGTAAAACACAATAGAGAGATTTTGCAGAATCAACTCGATTCCAAAATTTGATTCAGCTGATTCAAACTCATCTTTTTGTGAATTAATGATTAAAAGAACCAGCTCATAAGAATCATTAATTTCAGAAATTGGTTACACTGGTCATGCTGTAGCTATAGTTTTTCATTTACTGAAAATAAGCTGGTTTATTAGAGTTGTTTGTTCATGAACTGGAATACAATGGTCATTCTGGATGTTTCGATTTATTAAAAGTATTGGTTCATGAGAGTTGTTTATTCAGGAATCGGAATACACTGGTTGTGCTGCATGTTTCTGATTCACTAAAAAGAACTGTCTCAAAAGTGCCATGTATGTTTCTGGTTTACTAAAAAGTGCCTGCTTTAATAGTGTCATTTGTTTGTGAAACGTAATGCACTACTCGCGTTGTATGTTTCCGATTCACTAAAAAAGATCTGGCTCAATAGTGTAATTTGTTCATGAGTCAGAATACACTGGCCACACTGTATGTTACTGATTCACTAAAAAGAACTGATTCGTTAGAGTCATTTGTTTGTGAATTAGACTACACTGGTTGCATTGTATGTTTTTGATTCACTAGAAAGTACTGGTTCATAAGAGTCATTTGTTTTTAAATCAGACTACACTGGTTGCATTGTATGTTTCTTTTTGCATGCAGCCCACCAGGACAACTCTAATAGATGGATGTTTTGTGCCATTATTTTACTGTACAATCTTTTCATTCCATATCTTTCAATACAGACAGCAAATTCACATTCATAACTCAAGAAAAATATGATTTCTTTTACCGTCAGGCTGAAGATTCAATCATTGCAGTGGCGACATGCTGTAGTTTCTATTCAGCCCTACCGAAAATTAAACAATAAAAGTGCCATAAAATATTTTCGGACGTCTTTTATCTGATCATGATGAGGTAAATTGTTTCAATGATCCATTTTTACGTATATAAATATTTGTAGAGTGCAGGACTATTAAGTACATTTGATTTGTAACAACGCAAGGAAGCAGAGAGAATGATTTTAGTAAATGCCAGCTGCTCTCGTTCCTTTACATTATGTCTCTATGACATGATTGTAAGAAATTATGAAGAAGCTATTTCTTTCTCCGAACATGTAATGTCATTATTAGATATGTGGGCTTACATTTCTGGTAATAATTTAACACTGGGTCGACTATCCTCTGCGCTAATAACTCGCAACTGATCCTTATTCACAGATTCAAACCTCAATATTTCAAATTAATGAGCAATTAACAGTAGGGCTGCTCGATTATGGCAAAAATCATAATCACGATTAATTTGGTCAATATTGTAATCACGATTATTTAACGCAATTATTAGTGGGCCATATGACAAAAACTTTATATGAGTGATTTATTTAAAGATAGTTTAGAAACCAGCAAAATACCAGCAGAATACTAGGGTAACTACTTAGTAAAAAAAAAAAAAACACAAACAAACCAAATTAATTATGCCCCGCCTCCGGACCGCGCGCTGTCAGTTAGTGGACTCATTACGGACGCTGCGCGGATTCTCAATCCAAAGGCGGTTTTGTTTTGTTTTTTGTTTTTTTTTGGGTTTTTTTTACCGGTGCAGTCTCAGAAATCCTCCTCAGAGTGGAGAAGCTGCAGCCGGCCAGGTTGAAGAGGACTGAACACGGTAAGAATACTGTTAAAATATGCTTTATTTGTACAGTTGCCAGTAATATTAACAGTAGTTAATTGCTTTGTTGGCGTTTTTAATTTTTGAAAGTCCAGTTAAGGTTAGCTCTTTAGCATTATTAACATTATCGTAGATTTGAGTAACTTAGCCAACTAAACTACCCGTCTCACAGAAAGGAGGAGATCCTGTCCAAATAGGCCTGATATCTGGATTTTAATCCAGTCCTGATCTTATTCGTTGTGTGCGTTAAGCAATTTTTCACCCCTCTTCAGGAATAACTGCAGAAGAGAATAAACTCTTTTTTTTTCACTTAAATTTGGTTCTAGAGTATTAGTTCAAGTCTATTTTTGCTTATATTTCGACAAACATATTCCCCACCTCTCCTCGAAATGTTGCACATATGAAATAAACTAGCTGCGCGGATTCACGAACCGAATGCGCTTTTTTCTAATAGTCGCGTCTCAGAAATTAAATCCTCCTCGGAGTGGAGAAGCTGCTGCTGGCAGGTGGTAGAAGACGGAACACAGAAAGAATACTGTTTAAATATGCTTTATCTGTACAGTTGCCATTAACATTAATGTTAATAATGTAGTTAATTGCTTTGTTGGCATTTTTAATTCTGAAATTGCGTTGTGGAACATCGAGTTATCTCTTCAGCACATTAGCATTATGGTAGATTTGAGTAATAACAGGCCTATTTGGCCTATATCCTTTTTGTGAGACAGGGTAGTCCTGAGCGTATATGTAGGTAATTTTCACCCCTCTTCAAGAATAACTGCAGATAATATTATGCTATATTTTTCATTGAAATTTAGTTCTGGAATATTAACTCAAGTCTATTTTTGTTCATATTTCAAATAGATTCCCCACCTCTCCTCGTAATGTTGTTTTAGATAATTTATATGAAATTAAAACATACTATACTGTGTGTGTGTGTGTGTGTGTGTGTGTGTTCTGTTGCAGCTTTACAGCTCATTCAAGTGCTTTTTTGATTCTACTTCATCCTTCAATATTCTACTTCATCTTTAAAAGTAAGATTAAATAGAGTTTTAAACTTGATTTAACCAACTAGTTTGTCAAATAATGACAATGATCCACACTTCAGCTATTAATGTGTAATAAATGTGCAATGTCAAAAGATTCATACCAATATTTAAGGTTAAATGTTTACAAACCTACATTTACATCCTACATTTAACAGTAATCTTTGGTTGTGGTATACTGGTTTGTGTCTATTTTTCTTTACAAATAGTTTCCCCACCTCTCCTCGTAATGTTGTTTTAGATAATTTATATAAAATTAAATCATACTAAGATACTCTGTGTGTGTGTGTGTGTGTGTGTGTGTGTGTGTGTGTGTGTGTGTGTTCTGTTGCAGCTTTACAGCTCATTTAATTGCTCCAGTCTCATTCTTGATTCTACATCATCCTTTGATATTCTACTTCATCTTTAAAAGTAAGATTAAATAGAGTTTTAAACTTGATTTAGCCAGCTAGTTTTTCAAATACTGACAATGATCAGCTTTAACATGGAATAAATGTGCAATGTCAAAAGATTCATATCAACAGAGAATGGGAATGTGTTGTCACAATGGCAATGCATTCTGTGAATTTAGGACAAGGGAGCTACAGCAGAGACTGGATAGTAATGAATGTAGACGTTTTATATTATTTTAAAAAAACATGCTTTTTCTGCGATAGAAAGGTAATTCATTTATTTGATCTCTTGCATCCTTGTTCAGCATCTCTAATAGTAAGGAATCTTCAACTTGATTCATTCAAATCAAGTTATTGATATATTCTACTTCATCTTTAAAAGTAAGATTAAATTGTTTTAAACTTGATTTAGCCAACTAGTTTGTCAAATACTGACAATGATCCACACTACAGCTTTTAATGTGTAATAAATGTGCAAATTCAAAAGATTCATATCAATATTTAAGGTTAAATAATTACAAACCTACTTTTACATCCTACATTTAGCAGTAATCCTTGCTATGAGATTTTTGTCATGAAATGTTGTATGAAAATGTGCTTGTGTGATTACAGGTGCTGTAAGAAAAAGTAAACAGCGATACTTGTTACTTATTTCAATGTTTCTGTCTCACTCTGTATCCAGACCAGATGGTGGACCTGCGCCCTGAGACGACCACAGCGCAGCCCTGAATGTCAGCGAAGACCACATCAAGTGAACATCACGACTTGACAGACACGAGAAACAGACAAGTCTTCTGCACAGACCCCTACGGCCAGCAATGAGCGTGTCAGGCCAGGAGCTGCTAGGACCACAATGCAGTTTTATCATACTTATTGTCACTGTTAAGCCAGTTGTCCACTACTGGCTAAACAGCAGCCCTGCTGGACAGACTACAACTTCTCTTCCGACCAAATGACAGCGTGACGTATCCTGATCTTCAAGCAGTAGGAACTGGATGAAATATTCTAATGACATCAGTCCACAATCTCACTAGTGATGCAGCCTGAAATCATAATCACACCATCTTTGTTCATTTAGCCAAAGAGCTGAGCTGACTGCTCCTGGTTTGTCCTAAGGTGTTTTTTCTTCGTTTCAGTCACCTGGTGAAGTTTGGGTTCCACTGTCACCTCTGGATTGCTTAGCTGGGGTTTAAAAGACACTGAATATTCAGGAATAATATTGATTTGAATGTACTGACACTATTGAATAATGACAAAACTTGACCTGAATTGAGTTGGATTATGATATCACTGTTTTCTCCAGAGCTGCTTTATTGCTGAAATTTTGCAACATTTTCACTGATTTTTTAATAAATCAACATCAAGCTGACACAAAGTGAATAATGAAACTTGTGTGTGCTCTAAAATTCTTTATATCTGAATTGAACTAATTCATTCATAAAGATTAAGTTTACAAAGTTATTGAACTGAATTGTCTTTTTAGAGGTAAAGTTTTTCATTAAATAAAACAATGTTTTTGTACAATTTGTGGTTGCATTTTATTTTTTTATTTTTCTTCATGTAATTACCTACTTTTTATGTGTTTCATTGTTATTGGCCAAGGAAAGTTTAGATTTTTTCAAGTTTTGAATGGTTTTATGGTTTATTAATATTAATAAAGGGAGACATATGGAATATTTAAGCTTTTATAGAGCAATCTAGTCTATATCATGTTTGTCAGCTCTATTTTAGGTATTTCTATAGCTAGTTTTGGCCAGATTACCCATTTTAAGGTATAGGCCACTAAGACTTAGTTCACACTGCAGGTCTTAAAGCTCAGATCGGATTTTTTTTGCTGAAATCTGATTTTTTTTTGCTGAAATCCGATTTTTTTTTGCTGAAATCCGATTTTTTTTGCGCTGTTGTTCACATTGTCATTTAAATGCGACTGCCATCAGTCTCATGTGTGAACCCTTATACGGCTCTGAAGTGACCCACATGCGCAGAAGAAGACGTGACGTCAGACACAGCGCACTGTGTTTGCGGAAATAAAAATGAATGCTGCTTGTGTTAGCATCTGTTTAGCAATTTTTAAGTTAATGTGCAATCGGAGCCTAAATAATGAAGTGATAAAAAGAAGAATATTAAGAAAAAGGAGAGCACGATTTCCTCCAGCGCAGAATTGTGACGTCTGTCGCATTTCAATGACGTAAAGATCGCATGAAATGTGACATGGCCGTTCAGACTTAAGTCGCATTGCAAAACATCGGATATGTATCCGATTTAGGACCACATATGAAAGTGGCCTAGGCCTGATTTGAAAAAATCGGATTTGTGCTGTTCAGACTGTCATAAGAAAATCAGATATGGGTCAAATTTGGGCAAAAAAGTCGGATTTGGGCCACTTTAGCCTGCAGTGTGAACTAGCCTTGATGAATTGGTCCAGATCGGATCTGAGCAGGATGAACCGCTTTATTAGCAGATATGGGTAGGGTCTGGACCGGATCCGGATTCGTAATCCTTATGTGTTCCGGATCCGTTGCGCTGTGCAAGTGGACTCCGATACGGACCCGTTTTGCGGATCCGTTCTGGAGCTTGTGGTACCTCCGGGGCGGATCCGTTCTGGAGTCATTTTGCTATCTAGGTCCTGAGGAACAGCGCAAGTTCTCTTTCGCACTTTTAAAAACATGAATAAATCTAATCAACTTTAATAAACCAAGCACGTCCCATTTTGCAAAAGTCACGTTACATGATTTTACTTATTTGCACGTGAAATTGGGTTTTTATGGAGGAGCGAAAGCGCACCACTGGAAAGGGGGCGGAATTGGACGCAATAATCGCTTTATCTCGATTATTATATTTTCATAATCGTTGGAGGCAGAAATCTAAATCGTATTTCGGTTAACTGCACAGCCCTAATTAACAGTACTCAAAAGCTAATGCAAGTAAATCACAGAACGGTCTTCTGAGCTGCTCCGCTGATTTGGGGGATGGTTATTTATTTATTTTTTTTAGCATAAAGCTGGCTGGGTGTTCGGGTAAACATCATAAAAGAGAGCTTAATCATTAGCTAATAAATCTGTCGGTTCAGGTCGACACCGTTACAGTGAGCGCGGTGAGGTAAGAAAGGAGCCACAGATCTGGGAAGAGTCTTGGCGATTTGTGCTACGGTGATCTGACAGCTGTCATCGTTCCCTGCGGTCATATTGCCAGGCCTCATGTGGCGTGTTGTTTTTTGTGATAGGTAACACTTATCAAACACAGTGAAACCTAAGAAGCATTGTGTGCAAATACAAAAAGGTGTTGAAAAGGCCAACAAGGAGCTTAGGTGTTGATCCATGTGCAGTCATGCAGTGTGAATGCAAAAGCTTTGGCTTATCGACACATTATTTGATGTGCTTTTATTATTATTATCATCATTTAAAATATAATAACTCAAAGGTGCTATACACTACCTTTCATAAGTTTGGGGAACACTTTAATTTAGTCAAAAGTGACAGTAAAAACATTTATAACGTGACTAAAGATTTCAAAAAAATTATTTCAAATAAATGCTGTTCTTTTGAACTTTCTAGTCATCAAATCAATCCTAAAAAATTAAGCAGCACGACTGCTTTCAACATTAATAATAAGAAATGTTTTCTGAGCAGCAAATCAGCATATTAGAATGATTTCTGAAGGATCATGTGACACTGAAGACTGGAGTAATGATGCTCAATATATCAATTAAAAATGTTAGAAATATATTAAAATAGAAATTGTAATAATATTTAATAATATTACCGCTTTTATTGTATTTTTGATCAAATAAATGCAGCATTGGTGATCATTAGAGGCTCAAAAAATGTTTAAAAAATTAGCCTAGGTAATCAAAACTTTTAAATGGTAGTGTAAATTAAAAAAATCATTTTACTTTTTAAAAATATTCTATGGACATTTTAAAAAATCGGACCAACCCTAAACTTTTAAACAGTAATGTAAATGATTTTTTTTTTCAACATTAGGCCATAAATCGTTCTGATGCCCGTCAGATATCACTAAAATAGGTAAAATTTGCTCACAGAAAACTTGCTCACAGTAAAAAATTATGCTTGAAGTTTAAGCTAGATGTTGTTACAATTAATTTCTTGATTTCTTTATAATGAAATTGCAATTATGTTTTATATGTGTGTTCAGTGAATAGTGATTTTCTTTTCTTTTTTTTTCCCGCCATCGTAGGACTGCACCTTCTTCACCCGCAAGGAAATTCTTCGGTGAGTATAGACCTTTTTGGCATTGTCTGACCTTATTTTGGTAAATATTTCTGTAGAATTCAGCGGAATGGATTTAAACATGGTGTAATTTGTTAAACCAAAGTCCAGTATGAATATGAACACTCTTTCATGATCAGTGTGGGTGTAATTTTTAAGTCAACTCTCCCTTTTGCATCTATTCAGTTATTAGTTCATTCAACTCTACTGCACTCCACTGGCTCTTACCAACTATGTCTAAGATCTATAAATCTCTCTTGCCCCATTCATGCAACTCATTTTTCCCCTGTCGGCAGTTCAGTTCCAATGATATTCATCCATGCTCATTCATACAGACCAGTCTGCATTTCACAGTCGGCTGGCTTCATTAGTATTCCATTCACAGGCTGTGCACCATTTGTTTGAGTGAAATTCATACGGTTGCTCTGATGAGACCTGAGATCTAATAAAGAGAACCTGACCATTATAAAGGTTCTTTTTATGGGAATTGTCCTTTATGTGAGTCACCATTTATGCAAATTTAGTACCAGCCGAGCCCTAAACTCAGATCTAAAGCTCTGTTCCAAAACCTGCCTTAATGTCTACATAGGCTCATAAGTGATTGATTTGGAAGACCTTACATCAGCAGCAAGACAAATATTGGGTAAAACTTGGGTAGTCCACTTTTTTCACGACTTTGTAATTTGGAACGCTCTACATACTGTAAATTAATTAATGTAAAACACATGAGATTAGCTAAGCTAACAGTGTGTTATCTGTAATTATTGGGTAAAATTGTCCATTTTTAATCAGATTGAACTTTTTTTGTGCTACTTTTTAGTATTGAATAAAAATATAAATCAAATATATGTTATACTGTATGAAAGATTGAGTTGGCTGTTGATAGCCTCTTTGATTTAGATTGCCAGTTAGATTTGAAACCCACCACAGGGTGTCTGGTAAGAGACTTGGTTAATAGATGTAGTCAACAGGCGTCTTATATCTGGGAGTAACCCTTTTATTTGTCACTACAACACTTGTCGGGTGGTGTATACAGGTATATGTGGTTTTCTACAAAAAACAGAAAATGCACAGAAGTATAAACATACATGGTAATAACCTTAGAAAACAATGTTAGAAAACTGATATACATATATATATATATATACTGAATAGTGGATTAAATACAGCTATTTAAGGATTATTTAGGTGGAACAAAGCTTGTTAGATCATACATTGCCGTAGATTAAACCGCACACAGCTTTGCTATCACATAGACTAGAATATAGCTTAACAGCGGTGCTTTGTCTGGGCTTGTTCCACGCACATGCGCATTAGGTTATTTACAACTTAAGAATACTTAAAAATTAAAGCTTTAACAATTAAAGTGAACGAATCATACATGAAACTTAAATAAATAACATCAATATGAACAACTAAGCATAAAAGTAATATATAGATTGCAACATCAGTTTAAAGACATGTTGCTAGCTTAAATACGCTAATGTACATCAGAATGGAAAAAGTGTATATAAAACAGATTAAACGTAATGCACATATGATAGTTACAAAGATCAAATATCACACACTTACTTTTCATTGACGCACAACACCCGTGAAAGTAATAAATGTATAGTATGCGCAACAGCAGAAATTTAGTGACCACATCGGCGCTCTGACGAACTCAACTCTCAGTGCCGTGGGCGGGATGCTCACCTGTGCGTAGATCGGCGAATTCTGATTGGCTGCTGCACGGGATGCTGCCGCTCTCAGCAAAAGAAAAAGATGTGATCAGCACTCAGATAATTCTGATGAATTAATGGCCTTTTTAACACTGTATGTTATATTTTACCAAATGTCTTTCAACTTTTGTCATTTGAAACACTCCATATAGGCAGCAACTGATTTCAACTGTTTAAATTAGCATGTGGCAAAGCTAACATGTGATTTTAACAAGATATTTAATGAGGTTGAACTTTTCATTGCTAATTTTCAGTACTGAATAATATATAGACCAAATATAAGTAGATTCGGTTCACAAACTGATTTTAGCTGTTTTAAAATAGCTCATTTTTAATAAGATTGAACTTTTTATCGTTGCAGTATTTTTTCGGTATTAAATTTATAGCCTATTTATAGTCAACTTTTTTCTTGACTTTCTTGTTTGGAACGTTATATGTAGACAGCAGAGCTAAGCTAACAGTGTGTTATTCATTAAAAATATTCTTTAAAATAGTCCATTTTTAATTAAATTTAACGTTTTATTGATATTTTTCAGTATTCGGCTCATGATTGATTTTAGCTGTTTGACATTAGCATGTAGCTAAGCTAAGTGTAGCTGCATCTCCATTACCCTTCAAACTGAAAATACGCCCAAAATGGAAACACGTCAATTTCGCATTTTCCATATATCGCAAGTTTTTTTGCTTGCATGAAGTGGTTTTTCAGGCAATTTGAAAGAGGAATATTTCGCAAAACTGCAATGGAAACAGTTTTTTTCACATTTACAGTTGGTGTACGTAAAAGTCACATGATCATTCTTTAATCTACTATAATCTCCCAGAAACACCTCAAACGTGGCCACTCTCAAGTATAAGGGGCTTTCCTTGCCATTAATGCTTGGATAATTTTCACTGCACACATCTGAGATACATTACGGCTCCAACACGGCCTCTCCGCGCTGCTTTGCTAGAGATACACGTCTACATCTCCTTTGATTAAAAAAAAAAATGGCTAGAGCTTTATCTCTTTTACAGAGTTCTAATCTCAAAATACATCTTTGATTATTAGCATATGATATCCTGTTTTCTGCCAACATACTAACGCACAGGAAGCATTTTGAATCAGAAGCCAGTGTTCTTAGGTGAGAAACATTCATCCCACTAAACAAGGGAGAGAGGGAGAGGTTACATCCCATCCAGCTCTGTCTGCAAGAATGTGATTTCTTTCTTGCTTTTTTGTGGCTCTATCAGAATCTCTCCCTGACAGGCCATGCAGCAAGCAGCAAAGCGTGTAATTGTCTTTAGCCACCAACATGACATTGCCTCAGTTGTAAGCCGTTGGTATATACATATATAACCTTGTTCTATTGGCCCAATGCAGCAGCGCTCAGTGTAGCTGTACTAATCGGCTTTCAATCAGAAAGGTTTGTTCGTACGATTAATCAGCATGAGCTTCAGGCTAAAACTAGAGTCCATCATTCAATTTCTCTGCCAGCTTCAATTAGACAACGTGGCTGCCATCCAAAACCAGAATTTTCTGTATATAGCTTGTAAGTTCTGTTAATTTTTGATTAAAATAATATATAGTGCAAATAAATTTTTGTTTATATTGTTAAAAATTATCTAATCATAATTATTTAGCACATAAACAAAGTAAACAATGGCACCAGGATAGTTAAACAGTAGATTAAAATGCTTCACAGCACAGTGACTGCAGTGAGCACACACATTGTAGTTAAAATGTGTATCAATCAAATATAATATTTTTCAACTTTACTATTAAATAGTCTAATAATGTTGTTTATGAGGCAGGTTTTATGTCACCATGGCCGCTGAAGTTGTATCAAATGGAAATATTGGTCATAAAGCAACGGCAGCAACTGTAGCTTAATCTGAATTACAGTTAGAGGCCGTTCACACAGAACATGTTTTTGTCTTCTACTGCTCTTCTTTTCTTATTGTTTTATATGTAAACATGCGCTAGATGGACATGTTTGTCCATTGTGCTTGCATCTCACATCCTTTGCAGCATCTCGCATGGAACATGGTTCTTAAAATCAAGTTTTGTTTTTTATTCCACTTCCCTGCGTCTTGCGCCACTGTTAAGGTTTATTTGAGGTAAATTATCTGAAATTATTTAGTCTGGATTCTGGATTCAACTCTTTTCTGTTTGGGCTTTGTCTTTTTCATGTAATTTTAATAGATTTTAAATTGAAAACATTCCAAAAGGACAAAATAATTTTTTAAACACAAAAATTGGATTTTCCAAAGCAATCTCTCTATTTTTATTTATTTATTTTTTTGTACATAGTGATTACTTTTTGCTCTAGTAGCTCTGTAAACACAAATAGGCTCAGTCACAGTAATTGACACATTTTTCAGTGCAACTTAAACAGGCCAGGCATTAGTTACAGCTACTAAAAATCCTCTTACAATGTGGCTTTTATCTTGCATCCATTGCTGCTTTGGTGGATTACATACACATAACCACAGAGATCTCTTTATTTTTATAGCTATATGTACATCACAAGTACTTTGTCTGTTTTCCACATTGTTGTTATATAATCTACAAAGAAATAACATTTTACTTGTTTGTAACTTATATGGCCACTTAAACTCCTGACTCGTTGAGATAATACGCTCAACAATAGCGCCGGATGGTTTCTGTTCTCCATGTCCAGTACATTTGAGCGTATTATCTCAATTTACTCAGTGATTTTCCTTGAATCACCACATCATGATAAATTACTTAAAAACGACAACATTTATAGTCAGATGCACATTTTTCCAAGAATAAATTAAACAATTTTGAATCTGGTTGAAGCATGTATTAAACTCAACGCAACAACGTAATCCCGATACATTAGGAATAAAGCCATGAATCCGGGTCATCTCTTGTTTAATATGTATTTCCCAGGGCACATTATACAATGTACATTTACACCATCACATTAATAATGCAAAGGAGAGCAAGTAGAAAATACATTACTTTATTATTAATAATAATAATCGTGAAAACATTTCACGTGGAGAGTCATAATGTACAGCCAGCACCAAACAGACAGAATGGCAAAACTAACTGAATTATGTGCCACCATTTAGAATTAAATAAACTATTTGTGATGACCCGAAGATGACACAAAAGGTTAGTTGTGAAATGTTTGCGCTTTGTGGAGTAAATCACTGGCAGTTCAAGCATTATCATAGTATTTAATTTGTAAAAAAAAAAAAAAAAGACTTTGATTACCGAACTTATTCTAGTTAAGTAAGGCTGTTGTTGTCACAGGAAAAACTTTTACTCTGCAAGCACCAATCCGGAAGCCAGAGACACAGAAGTGTGAAAAAGACTAATGAAATCATTCAGTTTGCCAAAATGTGAAATAATTCCGAATTGTCACAACAGAGTGTTGAAATACCTACAAACACTAACAAGATCTGAACTGCATTGCTATAACTGGTTCTTACTGTTTTGAGAACGATAAATCCTTTAAAACAAGCTTTGTGTTCTTTCTAGAATGGTCTTTGAATATTTGAAACAGAGACTTTCTGTGTAAACACTGTTACCTGCGTTTCTCTCACGGCACAGGATCACTTTTCAAACCTTACGACAGACCTAGAACCCAATCTCTCAAATAGGCACAGACTTGCAAAGTGTCACATCAGGTCTGCTTCATTCCTGTCCACAATAACATAAAGAAATAAAGCCTTGTGTTTGTTATTCGACCTGGCTCTTGTCCATTCCCTATGTGCGTTAGGTATAAATAAAACAAATTGCCTGTTTTCTGTTCTAATAGGATTTACATATTGCTCTCAGGTTTCAGGATATGCTGTTAATCGCTGTCGTTTGAAGATCATGTGTCTGCTTTAAGAAATTAAAAGCAGATACGGGAGAAAGGGGTACAGTGTCAGTTTACAGTCAAACGACCCAATTACAGTAATACAGAAGCCCAACAACAGGCTCTGATTGGCTGAGCTGTAACTAGTGTACTTCCCCCAGTCTGACTCACGGCCAGGACATTTCCAGTGCTGTATATACGACATATATTTTCTGTCTGTCATATGTTGGAAATTCAGTAGGTATCTTCCTACTTTGCTGTGTTTTTCTCTCAGTGACTTCTCTCTCAGACTTTATATTTTATGGAGCTGGTATGAAAGTATCAGTGTTTTGATGTTTAAATTACTGGCTATGACATAATGATTATGGGAAATGTGGGTTTTCTTTAATCATCAGCAACTCTATACCACTTGTCCCTACTACAGTGTTTGTCTTGATGTGCCTTGCATGTTACCCAATGCATTCCACCTTCTATTCCAGTATAATCACCATCTTTCACCAAAATGTCAGGCTGCGCTACATTACAATACATCGCTCTCACTTCAACTTAAGAGTGTATTATATTCAATTCAGTGGCCGTTTTTGGGCGTTATGTGTGATGTGAGATTGATAGATTGGCCGATGACCCCTCATGATGATTGCTCTGGTGTGTAAAGCTTGAAAGTATAATAAGATATGATTCAGGATGCTGCGCTGCATCATGTACGAATGATTTACTGCTCTTTTCTTGGCCATGTCTGTCCGAGTTCCTGGTTGTGGACGTATTGACAGTTAAATGAGGTTTTATTACCATTCTGATAGACATTTATGGGGATGCTCTTCTATAATGCAGTCTTTAAAAACATGCGCATTGCAGGCTTTAAAAAACCTATGCAGAATAAGATGAGTAAGAATCAGAAGATGGATTTTCATAAATAAGATACATTTGGTGACTTGTTTTTTTTAAGGTGCAAATCTGATGCAAATCTTTTTTTTTTTTCTTTTGAGACCTATTAGATATTGAATGTTACATAAACTATTAACGAGATATCTGAATCTTCTGAACTGTATCCAACATTTAAAATAATACAGTGTTTCTAATGTTTCTAATTACAAATTTTATTTACCATAAACTTAAAGGAATAGTTCATCCAAACATGAAAATCTGCTGAAAATATACTCACCTTCAGGCCTCCAAGATATAGATGAGTTTGTTTCTTCATCAGAACAGATTTTGGAGAAATTTAGCATCACTTACTCACTAATGGATCCTCTGCAGTGAATGGGTGCCATCAGAATGAGAGTCCAGACAGCTGATAAAAACATCACAATAATTCACAAGTAATCCACAAGAATCCAATGATTTTTAACTTCAAACCATTGCTTCTGGCTAAAATATGAGTCCTCTGTTCATAATATTGCTTTCTCCATTGAAAAAGTAATCTGAATCAGGAGAGAAATATGCACAGATCAACCACCGTTTAAAAGGGAAAACAGTCCAAAGCAGCTCTAAAAAAATATGTTGTTGGATTTTGAAGTGAGAAGACAATGGGGGATGGATTTTTTCACTGGAGGAAGCGTTATTATTTTTGGCCAGAAGTAAGTTTAAAGTTAAATGGTATCTTAAAAATTTACTTTTTCAGTGTTTCAGAACCTCTTTTGTTCCCTGTTAATGGAAAGTGCCTTATGATATTACCCAGATTTCTTTCTCTAAGGGTATTTTGCAGAGATCACATGAGCAGCTGGTGAAAATCTTCCTGTTGGTTGGTAGTGGTTGGTATTGTGTCTCTTTCTGTGGCTGTAATACCCATCTAATGATGAAAGATAAGGCCACAGTTAGTAAGTAATTAAGTAAAATTTAATTTATATAGCACTTTTAAAGCTTCAACGCACAAAGTGCTTTACACAATATAAAAACACAATCATAAAAGAAACATTTATGAAGAGCTGTACACAATGTGATAAATATATTAAGAGAAAAGAAATAATAATAAAAATAAAAATTCACAAAGTATTATAGGCACATCTATACAAATATGTTTTCAATCGACCTTTAAAAACAGGCAGACAATCAGATGATCTAATATCCGCTGGCAAACTATTCCATAGTTTTGGAGCCCTCACTGCAAATGCCCTATCTCCTTTTATTTTAAATCTAGTTCTTGGAACTACCAGCAAGTCATTAAAAGAGGATCTAAGACATCTCCCTGTTTCGTACGGTTTCAGAAGCTCAGTTAAATGCAAAGGTGCCAAGCCGTTTAAAGCTTTATATGTCAATAAAATAATCTTGAAATCAATCCTAAAATAAACAAGTAACCAATGTAAAGAAGCTAAAACAGGTGTAATATGATGATATAACTTTGTTCGTGTCAATAGTCTAGCTGCAGCATTCTTCACTAATTGTAACCGTGATAAATTACGATGGTTCAAAGAAGAAAACAAGGCATTGCAATAGTCAAGACGAGAAGAAATAAAAGCACGAATAAGCTTCTCTGTATCATTAAAATTTAAAAACCGTCTCACCTTGGACATATTTCTTAACTGATAAAAACAAGATTGAACCAACTTCTTGACATGGAATTCAAAGTTTAAATTCATATCAAAATAAATACCCAAATTTCTTACCACCTGCTTATTATTAGGAAAAACCCTACTTAGAGCAAGCTCAATCTGATTTTTACTTGAGCTCTGACAAATTATCACCACTTCGGTCTGTTTTTCAGTATTTACCTGCAGAAAGTTTAAAGCCATCCAATTTTTTAAATCTATTAAACATGCTTGAAGAACATCAAGACTATTTAGATCCTTAGAACTCAATGATAAATATAACTGTAAATCATCTGAATAACACTGAAAATTTATATTATGTCGTCGAATTACCGCACCTAACGGAAGCATGTAAATTGAAAACAAAATTGGTCCTAATAGGGATCCCTGCGGAACTCCACATACAACTTCAGAACGTTGAGATACTTCACCTGCAACTAACACTTCAAATGTCCTATTTGACAAATAAGACAAAAACCAATCCAACGCCGTCCCTGAAACCCCGACCCATGTTTCCAATGTATTAATTAAAATAGAATGGTCAACTGTATCAAAAGCTGCAGTCAAATCTAATAAAACTAAAACTGAACATTCACCAGCATCCTCTGCCATCAATAAATCATTTGTCACTTGTAAAAGGGCAGTTTCAGTGATATGGTCAGCTCTAAAACCAGACTGATATTTCTCAAAAATATTATTCTTAATGGTCATGGACTTTCCTGTGAAAGTGAATAAGCCTCACCGTGATGTGTAGGTGCCCTTAGGCGAAGAAACATCCTCTTGTCATATCAACATATCAAGTGACCTGATCACTATCACACATAGCTGAGGTACTGACAGGTTGTTGCCCTTCTAATCTGCAATCAGAGAAACTACAATGAATTGGGCTGAAGCATACCATAGAGGCTGTGTCCATGAAAGGGGTTAATGAGATGTTTAATACATTACATTCTAATGGCCATTATAGGCTCCGCTTATTCTTCAGCAATGAACCATTACTGGCTTTTATCTCATGTCCCCAGAGTGCATTGCAACCCTCTGCTTCCATTACCCATTCACTGGGTGCTTTAATGCACCGGGATTCTTTGAATAAACTGCAACATATATCACATAAAAATTAGCTTGATGGTGTTAAACACATGGGGCTTTGGGTGGTTGCTAGGGCATTGCCATGTGGTCACTAAGGTGTTTTGAGTGGTTTAGCATGTTGCTGTGTGGTTGCTAAGATATTTTGAATGGTTTGAGTGTTGTGTGGTCATTAAGGTGTTTGAGTGTTGCTATGTGTTTGCTAAGGTGTTCTTAGTGTTTTAGTGTGTTGTTATGTGGTTGCTGAGGTATTCTGAGTGTTTTAGTGTGTTGTTCTATGTTTGCAGATGTATTCTTAGTGTTTTAGTGTGTTGCCTTTGGATGCTTAGGTGTTCTGAATGTTTAGGTGTGTTGCTATGCTGTAACGAAGATGTTCCGAATAGTTTAGAGTCTTATTTTGTTGCTAAGGTTTTCTTAGTTGCTAGGTATGTTGCTATTTGGTTACTGAGGTGTTGTGAATGATTTAGTGTGTTGCTATGTGGTTGCTGAGGTATTCTTAATTCTTAGTGTTTTAGTGTGTTGCTTTTGGTTGCTTAGGTGTTCTGACTGTTTAGGTGTGTTGCTGTGCTGTACCAAAAGTGTTCTGAATAGTTTAGAGTCTTATTTTGTTGCTAAAGTGTTCTTAGATGGTAGGAATGTTGCTATTTGGTTACTGAAGTGTGCTGAATGTTTTATTGTGTTGCTATGTGGTTGCTGAGGTATTCTGAGTGGTTTAACATGTTGCTAAGTGGTTGCTAAGGTGTTGCTGGGTAGTTTAGAATGTTGTTGTGTTGTTGTCAAAGTGTTTTGAATGGTTTAGAGCATTGCTATGCAATATCTAATGTGTTCTGAATGATTTAGAGTGTTGCTGTGTGGTTGCTAAGGTATTGAGAGTGTTTTAGTGTGTTGCTTTGTGGTTACCGAGGTATTCTGAGTTTAACATGTTGCTATGGTGTTTTGAGTGGTTTAGAGTGTTGTTTTGTGGTTGCTAAAGTGTTCTTAGTTTCTAGGTGTTGCTAAGTTGTTGCTAAGGTGTTTGAATGGTTTAACATGTTGCTGTGTGGTTGATAAGATGTTTTGAATGATTTGAGTGTCGCTTTGTGGTTGCTAAGCTGTTCTGGGTGTTTTAGTGCATTCATATGTGGTATCTAAGGTGTTCTAAATGTTTAAGAGTGTTGCTATATGGTTGCTAAGGTGTTATTAGTGTTTTAGTGTGTTGCTATGTGGTTGCAGAGGTATTCTGAGTAGTTTAGCATGTTTCTATGTGCTTGCTAAGATGTCCTGAGGGGTTTAGAGTGTTGCTGTGTGGTTGCTAAGGTGTTCTGACTGTTTAGATATGTTGCTATGCTATATCTAAGGTGTTCTGAATGTTGTTGTTGTTAAGGTGCTCTTAGTTGCTAGGTATTTTGCTGTGTGGTTACTGAGGTGTTCGGAATGTTTTAGTGTGTTGCTGTGTTGTTGTCAATGTGTTTTGAATGGTTTAGTGTGTTGCTGTGTGGTTTCTAAGGTATTTTGAATGGTTTGAGTGTTGCTGTGTGGTTGGTAAGGTGTTCTGAGCAGTTTAGAGTGTTTTACGGTATTTAAGTTATTCTGAATGTGTTGAGTGCTTCTGTGTTGTTGCTAAGGTGTTGGAGTATTTAGTTGTGTTGCTGTGTGGTTGCTAAGGTGTTTTGAGTGTTTAGGTGTGTTGCTATGTGGTTACTAAGGTGTTTCAAGTGTTTATGTGTGCTGCTATGTGGTTGCTAAGGTGTTTTGCATGTTTAGGTGTGTTGCTATGTGGTTACTAAGGTATTTTGAGTGTTTAGGTGTGTTGAAATGTGGTTACTAAGGTGTTTTGAGTGTTTAGTTGTGTTGCTGTGTGGTTGCTAAGGTGTTTCGCGTGTTTAAATGTGTTGCCATGTGGTTACTAAGGTGTTTTGAGTGTTTAGGTGTGTTTCCATGTGGTTACTAAGGTATTTCAATGTGTTGCCATGTGGTTACTAAGGTATTTTGAGCATTTAGCTGTGTTGCTATGTGGTTGCTGATGTTTTCTGAGTAGTTTAGCATGTTACTATGTGCTTTGGTAAGGTGTTCTGAGTGGCTTAGAGTGTTGTTATACGTTTTCTAAATGATTTAGTGTGTTGCTGTGTGGTTGATAAGGTATTGAGAGTGTTTTAGTGTGTTGCTTTGTGGTTACTGAAGTGTTCTGAGTGGTTTAATATATTGCTATGGTGTTCTGAGTGGTTTAGAGTGTTGTTTTGTGGTTGCTATGGTGTTCTTAGTTTATAGGCGTTGCTAAGTTGTTGCTAAGGTGTTCTGAGTTGGTTAGAATGTTGCTGTGTTGTTGTCTAGGTGTTTTGAATGGTTTAATATATTGCTGTGTGGTTGCTAAGATGATTTGAATGGTCTGAGTGTCACTTTGTGGTCGCTGAGGTGTTCTGAGTGTTTTAGTGCATTCATATGTGGTATCTAAGGTGTTCTAAATGGTTAATAGTGTTGCTATATGGTTGCTAAGGTGTTCTTAGTGTGTTGCTATGTGGTTGCAGAGGTATTCTGAGTAGTTTAGCATATTACTATGTGCTTGCTAAGATGTCCTGAGGGGTTTAGAGTGTTGCTGTGTGGTTGCTAAGGTATTGAGAGTGTTTTAGTGTGTTGCTTTGTGGTTACTGAAGCGTTCTGAGTGGTTTAATATATTGCTATGGTGTTCTGAGTGGTTTAGAGTGTTGTTTTGTGGTTGCTACGGTGTTCTTAGTTTATAGGCGTTGCTAAGTTTTTGCTAAGGTGTTCTGAGTTGTTTAGAATGTTGCTGTGTTGTTGTCTAGGTGTTTTGAATGGTTTAATATATTGCTGTGTGGTTGCTAAGATGATTTGAATGGTCTGAGTGTCGCTTTGTGGTCGCTGAGGTGGTCTGAGTGTTTTAGTGCATTCATATGTGGTATCTAAGGTGTTCTAAATGGTTAATAGTGTTGCTATATGGTTGCTAAGGTGTTCTTAGTGTGTTGCTATGTGGTTGCAGAGGTATTCTGAGTAGTTTAGCATATTACTATGTGCTTGCTAAGATGTTCTGAGGGGTTTAGAGTGTTGCTGTGTGGTTGCTAAAGTGTTCTGACTGTTTAGGTGTGTTGCTATGCTGTATCTAAGGTGTTCTGAATGTTGTTGTTGTTAAGGTGCTCTTAGTTGCTAGGTATGTTGCTATGTGGTTACTGAGGTGTTTTGACTGGTTTAGTGTGTTGCTGTGTGGTTGGTAAGGTGTTCTGAGCAGTTTAGAGTGTTTTACGGTATTTAAGTTATTCTGAATGGTGTAGAGTGCTTCTGTGTTGTTGCTAAGGTGTTTTGAGTATTTAGGTGTGTTGTTGTGTGGTTGCTAAGGTGTTTTGAGTGTTTAGGTGTGTTGCTATGTGATTACTAAGGTGTTTCGAGTGTTTACGTGTGTTGCTATGTGGTTGCTAAGGTGTTTCACGTGTTTAGGTGTGTTGCCATGTGGTTACTAAGGTGTTTTGAGTGTTTAGGTTTGTTTCCATGTGGTTACTAAGTTGTTTTGAGTGTTTAGGTGTGTTGCCATGTGGTTACTAAGGTATTTCAGTGTGTTGCCATGTGGTTACTAAGGTATTTTGAGCATTTAGGTGTGTTGCTATGTGGTTGCTAAGGTGTTTTGAGTGTTTAGGTGTGTTGCTATGTGGTTGGAAAGGTGTTACTGGTGTGTTACTGTATTATGTGTGGTTTGAATAGTTCTAGTGTTGATATATGGTTGCTAAGGTGGTTGTTAGTTGGTTGCACTCTATTAGTATAGGGGTTGTTCCTTCAGTGTAAGTTTATGGGAATTTTCAGCTGTTTTATTGTTCACCAGACAAAATTGTACATCTGCTGGATTAGAAAAGTAACAGTATGAATCTCTCCTCCACATTATTTGCGGTCTCATCATGTACTTTCTCACGTATATAATGAATAAACTGAAATCTGAAATATGTCTTCCACTTGAGTTTTGTTTTGTCAAGCAGCTTGCAAACCTCATTTGCATAAGAACTCCTACTTCCAACGGCTCGTTTAGGGATGTTGTTTTTCATTTCTATAGTGCTGAGCTGTCATCCAGTGTTTCGTAAGTGCTTCCAGCTCTTACATAAGATGCGCTAGCCCAGTTTGATTCATGTGGATGGGTTGTCCCTCTGCAATGACACTGAGATTGGTTTTGATAACAGGGCCAGTGGAGCACGAGAAACAAAATGGACAATCACTGGCAAACCTAATGGAGTCTTGTACTTTATCACCTTCATAAAACACTCCGTTTCTCCTTTTCCCCACACACAATCCACCGGGCTGTTATGCAAGGTTAGCGTAGGGTTATCGGCAATCGTTATGAATTGCCTTGTATTTCCTTGCATCCTGATTGGATGCCTGTGGTGCAACATGAAATGTGTCTCTTTTCTTGTAACTACAGCAGTACAAGATATAGTATGTACTGTACAATCATCAATACTAAAAATATTTCCACAGCCTCAGTTAATAACATGTCTAGCAAAGCTTTTTGTCAGAAAACATATTATCATGTGTCATAATATAAATATAATGGGCTGCAGTTATTGTGTGTTTTTTATTCATTTCTGCAAGCAATCACTGATGTGTGTTTAATCACCTCAGTGTAGTTTACTCCAGGACAAAGTAGTGTTTCGTATTAAGCTGTCTATGTTTACTTTATCTCTTTAGAGATTTTTTTTTTGTAGCAGTATACTGTGATATCAACCTCCTTTTATCTTGTTTTGTTTCCTTGTTTGTTTGTTTTTTATTATTCATTATTTATATTTTGTGTTTTATTTTTGTTTGTTTGTTAGTTTTTTGTTGAACTTGCTTTTTGTTTAATTTCAATTCTACTTTGTTTTTGTTTTGCTTGGTCTTTAGCAAACAAAAAGGCTGAAAAATGTCTTGTTTTTTACTTGTATATGACTGTCAGTGCAAAATATTGTTTTCTTTCCTACACAAAGCTTCATCCACTTTCTATATCGTCCTGTGTCCCTGCGGTCCTGATTTTTACTGAACATCTGCTATCATCTCTGCGCAAGGTTTTTTTTTATTTAATTTTTTTTTTTTTTATTACTGCTGCAAAGGCCTATTACAGTGTCCGCTTCCCTCTGTCTTGTTGCCATGCTCAGAATGAGTCATCAGTTCACCGTTTGCTGGCGAGCCTCCAAAACTCTTTGTGCAGAACAAATAAACAAAGCAGCCTTGTGAAATCTGCCTGCTTAGTCAAGAGCATTACTAATTCCTCTTATACTTGAGTGCTTAATTATGATGGGTTAGTGTGATTAGCAATTGAGTTTCACAGAATGTGTGAAATGCATTTAGTTTTATCCATTGAGGTCATTTAAGGATTAAATATAAACCAATGCTAATGGAAACGGTGAAAAATGTTGTTTCTTGCAACTTGTCAACTTGCTTTTTTCATTAGTTTTTATTTATTTATATTGCTGTCATTGCAACAACAAAGAAACAAAACAATAAATGGGTTGTTTTGTTTTTGTTCTGTTTTTTTTTTTGTCTAAAAAAATAAACATTTTCTATTGTTGTTTCTTTGTTTTTCCTTTTCATATTGTTTTTGTTTAGTTTAGCTTTTTGTTTTGTTTTCATTTGTTTTTCTTTTGTGTTAATAGATTATAATTCCTCCCCAAATATTTCATCTTAACTTGCTATTTGACAAGGTATATCATAGTTAACTAAAACTAAAACCATATAAAAGTTTACTTAAAATAAGATAAATATTAACTGAAATAAAATATTTTTAAAAAAAAGCTTTTTTTTCAACTATTTGCCAAGACAGCATTTCTCATTTTCCCTTGAAGTACTAAAGTAACTAAAACTAAATAAATCAAAACTAATAAATAAAATTAATAAAGCCTGTAAACTATTAAAAGGACAAAAACACTCAACAAAATTACTAAAATTAAAGTGAAAACATAAAATATAAAAATAAAATCTAATTCAAAATATTACTAAAAACTATAAAATTATACTAAAATAACATTCTTCTGGACTCATGCTATATTATATCTTCTTTCTCAGTAAATCAGTAGATTTAAAATACCATCACACAGTACTGTGGTCTTCTCTATTATGTTTCAAATGAGTCATTTTGTTTTATTCTCATTTTGTGAATAAAACTAATGAGGTCTGATTCAAAAGATGATCTGAGAAGAAGTCAGAGGAACAGCAATGAACTGCAGTAACCAGTTCTCACTTTTTCTGCATTGCAGCTTGCATGGACGATACCACGAACTGGCTCCACATTTGGTTCCAATGGACTACACAAACGACCCTGATGTTAAAATCCCTTTAGCTCTCATAGTCAACATGCCGGAACTGAAGGTAATGCTAACTGTTCACTATAGAACTCCACTTCCAGTTTGCATACAACGGCATAAGGGGAGCAGAAATATTCTCGTTCTCTTGTTTAAGCAACATGATGCTTGTGCAATGACCCTCTCTGCACTTTTAGTTTATATCAGATATAATAGACACTAGTTTTTATAGGGCAAAATTGGTTTTTAATGGCCACGCTGGCTGGGCTGTTTATATGACAATGCACAAGCGGTGGTAGTGAGGGATATTACACCACTATGCTTGTGAAAGTTAACACTCCATGAGATGGTGCCGTTTCAGCAAATTATGTTAGCGCTTTAGATTTTCCATGGTTGTAAAGACGCATACGTTTAATCAGACTACAGCGTCAAAAGATCATTTATAGGATTAGTCAATAAGAGCATTAGCATTATGCTAGTATTAAAGTAATAATTATGTTACTTTATAGAGGTAACACTTTATTAGCACCATTCCTGAGCTGATTATAGTAAAACTCTTTCAGGTTATCTCCTTTCTAAGATGATCTTTTTTTTTTACTCTGTAAAGCCTACTGTATCATATTTGATATGCAAATATCAGAGGCCTCTAAATTATCAGTATGATCAAAACTTTGCTGAAAAAACTGTTTTTCAATCTACTACATGGCCTCTGTCGTTTATAGGTTATGCTTTTTTAGCAAGCAAAGGGACTTAGTATAATTGTAAACACATTATTTGCTTCATATTGTCACTATATGAGCTATAAAAACCTGATGTATGTATATGATGTAAATGTGATACTCAACAAAAAGATATGCATATTTTTTACATTTTTTAGTCTAAAAGTTCAATATAATTAAAAAAAATTGATGTTTTTGACTATTATTTCATATGTCAGACTTGACAGGGTTAAAAATGTTCAGTCAAGCCAAGGATTCATTATTACGGTCATATCGCTGATCCAATCTCACCTTTCCTTAATAATTCAGACCCAACCCTCAGTCAGTCAAAATTTGTCAGATGTTACGGCTCCAGAATGAGACCCATTATGTCCCTCTTTCTGGAGACATAATTTTACCACCCTCTAAAGCCGTCAGATGGATGAAGGAGCTATAAACCCAACCCTAGGAGGTGGATGATACTGATGGAGACCACTCAAGCTTGGATTGATGGGGTGCGACAGCTTCCAGTTTGCAAAGATCCTCTCAGCCTTCATAAACGTAAATCTCTGACCCTTCAGTCTGATAATTAGCCTTTTTGTGCAAAAGTGAAGTGATTTAACACATCAGAGCATCAGAGTTTTTTGACATTACACATGGATGGATGTTCTCTTTGATGTTACCCATAAGGCAATCTAATCCAATTTTCTTCATTTCGAATGAATACAATCTGATTTCAGATTCTGAAAGTTTTGTTTATATGAACCCATAAACCTTGCAATCCGATTTCATGTTAATTTACATGTGCATTACATGTATTTCAAACAAAAGTTAGTGCAATAATGTCAATAATCACAGTTTTTGCCTTGATTTTTTTAGCAAATATTTAATAAATATTCAGTTTCCTCCACTGACCAGTTTGGAATATGTAAGATGTAAAACATATGTAAATATTAATCATGTGTGCAAAGTATTTTTTAAATCCAATTAAGAAAATAGTCAGATTCAAGTATTTACATGCTTAATTTTTTTCCTATTGATCAGATTTATTTAAGGGCTTCACCTTCCAATCCGATTTAAATTTCATTTGATAGCTGTGTTTACATGAAGGCTGTTCAGTCCGATTGAGTCATCATTCTGATTACTAACAGAACATTTGGTTGCATGTAAACATAGCTAATGTGAAATCATGCCTGAAATTCCTTCAAGATGAACTGTGGTGCTTGCTATGGCTCATACTTAGGACTTGAACTAACCCCTAACCTGAAGTGACATATCCAGTGCTATGTGTGCTACTAACAAAAATTATACCTCAAATCATATGTGTAAAACTTAATATTTTGACCTTACAGATGGTAAAACAGGCACAAAAATATCACCTGGTGTAGTTTTAATTATGCACAGGTTGTTGAGTGTTTAAAGCAGAGCTAAAACATCAGGGTTGATCCTGCTCTGCTGTGTTCATGCTACTGTTCCCAGAGCTGTTGAGTCAGCTAGTAGCACAGGGCATAAAAATTCCTTTAGGCCAATAGCCAGTTAGAAATATATGGGCGCCAGTTTGGGGAGTCAGCCTTTCTACATTTTATACATGACTCACTCAGCAAAACTCCCTCTCCTGCACACATGCTTATGTACAGCCACACATTTGCACTCTATAGCCTAGATACAATCTAACTATGTTTTCTGCATCTACATTGATTTTTAAGGGGAACTGTATTAACTTAATAGTTTGTAAATTATTTCAAGGAATAGCGTGGTATTATATGGTTTATTACATGGTATTTTTATGTTAACATCATTGTACCTTTTGTACCATTGTTCTATAAAATTAAAAATCGTAGGTTTTCATAAGAATATCCAGATAATTTTTGCACAGTGTTGATATTGTTAACTAAAACAATTACAATCATTTTGAGTCATTGAAATTAAGCTGAAACTGAGTTGAAATACTGAAAATACTAAAATACAATTAAATCAAAATAAAAATTAAAGTTGAATAGAAATAAAAAACTAATAAAAATGATGAAAGCACATAACAAATTTGCTAAAACAAACTAAAATTAAAATGAAAACTGAAAATATGAAAGTATATCAAAATATTACTAAATACAAAGTTCTGTCATGAAACTCATCATTACTCACATGGCACAGCTGATTGATTTAGTTTTGCATCAGCAGCCAATAAGCTTGCTGCTCAACATTCAAAAACTTGGCTAGTGATTGGTGTATCAGTTCTTCAGAAACCCTCCACCTTCCCCAGCTCCACCTGTATAGATCTGCTACAGGGTGATTTTATGTATGTTACATATGGGGGTGATTTCATATGTTACATGTGCATCACTAAAATTACACTGATATTGCAGCCCCGTAGTTCTTTTTATAGTGTAAACCTAATAAACCTAATAAAACATTCAATTTCTGTTTTCTAGGAGAATCCATTTAGGAATCGGATTGTGGAATCGTTCTCTGAAGACGGCCAGGGGAACCTCAGTTTCAACGACTTTGTGGATATGTTTTCAGTTCTCAGCGAGATGGCTCCTAGAGAACTGAAAGCCATTTACGCTTTTAAAATATATGGTAAAAGTCATGTTTATTAACTCAAGTACAGTCCACAAGAACAAAAATATAACATTTTTTATAGTGTGATTGTCGCAATGCACAGTTTTAGAGGTTGTAATAAACATTTATATTGCAACTTTCATAAACGCTGCAGCAACTTTATAACATGAACGCCTTTTGTGGTTAACTCTTATCATTGTGTTTTGTTCTTAGACTTCAATGTGGATAATTACATCTGCAAAGAGGACTTGGAAAAGTCTTTAAACAAGTTAACGAAGGAGGAGCTAACACCAGAGGAGGTTAATCTGGTGTGTGTGAAGGCCATTGAGGAGGCCGACCTGGATGGAGACAACAAGCTCTCCTTTGCCGATTTTGAGAATATGATCTCCAGGGCTCCTGACTTTTTAAGGTAAGATCAATGGTTGTAATAAAGTGACTTATTTCCTCAGATGTATTCTAACCAGAGTTCAGTTTGCTGTTATTACTTATTATAAATTGTAATTTAAAGTTAGGGTTTTGGTGCTTCAGTCTATCATAAATGATGGAGAATGCGGGCACAATTCTCATTATATCATTTCATTCATCACTAACATAGATTGAATAAAATAGTCAAATCTAACTTATAAATGACAGTTTAATGCTCATTAGTACTGTGGTGTTAGCTTATCAACATGCTAACATCAAACTCATTGAAATCTACTGAATCTATTGAAATAATTTGCGAGTTGCATCTACAATATTTGTATGATGAATAGATTTGCTGCCTGTGTAGCATTTCCCAAATCAATTGTTTATTAGCTTCTTTTTTGGATAGCATGCTACCTAGCATGCTAGGTGCTGCTTATGTACTAGTTACTAGTTTGTACTTAACAGTACTAATGACGCTCATCATTTTAGTGGGAGTTAATGTGC
Organism: Spinibarbus caldwelli; assembly: GCA_039654775.1. Classification (NCBI taxonomy): domain Eukaryota; kingdom Metazoa; phylum Chordata; class Actinopteri; order Cypriniformes; family Cyprinidae; genus Spinibarbus; species Spinibarbus caldwelli. The sequence continues at coordinate 15,647,001 of CM077265.1, read as the reverse complement.
TCACATCAGACATACTATGTCCAGTAAAGCCAGTTATGCTAGTTGCTAACATTGCTAACGGTTAGCTCTCTACTCTATAAGCACACTGCTATAATTTGGCTGCAGTGAGCTTAAATATGCTTTATGGGGCAAGAGTTCTTCTGCTTGGCTTTTACAGACTTTTTTGGACTGCACAGCTGTCCCTCACTGACCACATGATTGAGAGGGACAGGAAGGTTTTGTACATCATTTGGAGACCTGAATGCCAAACAAATCTACAATTGCTTTCAGCAGCTGTCAGTCAAAGAGAGAATTATTTTCTTGAAAACTCACAGAAAGTTAACATTCAATGGATTTATGCTCTTAGGATTCTGCTGGCTGTACATTTTTTTTTTACTTAAAGGTGAGGTGTGTCATTTCTGCACTAACAAATTATGGAATAAACAGAAAACAACAGTGTTTATATGACTCAGCAATTTAACACTTTAACAGGAACATGTACCCCTAAATCAGATCTCATAGACACATTTATTATAGGGTTTAAGGATAAACAGTGCTACAAGAGACACTTGTTACCGAAAGGAATTAATTAAGTGCTGTTGCATAATCACTGAGTGGCCAATTCACTAAACACTTATGCCACTTTTGCACATGGTGTTTCAACACTAACCACTTTTTTCACTAACCACTCACAGTCCAGCTTAACCAGGTGCTAAATGCTGTAAACTCTGTGTACCATTCAAAAGTTTGGAAGTAATGGCTGTTGTAAATGGCTGTTTTGCATCACATGAATAAATTACATTTTAAAATATATTATAATAGAAAACTAAAATAGAAATAAATTACAATATTACATATTTTATTATATTTTTTGATAAAATACATGCAGCCTTGGTGAACAAAAGAGACTTAATTCAAAAACATTTTTAAAAACCTTACAACCTGAAGCGTTTGACTGGTAGTAAAATATTATTTTTTAAATAAATAAATAAATAAGCTATATATATATATATATATATATATACACTTTTTGGCCATTTTTATGCAAGTTCCCTGACGATGCAAGTTTCTTTAGTGAATCAGTTGTGAGAAAAAAACACAGATAGAAACATATAGAAACCAATAGGCACAATTCAGTCTTTGTAAAGTCCTTTTTCACTGTTTTAAACATTCATTCAAATGACAGTAAAAGGTGACATTTGTTTAAAACTGTCCTTTTAAGAGAAAAAAGGACTTCCCCCAAGTGACGCATGCACAGGTGGTTAATGTCTATTGTTGAAGATCTATGACAAAGGTTTGAAACTCAATTCTTTCTGCTATTTGATCTGGTTGAATTCCAAATTTATTTTAGAATCAATTTTATTATCAAAATGCCATCAGAAGCCATCTGCTCCTCATCCTGGTTCTTCTCAAATACTTTTTAATATCACATTGCTCAATTTTCATCAGTTACCAGTGAGACAGCAAAAAATTGACTTGCGTGGTTAAGACTATAAAACACAAATCCTAAAATATATATCCTGGGTTTGTCACTTTTTTGGACTTCAAAATGATGCCATCGCTTTAGGGACATGAAAGGGCATAATTTGATTTTGACTAGCCCTTATGTTTTTATCTCTAATCTAATATGCCGTTTCTGTCTTTGTCGTCTTTCTGTACTGCAGCACCTTCCATATACGAATCTAAAATGGCTTCAGTGGAAGACACCAATGCTGATGTTCCTTGAACAGACAAGTCCACATCGGAGGATCAATGTCTACTGTTGTTTTCCTTTCATTTTTGGAAGCACACTTGACAGGATTACTGACAAATGCATGGCTGTTTCTTCACCAATGAAAAGTCTGGATCAGAAATCCCTAGTGTTTTCAGAAAGAGGAAATGGAAAGTTGAGGCCTTTTGTGGGTTTAACCCACACACCTCGTCCTGGAGTAAAACTAATGTGGATGTAAACCACTTTTATGGGCTTCTACCAATGTCCGTGGCACATTAGACACAAATTTAACTCACTCTCTCACTTATAAGACTCTTATTTGGGATCAAATAAATCACTGGACAGTTTTCATTCAGGAAGGGACAAACAAACTGGACAAGAGAGTGAGAGAGAGGGCTACAAGCACATTATTGGCATCAGCGCCACCGAGACGGTGTTTTCTACAGCTATGCAATCTTTCTCCATAAAATGCATGAATTAGATTACCTTCCCCAACTTTTCCCGTTCCCTAATGTCCCTACAGCTTTGCCATTTCACAATCTAATTGCTTATAGAACTGGAGCATGATGACAATCATATCTAAATGTTCTCCAGTTGAATGAAGGGCTCTGTCATCATATATTCTCTAATTGTCTTCTCTGCCATTCACTCTCCACGTATTTGTTCCACGTGCAGATCCCTCTATCCCTTCTGTCCTAAATTGTGTTAGTGTCAAACTGTCTCTTACCTTTTTTTCAGTATTTGATGTGATAGAGGGCATTTGACTTAACTTTTAATAAAGGTTTTCTGTCGATTGTTGACTGAGTCCATCTATTAATGTTTTGGGGTTAATGCTTAATTATGTGACAAAAGAAATGTATTATTTAAAGGGTTAGTTCACCCAAAAATTAAAAGTCCATCATCATTTACTCACTCTCATGTTGTTCCAAACCTGTATCATGTTCTTTGTTCCTTAGAACACAAAAGAAGAAATTACGAAGAATGTTCACGCTGCTCTTTTCCAAAAAGGATAAAAATCACCACAAACAGTAGTCCATGTGACTCATGCACTATATTGCAAGTTTGTTTTTTGTTGTTGTTTTTTTGAGGGAAAGATCATAATTTATGACTCTATTCACTGACACTGGTAGTCTCATGAACATGCATCCAAGACTGACACGGAAGATTGTTGAATAAAGTCGTTGTTGTTTTCTTTGCGCACAAAAAGTATTCTCGTAGCTTCATAACATTACGGCTGAACCACTGATGTCACATGGACTATTTTAACAATGTCCTTACTACCTTTCTGGGCCTTGAATGTGTCAGTTGCATTGCTGTCTATGCAGGGTCAGAAAGCTCTCAGATTTCATAAAAAATATCTTAATTTGTGTTACAAAGATGAAAGAAGGTTTTGCGGGTTTGGTACGACAAGAATTTTCATTTTTGTGCGAACTATCCCTTTAAATCTCATTTGTGCTCCATTTTGAGAATTAAAGGGATAGTTAACTTCCAAATGAAAATTCTGTCATCATTTACTCATTCTTACATTACTTTTTTGTGGAATGCGAAAGAAGATATTTTGATAAATATGTTGTTTTTTTCCATTGAATGAAGATCAGTGGTGTCCAAAACAACTTTGAATAGACAAAAACAGCACTGAGTCATTTGTCAAGTCTTCTTTTCATGTTCCACAGAATAAAGAAAGTTTGGAATGATCTGAGTGAGTAAATGATGACAGAATTTTAATGTTTAGGTAAACTATCCCTTTAAAATTCAGTATCTCACTTGGAAAAACACATTACTGTAAATATCCATATAGAAGAGCACTGAACTTTTTATCAGGACGATCCATCTGGAACACCTTGTGACTTGCTCATGGTGGAGGAGTTTTCTGGTTACCATTCTATCAGTTTTCTGGTTACCATTCTATCCCTAATTACTTAAAGTAAGAGATGCTTTTTGATTTTTTATTATACATATTTGAACTGTACATTTTTGCATATTTGAATATAATTTTAGCCGGACCCCAGACTTGGCCCTGGTTGTTTCTTTGTGCTCTTAATTGTTTTTTCATGAAAACATCTCATAATATAAGGCTAGCATATTGAACCCATTTCATCATCTGCTGGGGGGAAATCTGAATGCTTATAAAGGTTATAGATCATCTTTCCTCAACAAACCACACAATTTAGAAGTATATTTCATGTTTGTAGCACAAAGTTTAAAACAGCAACAAAATGATCTTAAAGGGATAATTCACCCAAAAATAAAAATAATTTACACACCCTTACGTTGTTCCGAACCTGTATGACATTCTCTTTTTTGTTGAAAAATGTCTTTGTTTTGTTTTTATCCATAAAATGAAAGTCAACAGGCTCAGTTTTCTGGTTACCATTCTATCCCTAATTACTTAAAGTAAGAGATGCTTTTTGATTTTTTATTATACATATTTGAACTGTACATTTTTGCATATTTGAATATAATTTTAGCCGGACCCCAGACTTGGCCCTGGTTGTTTCTTTGTGCTCTTCTCATTCTAGTTCAAGTCCCATTCAGCTGTGAACCAACGAGCCTTAACAATAAAGATGGGCCAACAATGATTCTTCAGCCTATCCTGTCGTATTCCACTTTAATGACTTTTTAAGCTGAATGAGATCGTTAGGAGCAGCGCTGCCTCAGCACTCGTATGATTATACACAGCACGCTTTGAGCCTGGTAAATCTCCACCCAGAGATGCACAGAGCTGTCCTTGGCCATATTAGCAAGTTCAGCTGATGATTTACTGGGTCAGACACTTCCTGTCCTTTTAAGAGAGTCCAACATTGATTCAAATGCTTAAGATTGGTTTTCAAGGAGATATAAATGTATATGTTGAGATTTTGTTTTTGAGGACGACAGGGTGAGTATGTGATCCTGCTGATCTTGTAATGTCTTACAATGTGTGTTGTCCAGTCATACATTGTCTTCATTATTATTTTCATTTTGGGTTGTCAGGGGATTGCTAAATGGTTGCCATGATTTTCTAGGAGTTTGCTATGGCGTTGCAAGGCTGTTTTGGGTGGTTGCTAGGTCAGAGTTTCACCTCAAGTCAATAGATATAGTTGATATCTATTATGTTTGTATAATACATTTACATTTATGCATTTAGCAGACGCTTTTATCCAAAGCGACTTACATAGCATTCAAGTTACAGTTTTTACATTTGATCAGCTTTTTGCTTTCCCTGGGAATCGAACCCACGATCTTGACATTGCTAGCGCCATGCTCTACTATTTGAGCTACAGGAAAGCTTTAAAAATAATAAATAAAAAAACAACAATAAACAATAAACAATAATAAATAAAAAAACAATAATAAAAGTTTGTATGGTAGTTAAATTTTTGCGCCACATATGGGAAAAAAACACGCTTTAGTAAATCCTAATTATGACATAAAAAAGAAATCATGACATTCTATGTCATAATTGTGATATTAAAAATTGTTTTTTAATGTAATGTGTCAATGTGTATCTCATAATTTTGACTTTTGTCACAATTTTGACGTATGTCACAATTTATCTCATAATTTCAACTGTCGTCATTGGTTTTATCTTATAATTATGACTGTACATAATTATGACTATCATACTTGTTTGTCATAATTTTGACTTTGCCATCATTGAATTTTTATCTCATAATTTCAAATTTGTCATCATTGAATTGTCGTCTTGATTGCCTTTATCTCATAAATGTTTGTCATAATTTAAACATTGTCATGATTATGACTTTATCTCATAATTTCTCCTTTGTCATCTTTAATTTGTTGTCTTTATCTCATAATTACGACTTATTTTGTCATAATTATGACTTTATCTCATAATTGTTTTTTCATGAAAACATCTCATAATATAAGGCTAGCATATTGAACCCATTTCATCATCTGCTGGGGGGAAATCTGAATGCTTATAAAGGTTATAGATCATCTTTCCTCAACAAACCACACAATTTAGAGGTATATTTCATGTCTGTAGCACAAAGTTTAAAACAGCAACAAAATGATCTTAAAGGGATAATTTACCCAAAAATAAAAATAATTTACACACCCTTACGTTGTTCCGAACCTGTATGACATTCTCTTTTTTGTTGAAAAATGTCTGTGTTTTGTTTTTATCCATAAAATGAAAGTCAACAGGCTCAGGGTGAAAAAAATTATGACAGAATTTTCATTTTGGGGTAAACAGTCCCTTTAAATGGTAAAAAGCATCCATTATCTGTTTTTATCATTAGAAAAGTACTTTGACACACATACTGGAAACAACTAAAATGGACTTTAAAATAAATAAAAATGCGCTTAGACCTTTGTTAATGGTCAAAAGATCCCATTTGCAGGCCTTAGGGAAGCCATGAAAATGCCTCTCAGACATAAAACAAGGCATGCCTGGATGAATTGGTGAGGGACCGTTTTGGTGATATCACGGCGGTGTGCAGTCATTAGGGATAACGTCGCCTGCGCTAATATGCAGTTAATTCCTCATCCCGTTACCTCCAGCTCCCTTTATGAGAACTGTATTAAAACTCCAGTGGGATGTAAGTGCTGATTATGCACCTCTGTTAATTACACCTCTCACCCTGAGCATCTGCTGATTTAGATGTGCTTCTGTTCCAGTCTGATACAGCCACTCAGGCTGCTGACAGTAATGTAGGCATTAGAGCATTGATTCTTCTGGACGCAGGGCATAAAATGGGACATCAGTGACTCACACATGCGCAGCGGTTCGCGCACACACTCGCTGTGCTGACCTTGGCTGCCCTCTAATCTTATTAGCCCAGTAATATTTGCCAATATGGCATTCCAAGAGTTTCAAACAATCCATTTTGGTGTTTTTTAGGAGCCAGTTCGATAACAAAGGCAGGGTATATATCAGCATTACTGGATGTGTTCAAGTAATGGATTTTTGTCAGGAAAACGCGGTACGCTAATCTCCTGATCAATAACGATAAACAAGGAAACAATACATTACACAATGCTTTTACATCCAATTTTGGAGCTTTAGCATTAGCATTCGAAATGTTTATTTTGTCACTGTAGCCATATGCTAACATGGTTTAGCACAGTAGCGTGTGTTTCTGGATAAGTGGATTAATCCAACATCACTCCATCATTACCTATTGCCTTCACTAGTCCTTCAATCTAGTTCACTTGAAGGAGTGACTTAAAATTAGAATGTAAATTAGCAAACTTACTTGTGAAAGTGTAAATTAAACAATTAGTAATCAATTAAAATGGAACATTTTTACATCAAGGATAACTATAACAATAAATATATAGTTTTAAAAATTGTTCTAATTTTATAAGAGTTGTGAAGTCCACACCAAAACTATAATGATAACGACACTGATGAATGCTAAATACACTGATAACCCATCATGATAATAATAATATGTTTAATTTATATAGTGCCTTTCCCAAGCTCAAGGACGCTGTACAAGGTACACCAAAGCAACAAATACTCATTACAAAGAAACAATTTCAGTGGACATTGGACATTTGCCTAACTCAGTGTAAATGTAAATACGTAATATATAAGGGAAACAAGTCAATTTAGCTCAAAGGGAATCATTTATGATTTTATAGGGAATTTGAACAGAATCACTGTTTCACGGTGGATCACTGAGTCGGCAGTGATTCACTGAACGAGCTGTATAACATCAACTCTGCACTGGATATTAAAATCCAAAATATAGTGAAAACACTATTAATAAGCACAGTAACAAGATCGGCAGATTAAGACATTAACTTGTAAGCACAAAACACAAGATACTACTCTTTTCAATATAAATAAGACTTTATTTATATAAACCTATGACATGTAAACTAATCTAATCTAACACATGAACACACGCATTCACACATTCACACATTGCAGAAAGAGAGAAAGTGAGGAAAGGATAAGTTTAAAGAATGAAAATGTGAAATCCCAAGTTTACAGCAATGTGCAATTGCATAGACCTGAACAACCATCAATCACTTAATTAACCCTCGCATTGAGTTTCTCAATGAGGCTAAAATTTGTATTAATTTGTATTGTTACTTGCTTGTTGCCTTTGTGTTAAGGGATTCCCTTTTGTTGTTGTCTTGCAGAAAGGGGTTTTCCCGAGATTGCGGATTGGCTGAGTTCAGTGGTCTTTCGTAGTAAAGTCTTGGGCCTTGGTTCCTGATGCTGAGTTGGTTTGGTTGACGTTTGGGGCGGGTGCAGTCGGAGCTGGACTTTGCAGCAAACTTAACGAAACTCTCACGGAAAGACAAGAAATTAAAGTAAAAGAATAAAAGGAGGTAACGAGACTAGGTGCGTTTTCTTCTCATTGTGTTGGCAGCTGGCATGTAGGCCAGAGTACACTCAAAGAGCAGCGTCAAAACGCGGTGGCAAAAGAGAAGAGGAAGAACGAAGCAGAGGAAGAGAGGAACCAAGAGCACAATTTGATGGTGTCCTGAGTATTTAAACTCGGCTTTCAGACGTCCTATCTGGACGTCTTGACCAATTAGAAATGATCTTAGCTTAGGGGTGTTGCTCTGTTTCTTCCCATCATAAATCCTGTATCAGCCACATGGTCCGAATTTTCCCGCTCTTGTAAAGTATAATTTTGGACATGACTTCTATAACAAGACTATGATACGTTTGACAAAGAATTGATTGGAAGAAACATGTAAAGCATGATTTTTCAAACTCATACATACCAAGCATGAATATTAACTCTTAAGCTATTCCCTAGTTATTAAAAGACATACATAATATGTGATTAAAACATGATAGTTAATTGTGTGGGTTACATACATGATATGGGTTTATGCATAAACATGATAAGTCTCATAAGTCCTTTTTAGAATGATTTTGGTGCATCTATATGTGAAAAGGCAGTTTCTGTACCGTTCTGTGAACAAAAGGACATGTTCTGTGAAGACTAGAGAGGTTAAAAGGTCTCCTAAGGAATTTCAGTCTCAGTCTTTGTCTTCTATGTGGAGAGCTGGGGTGACCCACCCAATGAAGTCTCTAGCTCGTGATTTCGATCACAGATTTACATATGACGGCCATCTCTTTGACCATCAGTCCTGATTACTTGCCCCAAATTTGACAGTCTCCTTCCTGAATTGGAATTATCAATAAGTGTTCTTTTGTTTGAATGTTGCAAGCTGTTCTGTGAAAGAGGCTTGTTGGTTTGCTCCAGACTCAAGGCGCCAGGGTACCATGGACAGATTTATGACGAACATCCTGTTGTCTCTGGATGGGCCTCTTTGTGGAATTTGGCTCTTTTGGTGGTTCTAACACCAATCTGATCGAATCTTAAATGGTCTGATTCGCTCTGATATCCTACATCAGTAACAAAAAATATGCTGTTGCATATAACACAGATTATGTAAAGACATAGAAATAGAAAACAAAAGGGACAAATACACAATGCAATTTAGTGATAGTGTTGATTAAACAAATATGTTTTAAGCTTTGATTTGAATTCACTGAAAGAGGTGACTGTTCTGAGTGCCAGGGGAAGCGAATTCCAAAGTTTTCGTGCCGTGACATAAAAGGATCTGCGGCCCATTGAAGATAGGCGGAACCTAGGTACACAAAGAAGTTCAGAATTAGAATCCATCTGACTTTAAAAAACTCAAGTATTTAAATTGGCAGATGACAAAACTGCAGTCCGCACTTAATAATAAACAGGACATTAAAGTTCATTGATGTTATCATTATAGTTATCATTATATCGTTGTCTTTTTATTGCTTTTTTATTGTTATAACTTTAGTGTGAACAGGCCTTTATTGTACATCTGTATGATTCCACTATGGATGCCATCTACTGCCGAAATGTGTGAATTCATTTGGCGCAACCCTCATGGTGCATCATTGGTATTCCCTAGCCACTGAGTCTAAATTGGTTGTTATTGTCATGCATTGTGGGATTGAATGAGTACACTCTATAATGTCCACTGTTTTCGGAGACCATTACAAATGGCTGTCCCCTTAAATAGTGCACTATATAAGGGTATAGGTAGCGATTTTGGCCACAGCTGTAACAGCATTCCTATCAGCCAATCAGATTTTAAGTTCACATTAACAGATAAGCATAGCATTACGATGGTCAAGAGCTGCATCCAAAATCGCATGCTGGGTAGGTCCTACATTTGTTAAGAAACAAACTTTGCCACTTTTAAAGAAACATTCTATATAATATAGGGTGACCATACATGCCATTTTTACGGGACACATCCTTGACAGGATTTCTATATTGCCTAAAATATCCAGGTTTTGGCTGTTTGCGCTGTGCATACTGATAGCTGTATAACATCTACGTACCGTAAGAGCTATAGAGAGCAGACGGCTACTTTCGAATCGCTCTTGCGGTACTTTGATATCATACAACGTTCGGTCTGCGCAGCGCTGCTTCAAGTCAAACAAACGAGCAAACACACCTAATTTGTACGCATATTTGCATCACTTTGACCGTTCTCTGTAGATCCCACCTTCTCACATGCCACGATTGGTCGATTATGTACAATGCCTGCATGTTATTGATAAAACTACTTTTCGATCATTACCTTCAGCAAGTATGAAAACAGGAAAACAAAGCCAAAACCTGAATATTTTAGGCAAAATAGAAACATGTCCCATAAAAATGGCACATACGGTCACCAGAGCTGTTTCTCAATGTGCGTTCTTCAGCGATCTTGTGTCTTTGTGTTCTCGTTCTACGTCATCATTAACCGTCGAAGTTCAATTCCAATTCTCAAGAACGCAAGTACAGAGGACGCATGAAAGTGCCCAGATGTGTTCTTGATATCGAGGATGCATCGAGTGCAGACTTGAGAGAATCGAGGTGTTAGAAATCCCAGAAGACGCTGTGGGCGGCCGGTGTATGGAAGCCTGTAAGCTTTAAACTCGCTCTCGCAAAAACTTGACAGCTCTTGAAAATAAACATTTATTGTTTTGTTTTGCTTAATTTCAATAAAGTTATCAGACCCCAAGAAAGTCTCCTGTATTTTTTACTGGCATATTAAAATGAATCTTAACATAGTCATAGTTAAACATATAATGCTGTAAAATAAAACGATATGCAATTATATGAAAATAATATCTATAATAGTATGAAATGTTTTAATAAGTTATGCCATTTGTTTGTAATGTTATGTTATTTTTATTGTTCATTGGCCACTGCTTATGCAGAGACTATGCGGTCAGTTAAGCAAGAACGCAGCACATCTCAATTCTCATAAGGGTGCGTTCTGTGTCCTCGCGTTCTTCTGAGTTCGTTCTTCCAAGGAAGCTTGGCAAGACCGGTCTCCACGAGAACACAAGTCTGTTCTCTGCGTTCTTGGAATTGAGAAACAGCCCCTATCTACTGTATATAGTATGACTGTGTCTAGCAGGAATGCAATCAGGAAGTATTACATTCTTTATGTTGTCATTATCATGTGAGCTACCAGTTTCAAGGTTTATGTTAATAGATAAGTGTTACATTATTGTGGTCAAGAGCTGCATCCGAAATCGCATACTGAATAGGTACTATGTGCGACAAGGAACAAACTTCGCAACTGTTCAATATAGTATGATTATGTGTAGTATGAGTGAAATTTAGATGTACTTTATCTGCCATGTTGACCTACGTGCATAGGTCTGCCATTCACAACTCCTAAAGTGTCCACTGGATGTGAATTTCATAACCTCAGTGGAATTAGTAGATTATCCAGCAACAGTTTTATGAATACTACAAATAACAAATACACTAATCATACATACTGTTGTGCTCTCGTCTGTAACGTTTGTTTATCAGTGTCCGTGGAGGTGTGAAGAGAAGCACACAACAAAGATAATCCATTGCAGGAACTTTACTTAATAAAGCATAACTTTACAACAGCGGGGTTTATGCTCTTGCCCAGTGCTGATGGGTTTGATAACCATCCACACCGGAGCCTGCAAGCATACTGACGCTAAACATAAACAACCAGTCAACTAGTCCCCGTGTAATGACGTAACAGCATCTAATTGGACAATACAGAACTCATTATTAGTATATATGAAATAACTGTAACTCAACTTATATTTAACTAACTAACACTATAACACCCCCCCACCCCCCCCACCCCCCCCCCCCCCCCCCCCTTTTTTTTTTTTTTTAGCTTGGCAGAATCCCTTCTGCACTACAGAGGGTGAGAAGTTAACTTTTCTTCTTTTTTTTTTTTTCTTTTTTTTTTAGTCCATATAACGACTTGGGGCCCGAACAGGTCGCCCCCTTTTTGTCTTCATCCCCTCTTTTCCACAGAGATCTGGATCATTGTTAAAATCCATTGTGAGAAGGGTCTGAGGCTCTTTTGACAAAGAGTTATCGGAGGTTGAATGATTTGGCACTTCTGCCGCAGTGACTACAGGTTCCTGAGCAGTTATTGGAACCAATGAGCCTTCCTCAGTGCCGATGTATTTCCGTCGCAGCCGCTGCATCCAGGTAGGGATATGATCACTTAGATAGGGTTGTAACTGATCATGATGCAGTACTCTGTCACTTCGTCTGTCTTTGGCTCAGTAGAGCACTGGTCCAAGGCATTCTGTGACGACGAATGGCCCCTGCCATGGAGCTTGAAGTTTTGGACTATACCCCTTTTTCCTGCTACTGACCCTCACTAAAACAAGATCACCCACATTGTAGGACTTCTCCCTGGCTCGTAAGTCATAGACCTTCTTCTGGTGCATCTGAGCAGAGTGTAAGTTCTGGCATACCACTTGATGAGCATACTGCAGGTTAGCTTGCAGTTCATGAACAAACTCAGATGTGTCTTTAGCTTCCCTGGTAACTTCAGCTGTCCTTATCCAGATGTCATGTGGCTGGAAAACTTCTCGCCCCACCATCAGCTGATTTGGTGTGAAACCTGCCGCCGAATGCACAGTGCTCCTGTATGCCGCAGTGAGTAGGGGAAGATGTTCATCCCAATTCCGTTGACTTTGATCCACGTAACACCGTATCATCTGCAATAATGTTCTGTTGAAACTTTCCACTTGCCCGTTTGAAGCTGGATGGTATGGTGTGGTCCGTGTCTTGGTGACTTGAAGCAGGCGACAAACTTTATTGAACAGTGAGCTCTCAAAATTCCATCCTTGGTCAGTGTGAATTTCAAGGGGAACACCAAAGCGGGAAATAAAGTCAAACACCAACCTCTTTGCGGTTGTCTCAGCTCCTTGTTCGGGGATAGGGAATGCCTCTACCCAGCGGGTAAACTGGTCGATTATAACGAGGATATACCGGTTGCCTGACTTAGATTCTGGAAATGGTCCTAGGACATCAAGGTGGAGTCTGTCCATAGGCGCTCCAGCCTGGTAGTTCTGAAGCTTGGCCCTTCCCATTGGACTGGTGATCTTACAGGAACTACACTGTGGGCACTTCTTGATGAAAAGGCGCACATTATTTCCCATATTGTACCAGTGGTAACGACTGCGGAGGCGCATGAGTGTCTTTTCCTCCCCTGCATGACCTGCTTGTGCTGGAATATGACAGGCTTGGAGAACCTCATTCTTCAGGGAAGCAGGAACAAGTAAGCGCCGAGGTGACATACCTCCAGTGACATCATCCCAGCGGTAATAGAGGATCCCATCTCTCATCTCCACTTGAGACCAACACAGCCAGTACTTGCGAACTGCTGGGCTCAGCATCATAACTTCTTCCTTAGCAGGCAAAGAACCATCAGACATCCATTTATGGAGAATTGAAAGGTCTGGGTCAGCTAACTGTTCTTCTTTGAGACTTTTGAGATCCAGTGGTTGCAACCAGTTTGTGGAAGGACCTGGGTTGTCAGCACCTACTGCATTAACATGACTGGATGTGTTAGTGCCACTGCTGTCATTCTGACAGTTAACGGAGTGTGTGCGTCTTACTGCTAAAGGGATAACATCATCGACATCTTCCTCGAATCTGGCCCATTGATGGTGCAGCTTTCGACAGAAGGGACAGCCCTTGCACGGCAAGCTATCCAGCGCTCTTCCTGCTTGATAACAGTCACAAGGTCCCTCATCCAGTGCCCTTCGGGACAGTGCGTCAGCCTTTGCGTGATGTGTGCCTGCCCTATGCTCGATGACAAAGTTGTAATGGCTGAGTTCTTCAAGCCACCTAGCAAGTTGACCTTCTGGTCTCTTAAACCTGTATAGCCACGTCAGACTGCTGTGATCCGTCCTCAGTATGAAGTTAGACCCCAACAAATAGTGGCGGAACTGTCTGGTAAACCTGACAACAGCTAGGAGTTCTTTACGTGTGACACAGTACCTCTGGTGTGCTGGTGTGAGGAGACAGCTGGCGAATGAGATAACCTTCTCTTCTCCCCACTGTAACTGTGAGAGCACAGCTCCAATGCTCTGGTTGGATGCATCAGTGTCCAGTACAAACTGTACAGATGTAACTGGGAACACAAAGATGGGTGCAGTTGTGAGACTCCTTTTAAGATGTTGGAAAGCCTTTTGCTGCTCCTCTTCCCAGGAGAAGGGAGTCCCCTTTTTGAGTAGCATTGTCGAGGGTGCAGCTATTTCAGCAAACTTGGCAACAAACCTCCTGTAATAATTGCAAAGTCCCAGGAAAGACTGGAGTTCCTGGATGCTGTTTGGGGTCTTCCAGTCCCTTACATCGTTGATGAGGGCTGGATTGGTCTTAACTCCTTTGCCGCTCACAATGTGACCCAGAAACAGAACTTCGTCGTTTAACAGCTGGCATTTTGAGGGCTTTAGTTTGAGTCCATAATCCTGCAACCTTTGAAAAACCTCTGCAAGGCGTTCAATACACTGTTCCACATCTTCACCAAAGATGATTATGTCATCGAGGTATATTAGCAAAGTGTCCCACTGCAACCCTCGTAGAACCAACTCCATGGCCCTCTGGAATGTGCTGGGTGCGTTACACAACCCAAACGGCATTCTGGTGTACTCATATAATCCATACTTTGTAACAAAAGCAGTCTTGGATCTGTCTTTTTTATTCATTTCAATCTGCCAGTATCCTGACTGAAGGTCAAGTGTCTAGAATGTCTTTGCGCCACCCAGCACATCCAGGCATTCTTCTATTTTTGGTAGGGAATACGCGTCCTTAATGGTAAGATCATTAAGCTTGCGATAATCTTTTTTGCTTTCTTCCTTACAAGGACGATAGGGGATGCCCATTCAGAGCTTGAGGGGATCACAATACCTGCTTCAAGCATTTTTTTTAGATGTGTTTCCTCCTCATTCCAGAACCCTAAAGGGGTACGTCGTACTGGCTGTCGAACAGGCTTAGCCATTCCTGTATCAATGCTGTGCTGCAGAGCAGAGAACATCCCCAGATCATCATCAGTTGCTGCAAAAACTTCTTGGTGTTCACTCAGTAGAGCTATTAACATCTCTTGCTGATGTTCCATGAGCGTTTCGATGGCAGAAGTGAACAACTGCCTGAGGTGCTCTGGAAGGTCAAGGGCATTTGGTGACGACACCCTTCTTACATGGTACTTATCCGGAGGCTCACTGTTAGGGTCTTGTAGAACTGAGTTCCCACCTTATGCATAAAACTGTGCCTTGACTGGAACTGTATAGGCTCTCTCTCCTTCCTCTTGAGCATCAGGATATGCTTCGATGAGCACCCCCAAACAGACTCCCCTTGATAAGGGTCTACTGGAAGCTGTGATGTTGCATAGCCTGACCGGAAACCTCTGTTCCATGTTAATCATGATACTGCCTGAAGACACTCCATCAGCCAGGCTAACAGGCTCTAGAACAGCAGGGAGTTCTGGTTTTGGGTCGTCTACCACACCCCAGACTAAACATTCACACTCTGGCGGCACAGTGAAATCACTCTCTAACATCACCCTTGAAATGGCGTAGTCTGGCCCCTTGCCTTCAGATATATAGGCTGGGATGAGTTCTGAGCCCATGAAAACTTTGCCAGAGGCATGAATGGTGAAATCCGCAGCTTTTAAGAAATCTAAACCCTGGAGCAGGGCATCACGAATTGGTGCAATGCAAACTGTCCACTCCAACACTTTTGTGCCAATTCTGAATTCCACTTTCACTCCACCTGTTGCTGACATCTCCCTTCCAGTTTCTGCATTTCGGAGACACATCTTTTTCAGTCCTGCAGGTGATTTAACAGGTAATTTGCTGTATGTTTCTTCAGACATGATTGTGGCCTCAGCACCTGTGTCTATAACATTAACAGGTATGCCATCAAGAGTAAGCAAGATCATTAAACTGGGCCCTCGACTCTCAGCTATACTTACATGTACAATGGATAGACTTTCCTCTGCTTGCTCGGAGCGATTTTGACTTGGGGGCTCCATTCTGGTCACAGTATTTGCAGGGGGACTTGTAGATAGACTGGGGGACCGTGAGCAGTTTCTTTTGTAATGTCCCTCCTCCCCACACTGAAAACATGGCCCACTAGCAGCTCTGGTGGGGCTGTTATTCTGCTGTCTATATCTGTTTGACTTGAAAGAAGTCTGAGCTGCGCATCCCCTTTCTGACTGGACTGCCATACTGGAATTTGTCTGATGGGTGGGTCTTACCGTAGAAGGGAGAACAACAGAAGATGGAGGAGGTAGACGGTCTATGGCTAGTTGGAGCTTATCAACTTTATCCATGAGTGCTTGCAACTGGTGCTGTGTAACATAGCCCTGTGACTGCACTCTACGTGACTGCAAGGCTTGTGGCTCCTCATCAGCGTCCATGTCTAGATCAGCCCAGGATACTCGACGTGTCCTCACCCTCTGATCGAAGTCTCGTCCGAGTGTCGCTTTGAAGTTGTGTTCGTATGATGAAACTAGCCGCTGTGCCTCATCCAGTGATGCAGGGTCACAGTTCATAACTTCGTATGCCACTTTCTGGTTGCGCAGCCCTTTGAGAAAAGCATCAGCAGCAATTTGCTCCCTGAGCTCGATGTCAACTCCAGGATACGCCAAAATGACTAGCCTGTGAACCTCTTCAGCGAACTCTGAAACAGTTTCTTTAGACTGGCGCAGTTCCCCAAGTCTTCTCCGTGCTGTGGTGGGAGGCTCTTTTTGGCCAAATCGGAACGCCAGCTGTTCTTTCAGCAGAAAGTAATCTTCACGTATGTGTTCAGGTAATGAGCACAAATATCTAACAGCAGCGCCCCTTAGACATTCATGCAGTTTATCCACTCTCTCTACTGCACTCCATCTGTAAATAACAGCTCTGCGCTCAAAAGGAATGATAAAAGAGTCGCAGTCATCCTTACCATCGTAAGTGTCAAGTTTAGCTTTAGGTCCATCTGGAGCTCTACCATAAGGCGCTGTGAGATGATGGGTGGGCGTTGAAACAGTGGAAGGTGCGTGCATGTGTGGGCCCAAGTTGAATGAGCCATTATAATGGCTGGGTCCCTGTGCACGGCTTCTGGGTCTCACATCAGGCTCAGGTGTCGAGGAATTTTGACTAGCTGGGGTCCGTACATGTCTATCAATGACAGCGAGCTCAGCAGCAAAAAGTTGTTCAGCATCTGAATGCCCTGTTGCATCTCTGTTTGTCACAAGGGTTCTATCTGGGGCAGATGAAAGTGTGATAGTGTTGTCACGTGGGTGTGGACCACGTGTCACCTTGTTAGCATGGAGCTGCTGTGTGAGAGTTAACAGACAAGTCTCTGTTGCTTCCAGTCTTTGGAGCAGAGGTGAAATTGCATTTTGGAGTTGTGTATTTTGTTGTGACAGCACAGCCTGTAGCCAGAGTGGGGGGTCTGGGGCTGCTGATGCTCCAAGTGAGACGGTCGGATCAGTTGAATCCATCCTGTATAACAATTGAGAGTGACACTGCTCCAGCTCTTAATTTTCGTTGAGATAATGTTTTATTTATAATATTTATTTAGTAATATTGGAGTTTATTCTGCTCTGTGAGTTGTCATGGAACTTTTCAAGGCTGTATAGTAGTGCCTGTGAAGCTTAGCAGGTAGCCAAAAACAGCGCTCAATTAGGCAGACTTCCAGTGCCACACTTCTCTGCTGGGGGGAGGGGAATTCCCTGCTGCTTTTATCTCCGTGAAAGAATGGTTAATGCAACGAAGAAACGTGTCAATCAGTCTTTAATACTTCTTCACAAGGGCGTTTTGCAGATTAAAATGTCCATAGAATCACAACGGATGTCCCAGCAGTTCATAACACTCACAATTCGTTGATGGTTTTCTATCGCGCTCAACTTCTGACACCACTTGTTGTGCTCTCGTCTGTAACGTTTGTTTATCAGTGTCCGTGGAGGCGTGAAGAGAAGCACACAACAAAGATAATCCGTTGCAGGAACTATATTTAATAAAGCATAACTTTACAACAGCGGGGTTTATGCTCTTGCCCAGTGCTGATGGGTTTGACAACCATCCACACCGGAGCCTGCGAGCATACTGACGCTAAACATAAACAACCAGTCAACTAGTCCCCGTGTAATAACGTAACAGCATCTAATTGGACAATACAGAACTCATTATTAGTATATATGAAATAACTGTAACTCAACTTATATTTAATTAACTAACACTATAACAATACTAATCGTCAGGGTGCGATTTGCCGGGGGGATGGGAGGGATTTCCCCCCCTCTGGTCTATGCATCCCTGCCTCTGCTGAATTATTTTTTTCCCCGGTGGGGATAAAAAAAACATCCCGCAAACCCACTCCGAAGTCTCAATCTAAATCAAATGATTCGCGATACTTGCTTTGAAGCTTGAAGTCCCGTTCTGAATCAAATTATTTGCGAGATGCGAACCGATTGGAGCACTTCGACACAGTGAATCATTTTGCGACGCAATTGTTTAACTGATTCGGAGTTTCAAAAAGCTCCGTTGATATTGTTTTCTTTGCTCGCTTTCTCTGTATAATTTATTCGTTGTTTGAATAACAGTAGAAATGAAATCATTACAATTAATAGGCCTAACTTACAGTGTTTTTATTAAACTGTGATCACATTAAATACAGTTTCCGTCATATTAAAAACATTTCATGACATGACACCCATTATCTCGTACTTGCCTAAAAAGACGGGTTTATGATGTGCGTTGTTAACAAATTACAGATTAGTGGTTGTTAAGAAATTAGGTTACTTAGGCTCAGAGATGGCAAAAGTACACACATCCTTCACTCAAGTAGAAGTACAGATACTCATGTTTAAAAATACTTTGGTAAAAGTAGAAGTACTGGCTACACTTTTTTACTCAAGTTAAAGTAAAGAAGTATTGGCTATGACATTTACTTAAGTAAAAAGTACCCATTACTACGACCTGTTTTAGTGTCACGCTGGTAACTGGACCTCACGTCATATCGACACATTAATACAAAATAACTTACATTTAATATTTTGTTAGTTAATGAACAACCACCATGTAGAATAGGGCAGGACTGGGACAAAATTTCAGGAAGGAAATCTCACGCTCATCCAGGCCATCCCATACACCCACAACAAATTCTGAAACCACGGATAACCTTTTTCTTTTTTTTTTTTTTTTTTTTTTTTTGTATGGCCATCACATTTAAAAAAAAGGTTTAAAACCTTAGGCTGGGGCCATGCAAAATAATTAAAGGTGCTCCATTGAACTGCACCTTCACTTCCATTTTCCTTTTCAGTCTCTTCATTTTCCCTGATATCTCTCTACATCTTACTCTGTGTGTGTTTACTTTTTCCCACAAATTTTCTTGTACCTGTAAATTTTCCCATCAGCCATCTGCTGTTATGAACAGAACGGTCTCCACCTTGTTGCAAAACAACCACCTCATTGTATTCTGTTTGCAATAATAATATCTGTTTTAATTTACAACCATAGTTTTACTACACATTTCATGATAGTTAGTGTAGCAAAACCATGGTTAATTTGTGGTTACCATGGTTTAAATATAACCATAGTTTTTGGTTAGAATTTTCATAAGGGTTGTGTTGTTATCTGCCTTAGCTCCCTCTCCTCTAAACGTATTATAAAACGATGTTTTATAAATTACTACTGTAACTTTACAGTAGATAATAATGATGTCCTTTATCATACAGTATTTTGAGTGATGATAGTAATTTAGTTTAGTTTAGTTTACAGTAAGCTATTATTAATCATCTGACTGCTAAGAGTTGCTAGCAGTTTAATTCTTAACTAAGTAAACAAACACAAAACTACAGCCTATTTACAGATGAAACTGACCTGCACTTGAAGTCATGAACAGGTCAGTAGTTTTGCCTCTCTGATCCACTCCATTCTCGAGTCTCTTGCATTGATTACTCTGATAGAAACCGATAGAAACAGAGACGGCAGAGACGAATTGCGTTGCCAGTCAAGACTAACCGATTTATGATTTATTATAGATTTGTTATTGAATGGTGATCTACCAAAACTAAAGTAACGAGCCTGGTTTGAAAATGTAAGAAGTAGAAAGTACAGATATTTGTGTAAAAATGTAATGAGTAAAAGTAAAAAGTAGTAAGAAAAATAAATAGTGAAGTAAAGTACAGTAACGAAGTATTTGGACTTCGTTACTTCCCATCTCTGCTTTTTCTCCTATGAAAAGAGAAAAAAGTTTTCAAAAGCGCCATTCATTATACACACAGTGTATGATGTGTCATACAGTGAAGGACACATTTTGTAGACCATCTCTCTTCTTTGCTTAAATCTGCCTGAAGTTCTGCTGTCTGTGTGATGACTCCCTTATTTACGATTCCTACTGCCCACAAAAACCAGATCAGTCACTGCTGGCAGCTTTATTGTCCCCTTTTACATGAAGATCTTGTCCGACACATTTGGTCCCTTGAGTTTGTGGATAAGCGTGCAAATCACAGTCTTGCTTCTCCAAGGAGTCAGAAAGGCCGCTATAAATTTCCTCCAGATATAAATCACATAAGATATCACCTCTACTCTCTATAGGGAGTCAGGAAGTTTCTTCGAGATGTGTGTAAGTTTCTAGGTAACAATAATCAATTTGTAGTTGTGCTTGATTACTATGATCAATAGTCTGTTCTTTAGCTGGTTACTAATAGGAACCACTAATGAATAAACAGAAAGCTAAAGCAGTTTACAGATATATGACTCACCTTAACCATGTCATAAGTATTAGCTGGTTGTCAATTGCTTAGCAAGCACCATTAATGTATAAACAGAGAGCTAAAGTTTACAGATGTGATTCACCTAATCATGTAATGAGTATTATCTGGTTGTAAATAGCTTAGCAAGTATCATAAATGAATAAATAGAAAACTAAGCAGTGACGTGACTTATCAGTCATATTGTGATATTAGCTGATTGTTAATAGCTTAGCAAGCAAAATGAATGAATATATAAGCTATTAATGTGACTCACCTCAGCCATGTTATGGATATTATCTGGTTGCTAATAGCTTAGCAAACAAAATTAATGAATAAGAAAGCTGGTTTACAAATATGTGACCTCAACCAAAGCTTAGCAAGCCTTGAATAATGAATAAACAGAAAGCTAAAGCAATTACAGATGATGTGGCTCATCTCTGTCAATCCCTTATGAAAATTAACTATGGTTTTATTACACTCAAAGTGTAGTAACCTTTTTTTTTGCCTTATTGATTTCCAATGTATAACCACAGTTTTACTACAAATACCATGGTTAAATATGATTAGTGTAGCAAAACCTTGGTTAATTTGTGGTTACCGTGGTTTAACTATAGTAAACATGTTTTTTAGATTTTATTTGTAGTAAAACCATGGTTCATTTTAGTAAAGTAGTTATGAGTATTAGCTGGTTGCTAACAGCTTAGCAAGCACCATTAATGAATAAATAGACACCATTACAGATAATATCTCTGTCATATTATAGTTGTATAATATTTGTATTACTCAATCACAGAGATGTTATCTGCTACTGTATAATTGTAAGCTGCTAGTGTAGCTAGCCTGCACAAGAAACATGATTACTCAAAAGTAGTTTATATTTTGGAAATCTGTTGTTTGACATTATTAATATTCAGTGAAAGACCATAAAAGCAGGACACACAATGACATCATTTGTTTTAATGGTTCCAAAAGTTGTACCGAGTCTCGTAAAGACAGATGCGCACCTTCACAGATGGTCTCTGTTACTGGCAGGTTAGGTAATTTTGAAGACTGTAAAGTTTAACAGCTTAATTCCCACTCTGTGTATTAATAATTCACAGTCAATAAAGTTGAGATGAAACAAGAATTGTTGTGCAGGAGGCATAGTGGTGCCTTTATCAAGAAAATATGAGAATTTGCAAATCCTCAAAAACCCTAAAAGTGGCACAGGATGACTATTCAAAATATCATAATTTTATTCCACATCATATACATGAAATTTCTTGTCTTAAAAGAAAAGTTCCAATAAACACCTGTGATTCTAGCTTGTTGTTGACATCCAGACACTACATATATTTTTATTAAGTTAATAAATACTCTTTTAACACATAAAATTATTTTAAAAGTAACACATGAAAGTATTTCACAAATAGACATACAAAAATACAGTGAAAAATAAAGCTGTACTATTCTAGTATTCAATAATCAGAAGTAGCATCAGTGGATGGAAGTACGTTTGTTAACAACATTAGTGTAATGTTATGATTCACGTCAGTGATGATGTTCATCTGTGTTCATACTATTTTTTCCAGTATTCGGGGGAGAGCCATTTCCATTTCTCAGTCTACAGGAAACAACAGGTACGTTATTAAAATTATTATCCGATAACCTGTCATAATCATCTCAGTATTTCTTGATATTAAATATTATGTTCCATTAAGCATTTTGAAACATAATAATGGAAAAATCAACAGGTTTATTCTTAGCAGTTTTCCATATATCACATCAACACTCACCTTAAGGGGCCGGGCAGATAAAATCTGCTTGGGTTTTAAGTCTGTTAGCGTTTCATAAGTATTAGTGTGCGATGTCTCCTCTGCTCTCGCTGTAGGCCGTGAGTCAGGAATCTGCTCGTATGTGTCGTCAACTAGGAAGTGATTTGGTATGGGTTCAAGAGGCACCTCAGCATACGTAACATCTCTTTCCTGCATGTTGACCTTTGACATTCTCGTGTTTTGGTTGCCGTATGTTCCAGCTAACTGATAAACCGATGAATTACACAGTATTTCCAGGCTGTTGCTAAAACCTGGATTGCTGAGTTGTTCTCTCTGCATGTGGGAAGAGATTTGCGGTTGGCTTCTTCTATTAAAGTGTCCTTCTTCTTCACTGTCGTCATCCATGGAGGGCAGGGATTGGCTTCTGCAGTTTGGCACTAAGAGCTCAGAGTAAATGGTTCCTTGGTTTGCGGCGATACCTTTCTGTAGCCGCGGGGCTCGGGGTTCCCCTCGGGAAGCTGTAAGTGAAATGTCTTTGCCCTCTGTGGGCGTTCTGGCTCTTTCTTTGGGCTTCCGCAGGTCTATCGGTGTGTACAGTACGTTATCTGGGCTGGGCTTTACTTCTAAGGAGGCGGCTTTCAGAGGAGGGCCTTTTCTTGGCACTGGCGGCACTGTCTGTGGAAAGCAATCATAATTATCCAGATGTGAGGCCATAGTCAGATGTTTAAACACATAGGGACAGATTTACTAACAGCTTGCACCAACGCAAACCCTCTTTTGCTATTAAAATAGTACCGTCAGGATTTACTAAAGACGTGCAGTGAAGAATTAGTGCTGGAAAGGCATGGACACAGTTATTTTTGCACCTGACCTTACAGCATATGCATTTGTAGGAGTTTCCCTTTCAGACGAAAAATTTGTGGGAGTAGAGTATTAAAATGAATCACGCATCGCAATTTACTAACGTTTGCACTCGTCAAATGACTGGTATTTGCGCCATTATTTAACACCCAAAAAAGCATGTTGGTAATTTGCGCTGCTCTTGGTAGATCGCGCTGGTCATTATGGAAATGATCTGGCTGCGTCAGTGTTCTTTAATGTGCGTATTGTCAGTAAATCACACACAGAATTTTCCCTCCCATCTGCGCTTTTATGGAATTGTGCTCTAACTCTAATTTGCCCTGTTTAGTAACTCTGGCCCCTAAACAGTTAAATAAATGAAGTATGCATAGAACAAAAATAAATATAAATAATTAAATTAAATTAAACTAATTAATAAATATATTTAAATAATGAATTAATTAATACAAATAAATAAATTAATAAAATAATGAATTAGAAAAGACACAATAATTTCAAATTGAATTTAAATTAAGTATCAAATGTGACATACGGGTGTGTTTCTGTGTCCTTTGGGCGGCAGGGCAGGAGGTTGCAGTGTCTCATGGGTTTTTTTACACTGATCATCCCACATGTCCTTCGCAGCTCTAACACTCACTCCTGGCTTCTCCCTCAGGTCAAAATGAATCACATCATAGAGCTCGCTTGTGGACGACTGCAACATAACAGCACATTCAAGATCACATATGCAGTGACAAAAATAAATAAATAAATAATATGCTTGCCTTAGCAAGTATATGATATATAATAAATATAAGCATACTATCAGGTAAATAAATTTACTCCTTTATTTAGGATGCATTTGTCTAAACAAAAATATAGTAAAAACATAAATATTGTGACACATTTTTACAATTTGAAGTGTTTTAAATTTGATTATATATTATAAAAAGTTATTTATTCCTGTGATCAAAGCTGAATTTTCAGCATCATTACTCCAGTCTTCAGTGTCACATGATCCTTCAGAAATCAATCTAATATGCTGATTTCCTGCTCAAGAAGCATTTATTATTATCTTAATAATCTTGATATCATTAATGCTTAATGTTTTGTGGAAACTGTGCTATATCTTTCAGGATTCATAAATATGAATAGAAAGTTCAAAAGAACAGAATTTTTTAAATAGAAATATTTTGTAACATTATAAATGTCTTTACTGTCACTTTTGATCAATTTAATGCATTCTTGCTGAATAAAATTATATATATATATATATATATATATATATATATACCAGTTTTACCAATTTTTGCCATAAACAATAATATATATGAAATATATTAAAATATGTATTATTATAAATTCACCTCAAAACATGAGAGTGTCAGATATTCTCCAAACGGTTCGATGGGTCTGGTCTTGTAATATTCGATGAGGCTGGTGAGAGTATCGTGCATCTCTGTGTCGCCCGTCACAATAAAACGTCCGTCTTTATTCTGGTTGATGACAAAGTGCCGACATCGATCACGACCTCTGAAAAAAATTATTTAGACTGTTAAAATGAATTCAAAAATACAGTAAATTCAATTAAATAATATTTTAAAAATAATTTTAAGAATTGCTAAGGTCACAAGCTAAAGATTAACCCCAGAAAATACTGGTATTCAACCAAAATTTTGCATTTTAAAAGCTTCCTCCTGAGCTTATAGGAAATGCAAATATATGGGTCATTTGTGTGAAATAAAAAACAATGCTAAATAGTACACCAGCAAATTACTAATGACCTTTACAGCCCCTATTTTGTTTCTAAGTGTGAAGATGCACTTACTTATACGACAGAATGTATCCAGTGGCTTTATCACTGAGCCGAATGAGGAAACAGCCCAGTTCCTTGTCTTTCAGATGCTCCTCTGCATCCCTGTGAAACACAAAACCACAGGGAATAATGAAAGCGGTCCAACTTTGAATATTGCTAGCATAACAAGAATATGAAACTGAAAAGTACAAAAGTTCACTTTTAAAAATAAAGAGGCTTTTCGCACTTTGGGTTCACCAAAGAACCTTATTATTAAAAAGTTCCTAAAAGAACTTTTTAATCTTAGTGTGAAGAACATTTTAAAAATCTAAAGAACCTCTTTCTAGGTTCCATGGATGTTAAAAATTCTTCATGGAACCAGATGCCAATAACAAACCTTTGTTTTTAAGAGTCTATAGTTTCAAATAGCCCCATATTTTTAATCAGCAAGACACATAAAATGAGTTTTTCTCAGAAGAGTTAGCATTTTATGCTTTAGAAAGTTAAATAAAGCTGTCTTAACAGATGGTATCACTTAAAAAAACATCTATTGGCTCTTCTAAATGTTGATTTTCTCAGAAACGCTTCTTACTTTCTGCTGATAAATCCTTGGAACCATTCCGGGAAGTTGCCATTGTGGAGAATTAGAGGTGCCTGGGTCTCTGTAAACCATTTGAGGGCCAGTTCCCTCAGTCTGCTCTCAGTGCTTTCCTGGACGTCTCCTCCAGGCTGGCTGTGGTCCATCCTCACACGCTCCTGTGTCAATATAGAAAGGCAGATGAGACACCAGCTTTGAAACTGCAGGTCCACACCAACAGTCTCATTTGCATATTTTCCCGGCGTCGTCATAAAACACCTGCGGCTGTTTCAACAGGGCCATTGTTCTTGTTTATCATGCCAGAGCCGAGTCAGTTTGGCATGGTTACATTTTACCGCAGCAGGTACCTTTCTCAGGGTAAGCGAAACGGCCTGAGGTCATGTAAATTTCCCATGAATTTTGTGTATCGCCAACTCACTTTTACTGTAATTTTAGATCATCTCGGAAGTTTAAGTTAGATCACATTACAGTTGCATAAAAATCTGTTGAACCTGATAGGAAATGACTTCATACATCCAGTAGAAGTGACCTAGACTGTTGGATTCCATTGCATTTAAGTGTCCGAATTCCATGTACCTTTAAGCGAAACATCAGGCAGGAGTGGAACCTGTGAGGTTTGGGCCTCCTCTGCTCCATCGGATGTGTTCTCGTGAGGTAGTTATGCTGCGATTTAGAGCTGTACTGTCTTTTGCAGTGTCCGCTGGTCCATAGAGATCCTACAAATGGACCAAATGTACAACGTCAGTTCATTTCACTTTGGTTATAAGTTCCTTTTTTCGATATATTTTTTTCTTTTTATTTAAGGTCCTTGCACACTGAGTCCGAAATTTTCATATGCGTTTTTTCGTTTTTCTTCGTATTCGTTATCCTTTCCTATCAAAATGCTTGCTACGGATGTGAAACCACAGAAAATCGAACCTAATTCAAATTTTTTTATGATGGACAAAAGTTTCGGAGGCAGTGTGTAAAAGTGATTGACACAACGTGAGGTCGTATTTATTTTTTAACGTGCGAAAATTTCGGATGAAAATTTCAGGCTCAGTGTGTAATGACCTTCATTCATATTCATAAAATTTTCAAAATTCATGGAAAATAACTCATATATCAGCAAATAACAGCAGTTTTATTTCTTAATTTAGTTAGTTAGCTAATTAGTTACCAGTTTCTCTTCTGTAGAAGATGTCTATACAAAATTTATTGTTAACAGTAGGTTCCTTCTTTCTTTTCTTTTCTTTATTTCTTTTTTTTTTGTTCTTATTGATTGGTTGATTTTTGTTTTTTAATCATTTAATATAATTTTAAGACATCCATAGAAAATCACTCAATGACAGAATAGCAGCTTCTTTTTTCTTTTTGTTGTTTATGTATTTATTTATATTTATATGTTAAATTATCAAAATAAAATAATTTTGTGTACATACATTAAATTGTTTACAGTGTGTACTTCAAATTATGTGGAAAATTTCTTAGTATTTATCAGTTTTTTTCAGTATTTTTATTATTTTTGTTTATTAATTAATTTAATTCTTAGATGACATTTTTATGTACTTTATGTCCGTGGAGCATTTTTTAGTGAATTTTAGTGCCTTTAACTTTCTTTCTTTCTTTCTTTCTTTCTTTTTCTCTTTCATTCATTCATTCATTAATTTAGTTATTTAATGCTTAAAGTAAATAACAGTTTTATGCCCTTAAAGTTATGTGAATATTTTTTAGTATTTTTTTAGTATCTTTATTTATT
The DNA here is from genome assembly GCA_039654775.1 of Spinibarbus caldwelli. Classification (NCBI taxonomy): domain Eukaryota; kingdom Metazoa; phylum Chordata; class Actinopteri; order Cypriniformes; family Cyprinidae; genus Spinibarbus; species Spinibarbus caldwelli. The sequence goes on along the minus strand of CM077265.1, from coordinate 15,619,587 downwards.
TATTTATTTAAATTAATTAATTAAATTATACATTTTTATGTTCTTAAAATTCTATGAATTATTTTAGGATATTTTGTGAATTTTATTTTTTAATAATTACATTTTATTAAATGAAATGAAATTAAGTTTTAATTAAAACCATTAATTTATGTGGAATTTAAAAAAAATAGTATCATACCTAAATAATTTGTTAAAAAAATGGAGATAAAAAATCCTTCGTAAATCCTAAAAAAAAACCATCGTGCAATCTGCGACATAGAAAGCCATACGTACCTGTTTGTGTGTGCTGATGCATGCAGTGTGATTTGAGTGTCATGTTGCTCAAGATTAAAAGTGTCCTCAGCCTCTCACGCGTCTGATATAGTTCTGAAGAACAGGAGGACGTACTGAAGGAGTGTTGACTGTTATACCTCGCTGACATTCACTTCACACATTGTTCCACGCAGGGTTTGGAAAAACAGAGTGTTATAGAGAGGGTAAGACGCTCAGCTCACGTATGAATGACAGCGCGAGGGAGGGAAGGAAAAAAACACAAACATTCTCACATAGATCACAGCTTACAGTTTCCTGAAGAGAAATGGAACACACAGAGGAAAGAAATGTGGTCTCATTGCGCACACACACACACACACACACACACACACACACACACACACACACACACACACACACACTTTCTGTTTGTATGGTGGGTTATGTACTTGCAGGAAGTCATGTAAACTTCAAGAAGCTGCATAGTGGCAAATGTTTAAAAAAAAAAAAAAAAACTTGCATAATACAGTGGCCATAAAACGTATTTGCATACTTAAGCCACACTTAATGTTATTGCATTATATACAAAGTGTTAAAACAAGTGGCATTTAAAAAATATATTTTCAGACAAATAATTTCACAAAAAAAAGGTTTTAAGTATGTGTATATATATATATATATATATATATATATATATATATATATATATATATATATAAATGTTAATGATTTGGACACTTAAAATGTACTAATATAATATAATATAATATAATATACATTTGAATCAATTTAAAATAATTTTTATTTTTAATTTGTATTTTTTTTTATCTATATTTACTTTATTTAACTTTTTACTTTTTAATTTTAAATATATCACATTAATATTTATGTAAATATAAATTAATTTTGATAGTACATGATGCTTGAAAATTCAGAAAATTAATAATATACAATATAGGAATTATTTAAGAATTCATTAATTATTACATAATTAAAATACAAATGAAATATAATTTATTTACTTTATCTATAATCTATAAAATAAATATTTATAATGAATATAAATAAATTCGGAAACTTAAGCCACATTTAAAATGTACAAAATGAATAATATAATATAATATAATATAATATAATATAATATAATATAATATAATATAATATATAATTAATTATAATAAAAACAAATGAAATATATTTTATTTATGTCTAACACATTTATTAATTGGATAGTTTTTTTAATTATATTAAATACATTTTTATATAGATATAAATAAATGTATAAAATACATTTGTTTATAATACAATAAAATTTAAAAATGTAAATATAATTTCTTACTTATCTATATTTTATCTATTTATTTTATACATTTTTATGTGGTTTAAGGATCAACTGTTTAACCAAAACTATTACACCATTTATAGCTGAAAGTACTACATTAAATCTTAATCAGATTTTGAAATCAGTTTCATGGAAATTAGTGTCACCAATGGCATCATGTTGGTACAGAGGTTGTAAGTGTGGCAGCACATGATCAATAACTGAGTCATCAGGGTTAAAGTGTGTGTACTGTAGCGCTGTGGTTTTGCCCATGCTGGTCTGATCTGTTCTCCCCACCCCTCACACGTGGGACAGCAGCCTCTTCAGAAATAATGTGTGTCACGCTGGTGGACAGGGTTTTCCTGAGGCCTTCCTTCCAGTACCTCTGCGGTGGCTTCATCATTAAAGAGTGGGATCACTGTACTCTACTGTAGATCTGTCATAGTTAGGGACTGTACTCATTTTCCTTGTTTGGTGTTGGTGAATGACTTATAACAACAGTTTGGTTTGGGATAGTTCACCCAAAATAGAAAATTCTGTCATTTACTCACCCTTGTATCATTTCAACCCCGATTTTCTTTCTTCCATGAGACACAAGGAGAAAAAGGCCTTTCGTTTTTAGCTTTAAGACTCTGGTTTGTGTGACGGTAGACACCTACATTCTTCCAAAGTTCCTGTAATGTTGAAAACATGGAATTGTTCTTGTGACTAATAAGCCCTGTTTAAAAAAAAAAAAAAAAAAAAACCTTCTTCAGTTGTGTTGTGGAGGAGCTGCTTTGAATGATTTTTCTGTTGACTGTGACAGAATCATTTCTACATAGAATTACTTCAGCCGAATCAGTTTAGTGAATCATCACAGCTTTGAACTTTGGATAAATAACATGGTTGATAGTTTAAAAAAGTTTAAGGCTCATACACTTCTGTTCAAAACTTTGGGGTTGCTAAGATTTCACCATTTAATAAAAAAATAAAAAATAAAATAAAAAATGCAGTAAAAACAGTAATATTGTGAAAAATCATTGCAATTCTAAATAGCTTGTGGTCTATTTGCATATATATTAAAATATAATTTATTCCTGTGATGTAAAGCTGAATTTTCAGCATCATTACTCCAGTTTTCAGCGTCACATGATCATTCAGAAATCATTCTAATATGCTGATTTGCTGCTCAAGAAACATTTATTATAATCTTATTAACATTAATACAATTTCAGGATTCTTTGATAAATAGAAAGTCAAAAAGAACAGCATTTATTTAAAACTGAAATCAATTCATAACAATATATATATATGTCTTTACTTTTGATCAATTTTATGCATCCTTGCTAAATAAAATTATTAATTTCTTAAAATAAATAAATAAATGAATAAATAAATAAAAATCCAAGATCAGGATTTGCCTTGTCTTTGAAGATTTTACTTGCTGAAAGAATGGTGATCCCATTATGACAAAAAATTTGATTTTAATAAATCAAATAAATAAAGACAAGATGTTTGCTTATATTTCCATGTGAGTTCATTAAAATTTGATTATGTGCTAATATACACTGTAAAAAAGTCAAATTTATATGTGAAACAAAGATTATTGGAGTACTTTTTACAAGAAAATAGCATTTCAGTTTTTCTACATAAAAATTTCATATTTAATTCAATGTGTTGCTTGCCATTTCTCTCTAATTATGTCAAATTTACTAGTATTTTACTAGATAATTTATCATTTTTCTGAATGAAAATTACATCCCCACAACCAAACTTAAAAAAAAGGCTATTTATTGTTATAAGTCATCAAAGTCACGTACACCATATAAGCGACACAAATGACACACTTGTTGTTGAATGACCCACTTGAACCTCAGCAGATAGGGGTCAGAAGCTGAAACGTGAAGGTAAAAGGAAAAAGACTCTTATCTTGAGACACAGTGGAGGAATATAAGTCAGACAGAGTGACATTTCAGAAAGGTCAGACAGTCTGTTTACATCGGATAATGTCAGAGTGACGGTTACGTCTGTTTACTGCAGATTTGAGTGCCAGCTTTAAAGATCTGAATCTTTTAAGAAAACCACCACAAGAATAAAAGGAAAAAAACATGAGTATTTAAATTATGCGTTTAACAAAAAGAAATAAATACAATTTTCTAGGTTATATTTTAATATTTTGTTATATTATGTAGCCTATTAAAATACACATGGATTTTATTTTATTTTATTTTATTTATTTGTTTATTTTTTTTTTCAGCTGACGAACGATAAAAACAACAGCCAATCAGAATCTATTACTGACTTTAAAGAGCACGAATGTTATCGCGCGTAGTTATCGTTATCGTTCTTGGTGTGGACGGGACTTTATACCGTGAATTGACTGTTTATGCAAAATAAACAATGTTTAAATTGTTGCCCATTTTAATATGGGTTTCTATGACCGTTTTTCTGACTTTGAATAAACCAGTTTGTAATTAGACTTGCGTCAGTGACAGATGTCACCTTGAGGAAAGCTCAGAGAGCAGCTTGTGGTGCAGGAAACCAAAGTGTTTCCCTCTCTCTTTTCATCTCAGATAAACTGTTAGAGCGGCAGCCATGGCAACCGCAGATATTTCGTCGACGTGGAAACACACAGTTTAACTGGTAAAAGTTAATGTTTCATCATTATGACAAAGTGAAGCCGAACATCAGATACGGAGATACTGAGGCTCTGCTGTAAGTATGTCAGACTTTTTGCCAACGGTCAAAACCATTAAATGGTTTCAGTCACATGAGATGAGAGTGGAATCATACAGTCTTCTCTTCTCATTTGCATCTCTTTCATTCTCTGGATAGGATCAATCTCTGTTTTGGTATTTTATGAGTGTTCTTCATGTCTCCAGTGATCCTAATAGATGGAATGATGTCAGCTTTAACTGGAATCAAGTCCTTTTGATGTGACTGTAATTAGGATAATTAGGCTATAAACGTTACACAGATGAAAATGACATTCAACTCAGGCTGGAAAATGAAACATACATATCTCAATATAATCATAATATGTAAAATAAGTATTATATCAGGTAAGACAGCAAACACAGCAGAAGCACTTAGAGTTGAAATATAAATATATGATTCTTTTGCGCCATCTAACGGTTACCCGAGAGACAAACTATGCATGTGAGTCCCAGCAGTCCAATAATAATAATAAGAAGAAGAAGAAGAAGAAGAAGATTTTTCCTCTGTTATTTTATTTTATTTTACCCCCAGAGAGGATGTTAAAAAAAAAAAAAAAAAAAAAAAAAAAAAAAAAAAAAACAATGCCAAATTTGTTAAATAAATGTATATGTATCTAGGCATATGTTGTGGTAATAGCTCTGAAACTTACAAGCTAAATCCTGGTGTGTATTAAAGAAGACACACTGGGTGTCAGAGCCGAGGCTCAAACTCAAGTCTCTGGTGTGAAAGTCAGATACTCAGTCTTTGAGCCACTGGAGGATGGCAAACCCAGTAGTAAGACGCACTTAGAAGCAGTTGAGATGCAGCAGGTTTAATGAAGCAAAAACAGAGAAAGTAGTTCTCAAATAACAAAAAAACAGTCCAAAGATTGAAGTCTACAAAAATATTCCAGAAATCCAAAGTTCTTAAAGCAAAAACACTCCAGAGAAGAAAATCCACAAAAACCCAACACAGAGAGGAAACAATCAAAGGGAAAACACTATAAGAAGCCACAGACTTCTCAGACTACATAACACTTACTCAGACAGCTGTCTTAGAAGAACTAAACACCAAGCAAAGAAACTGGGAGACAGCGTCACTTAAATTTACACAGCTAAATGAGACACATGTGAACAGAATGACTCTAATTAGAAGTAGAGTAAGCTGAAAAAGAGAGCGTCATGAGGACCTCTAGGTGAGGTGAGCGATGAGAGACTTTCCCCTGATTGCATGTGGGACAGGCGATTACAAAGCTTTTGGTGTCCTCCTTGATGGTCGGCCAACAAAATCGTCTCTGGAGGAATTCAAGGGAGCAAATTGTGCCAGGATGGCAGGTCAGGCGAGAGGAGTTTCCTACTGGAGAACCTGGGAGCGAACTGATTTAGGGACAAACAAATGGTTGGTAGGCCCTCCACCTGGGTCTGGTTCCCGGACCTAGGCTTGTCTTATAGTATATTCAAGTTCCCACCGTACAGGGGCCACTATCTTGGAGCTAGGGATAATGAGAGTGATAGGATCTTCTTGGTTACTACTTGCATATACTCGAGACAGAGCATCAGGTTTAAGATTTTTTGTGCCAGGACGGTAGGATAAAATAAACTTAAACTTGCTGAAGAATAGAGACCAGCGTGCCTGACGAGGGTTAAGTCGCTTCGCCTGCTGAATATACTCTAGATTTTTATGGTCCGTGAGTACTTGAAATGGGTGTTTGGCCCCCTCAATCCAATGTCTCCATTCTTCGAGTGCCAGTTTAACTGCCAGTAACTCTCGGTCACCCACATGGTAATTCCTCTCCGTTGGAGTTAGGTGGTGGGAAAGGAATGCACATGGATGAAGTCTGTTATCCTCTCTCCTCTGGGAAAGCACTGCTCCAATACCCACATCTGAGGCATCCACCTCTACGACAAAGAGTTTGTCTGGGTCAGGGACAGTGAGAATGGGTGCTGAAGTGAAGCGGAGTTTGAGTTCCCTGAAGGCTGACTCTGCTTCAGGACACCAGTGAAAACTAGCATTTTTCCCCTTAGTAAGAGCAGATAGGGGAAACACCACAGAGCTGAAGTTTAAAATGAATTTATGGTAAAAGTTGGCAAAACCAAGGAATCGCTGCACCTCCTTCAAAGATGAGGGAGTGGGTCAATCCGTCACTGCTTGAACTTTCCGGGGATCCGTCTGCACGTGGCCAGCCGTAATTATGAATCCCAGGAACTGTACTTGAGTCACATGAAATTCTCACTTCTCAGGCTTAACACAGAGGTGATTTCCGAGGAAACGATTTAGCACCTTCTTGACATGCTCCACGTGCTCATTAGGGGAACTTGAAAAGATGAGAATATCATTCAATTAGACGAATGCAAACCGATTGAGCATGTCCCCAAGAACATCATTTATCAAAGCCTGGAAGACTGCGGGAGAGTTGGTGAGGCCAAAGGGCATGATTAGGTAATCATAGTGCCCAGTGGGTGTGTTAAACGTCAAAGTCAAGTCAAAGTCAAAGTCTGCTTTATTGTCAATTCTGCCACATGTACAGCACATACATACAGAGAATTGAAATTGCGTGACTCTCAGACCCATGGTGCATACAGTTAACAAAACACTAACAGTAGACGTAGAATGCAAATAAATACAGTTTAAAATATAAAAACAAACTATACAAATATACAAATAAGGACATTGTAGAAAAAGAGTTTGATTAAGTGGCATAAGGCACATGGCAGATGAAATGCAAATCGGTTAAATAAACAAAACTAAACAAAACAAAACTGTGCAGATATGAGTGTAGTGCAAAAAGAGCTTAACAAAACGAAAACTGTGCAGATATAAAGAGTGTAGTGCAAAATAGCTTATCAGGCTGTTTAAAGTGACAGAAGAGGTAGTTGAGTGGGGTCAGTTCAATACTGACTGAGGTAGTGGGCAGTCCAGTGGTGCACTAAGTGACTGGTGCGGGTCACAGTGTGTAAGTGGGAGGGGGGGGTCAGAGTTCAGTGGTGCGTGGGGCAAAAGAGGCAAAAGAGGGGAGGGGGGGCAAGGTCGGGAGGGAGTTCAGCTTCCTGACAGCCTGATGAATGAAGCTGTCCTTCAGTCTACTGGTCCTGGCCTGGAGACTCCGCAGTCTCCTTCCTGATGGCAGCAGACTGAAGAAGCTGTGTGTCGGGTGGGTGGGATCACCCGCAATGCAGAGGGCTTTGCGGGTGAGACGGGTGTTGTAGATGTCCTGGAGGGAGGGGAGAGAGACACCAACAATCCTCTCAGCTGCTCTCACTATGCGTTGGAGTGTCTTGCGGCAGGACGCATTGCAGGCGCCATACCACACAGTGATGCAGCTCGTTAGAATGCTCTCGATGGTGCCTCTGTAGAAGGTGCACATGATGGGGGCCGGGGCTCTGGCTCTCCTCAGTTTGCGGAGGAAGTAGAGACGCTGCTGTGCTTTCTTGGCCAGTGCTGCGGTGTTGTCAGTCCAGGAGAGGTCCTCTGTGATGTGCACACCCAGGAACTTGGTGCTGCTCACTCTTTCCACGGTCGCACCGTTTATGGTCAGAGGAGCATGCTGAGTGTGCACTCTCCTGAAGTCAACAACAATCTCCTTCGTCTTCTCCACATTCAGAGAGAGATTGTTGTCACTGCACCACCCGGCCAGGCGGCTCACCTCGCACCTGTAGTTTGTCTCATCTCTGTTACTAATGAGACCCACCACAGTTGTGTCGTCCGCAAACTTAATGAAGAGGTTGGAGCTGTGTGACGGTGTGCAGTCATGGGTCAGCAGAGTGAAGAGGAGGGGGCTCAGCACACATCCTTGAGGGGCCCCTGTGTTAAGTGTGATGGTGCTGGATGTATTACTGCCGACCCGTACTGCCTGAGGTCTCCCAGTCAGGAAGTCCAACAGCCAGTTGCACAGCGAGGTGTTGAGCCCCAGCTGGACCAGTTTGTGAATGAGCTGTTGAGGGATGATTGTGTTGAATGCTGAACTGAAGTCTATGAACAGCATTCTGACGTACGAGTCTTTTTTGTCCAGATGTGTGAGTGCTGAGTGGAGGGCAGTGGCGATGGCATCATCGGTCGAGCGGTTGGACCGATATGCAAACTGGAAGGGGTCCAGGGAGGGGGGGAGGGCAGACTTGATATGATGCATGACTAGCCGTTCAAAGCACTTCATGAGGATCGGAGTAAGTGCGACTGGACGGTAGTCATTGAAGCAGGATGGAGATGGCTTCTTCGGGACTGGAATAATGGTGGTAGCCTTGAAGCATGTGGGGACAACAGCCTGACTCAGCGAGATGTTGAAAATGTCTGTGAAGACATCAGTGAGTTCCGCTGCACAGTCTCTCAGTACACGACCAGGAATGTTGTCAGGACCCGGAGCTTTGCGTGCATTGATCCTGCTGAGGGATCTCCTCACGCTGTCCGGGGACAGCGTCATCACCTGGTCGCCAGGAGGAGGTGGGGTCTTCTCTGCAGTGGTGCTGTTTTGTGCCTCAAAGCGAGCGAAGAAGGCGTTCAGCTCGTTCAGCAGGGGGATGGTGCTGTCACAGGTGCGCGGTGGGGACTTATAGTCCGTAATGGTCTGAATCCCCTGCCACAGGCTCCGAGTGTCCCCGCTGTCGCTGAAGCGATGGGCTACCCTCCTGGAGTACTGTCTCTTAGCCTCTCTGATGCCGCGGGATAGATTGGCCCTAGCTGTCCTCAGGCCCACCTCATCTCCAGCTCTGAAGGCAGCGTTCCGAGCCTTCAGGAGTCTGTAGACCTCCCCTGTCATCCACGGCTTCTGGTTGGCCCGGACAGTGATGGTCTTTGTGACCGTTACATCCTCAATGCACTTGGTGATGTAGGCAGTGACAGACTCTGAGTACTCTTGGAGGTCTGTGGTGTTATTGTATGTGGCAGCCTGCTTAAACATATTCCAGTCAGTGGTGTCAAAACAGTCTTGAAGTGCCTCTGACGACCCATTCGGCCACACTTGTATCTGTTTGTGAACTGGTTTGGTGACTTTAACGACCGGTCTGTATGCAGGCATTAGCATGACAGTGATGTGGTCTGAGGTGCCAAGATGGGGGAGGGGAAGGGCCTTGTAAGCTCCTCTCTGGGTGGTGTAAACAAAGTCCAGAGTGTTGTTTCCTCGTGTTGGAAAGTCTACGTGTTGTTGTATTTTTGGGAACACACTCTTTAAGTCTGCGTGGTTGAAATCCCCAGCTGAGATGAGAAAAGCATCTGGGTGGGCTGTCTGCTGCTCACTGATGTGCTGGTACAGTTCATTAAGTGCCTCACTCCTGATGTTGTTGTTGGAGCTGGGAGGGATGTATACAGTAACGAGCAGTATGGCTGTATATTCCCTCGGTAGATAGAATGGCCGGCACTTAATAATCATAAACTCCACCAGAGGCGAGCAGTGTTTGCAGACCACAACAGCGTCGCGGCACCACGCGTCATTAATGTAAACACAAAGCCCGCCGCCGCGGGTCTTACCTCCCTCGACGAGAGCTCTGTCCGCTCGATAGCATGTTAGCTGGTCGAGCTGAATGGCGCAGTCCGGAACGCTGTTGTTGAGCCATGTTTCCGTGAAAACAAAAACACAGCAGTCTCTTACAGTCCTCTGAGTTGAGCGTAGTAGTCGGATGTAGTCCAGTTTATTGTCTAAAGAGCGTACGTTAGCCAGTACGATGGTGGGGATAGCTGGCTTGTGTGGGTTAGCCGCTAGCCTAGCCCGGATACCTCCGCGCTTACCCCTCTTCTGCTTCCTCTCGCGCCGCTTGTGGCGCCTCCGCTCTGGGCGAGATGCAGCAGTGGGGGTCGGTGATGTTGTAGGCCTCCGGAGCAGACCGAGGTCCCGCAGCTCTTCGGCGTGCGCGAGGTTTAACTCTAAAAATGTGGTTCTGCCGACGTCGAGCAGAAGCTCACGACTGTATGCGCGTTTAAAGACAGATAGACGCGACGAAGACGTACAAAAACACTTCGATTTACAAGATAACAAACACGAAAACACCGTTCTGTCGGGAGAGAGAGAAGCCGCAGCGTGTGCACGCGCCGCCATCTTGTCTACAATGGACTACAAACGTAGTCTTCCACTCATCCCCTTGTCTAATGCGCACTAGATGGTAAGCACTGCGCAAGTCAAGTTTGGTGAAGATGAAAGCTCCCTGCAGTAGCTCAAAGGCTGTGGCCATAAGCTGCAAGGGGTAACGGTTCTGTATAGTGATCTTGTTGAGGCCTCGATAATCTATGCAGGGGCGAAGGCCCCCATCCTTTTTACCAACAAAGAAAAAAAACAGTACCAGCAGGAGAAGCGGAGGGGCGAATAATCCCTGCCGCAAGGGCTTCCTCAATGTAGTTGTCAATTGCTATATGCATGGGAGAAGACAAAGAGAAGATGCGACCTCTGGGGGGACAGGTGCCTGAAAGCAAATCAATGGCGCAGTCAGATGGATGGTGATGGGGTAAAGGCATGGCTTTCTTTTTACGGAAGACTGCCTTAAGATGGTGGTACTGAGTGGGGACTTGAGACAGGTCTAAGGGTTCTTGGGACTCAAGAGTAGAATCAGAGGAGCTCTGGATAAGACAGGTGGCATGACATGTGGGACTCCAACTGAGGATAGCACCAGTGGACCAGTCAAGATGGGGGTTATGTTGAAGAAGCCAGGGGTGACCGAGAATCACAGGAAACACTGGAGACCCTATCAGATGGAAACACAACTCCTCCTGGTGTTCGTGAATGGAGAGGTGGAGGGGAGAGGTGAGAAGGGTCACTTTCCCAGGTCCCAGAGGTCTTCCATCCAGGGCAGTAACAGTTAGAGGGGTTGCAAGTGAGTCAGAAGGGACTTTGAGAGTCCTATCAAGTGAAAAATCCATAAAGTTCTCAGCTGCACCTGAATCCACCATGGCCTTGAGATGTTGCTTGTGATTACCCCAGGCAAGTGTGATGGAGAGAAACATTCCTGAATTGGAAGGTGGGCAATGCTAGTAATTCCCGTTACAGTCCTTCCCTGCCTGAACGGGATCGAGCGTTTCCCGAGAGCTCTGGGCAGGCAGAACAGAAATGTCCAGGCAATCCACAGTACAGGCAACACCGCGCTTTCATGCGGCGGTCTCATTCCGACAGCGAGATCCGAGTACCACCCAACTGCATAGGTTCTGGTGACCCTTGGGCAGTGGTAACAGCTCTGTGGGAACTGGACTAACAGGGGGTGTAAATGCAAACTGGCGACTCAAACTTCTTTCTCTCAGATGATTGTCCAGTCGGACCGCCAGGTCAATAAGGGCCTCGAGATCATTGGTAGGCTCTCATGTGGCAAGTTCATCTTTGAGTGCCTCGGAAAGACCATTCTGGAAGCACACCACAAGAGACTCATTGTTCCAGCCACTCCCTGCTGCAATGATGTGAAAATTGATGGCATATTCAGCAGCACTCCGACTACCCTGCTGGAGGGACAGCATTCGTTTAGACGCCTCCCGGCCGCTGATGGTGTCATCAAAGACGCGCTTGATTTCCTCTTCAGATGCAGCATAACTTGCATAGAAAGGGGTCTGGGCCTCCCAAACTGCTGAAGCCCAGGAGAGGGCCTTACCAGAAAGGAGAGTGATGAGATATGCAATCTTGGCCCTATCAGAGGGGAAGGATGATGGTTGTAGCTCAAACGTTAGGGAACACTGAGTGAGGAATCTACGACAAGCACTGGGATCCCCAGAGAAGCGTTGTTGTGGAGGTAGACAGGGTTCAGCTAGGGGAACTGACACTGGAGGACATGGAAGAGGTTCAGAAGCAGCAGCAGAGGCCGTAACTTGAGATGGCAGCCGATCAAAGATCTGACGGATGGAGATCATGACATCAGAAAGTAATTGTGAATGTCTCACCATCAAGGCCTCCTGTTGGACTAGCACAGTTTCATGACGTTGAACCGAAGACTCATGTTGAGCTATGGTAGTGAAGAGATCCTGAGTGCTGGGATTCTCTGGGTCCATAGTTGGGCTTGATGTTTCTGTCAGAGCCGAGGCTCAAACTTGGGTCTCTAGTGTGAGAGTCAGATACTCAGTCTGCAGCAGGTTTAATGAAGCAAAAACAGAGAAATTAGTTCTCAAATAACAAAAAAAAAAAAAACAGTCCAAAGATTGAAGTCTACAAAAATATTCCAGAAATCCAAAGTTCTTAAAGCAAAAACACTCCAGAGGAGAAAATCCACAAAAATCCAACACAGAGAGAAAACAATCAAAGGGCAAACACTACAAGAAGCCACAGACTTCTCAAACTACATAACACTAACTCAGGCAGCTGTCTTAGAAGAACTAAACACCAAGCAAAGAAACTGGGAGACAGCGTCACTTAAATACACACAGCTAAATGAGACACATGTGAACAGAATGACTCTAATTATAAGTAGAGTAAGCTAAACAAGAGAGCATCATGAGGACCTCTAGAGGCCAAAACACAACAAAAGCCAAAAATACTGACACTGGATTTTTGTGAAATCATATTTTATTTTAATATATTATAATTATTGCTGTTGTTATATAATGTTTTTGTTTATATATACACTCACTGGCCACTTTATTAGGTACACCTTGCTAGTACCAGGTTGGACCCCCTTTTGCCTTCAGAACTACCTTAATTCTTCGTGGCATAGATTCAACAAGGTGTTGGAAACATTCCTCAGAGATTTTGGTCCATATTGACATGATAGCATCATGCAGTTGCTGCAGATTTGTCGGCTGCACATCCATGATGTGAATCTCCCGTTCCACCACATCCCAAAGGTGCTCTACTGGATTGAGATCTGGTGACTGTAGAGGCCATTTGAGTAAAGTGAACTCATTGTCGTGTTCAAGAAACCAGTCTGAGATGATTTGAGCTTTGTGACATGGTGCATTATCCTGCTGGAAGTAGCCATCAGAAGATGGGTACACTGTATATATTAAACCCAGAGAGGATATTATATATTAATCTGACACGCATCATATACTTTCAGACATGCAAAGTTTTAAGGCAGCTTTAATCGCCTTTTTGATAACTTCATGACTTAACTGACAACATCACTACGACATTGCATGCTCATTGTTTCTTTTGCCTTTTAATATGAAATGATATTGACTACAGCGCACACCGCCGTATTTGTGCGTGCAATTGAAGAGCACGCATTATGAGCACAGTGTAACGGCTGACAGGACAGGAACCTTTGTTTTTACTGACATACGGCGTGAAAACATCTCATCTGACCGCAGTTCACTGTTGTTCTACTGAAGCTCCACGTCACCTGTACCGTTTCCACACTCGTTTGACTAGCAGCTGTCGCTGAGGTGACGTGGAGTGTGCGTCTGAAAAGTCTCCTGTTTGATGTGGTCATAAAGACATTCTGCGTCTTATCAAGAAAAAATAAACAGAAGCAACCTGGCCAACCTTAGCTCCGCCCCTGTATTAACTGTGTTAAGTATTTTTAATGTGTTAAAGGGACAGTTCACCCAAAAATGAAAATTCTGTCATTAATTACTCACCCTCATGTCGTTCCAAACCCGTAAGACCTTCGTTCACCTTCGGAACACAAATTAAGATATTTTTGATGAAATCTGATAGCTCTCTGACCCTCCCATAGACAGCAACACAACTGTAATGTTCTCAGGTCCAGAAACATAGTAAGGACATCGGTAAAACAGTCCATGTGACATCAGTGGCGCAACTTCAATTTTGCGAAGCTACGAGAATACTTTTTGTTGCGCAAAGAAAACAAAAATAACATGATTTATTCAACAATTCTTCGTAATCGGCGTTGTTTACACTTAGGGGAATGCGTGCACATTTGTTGTGATACTCTCTAAAATGGCGGAAGGAGAAGAATTCTCAGGGGAGAAGAATTGTTGAATAAAGTCATTATTTTTTGTTTTCTTGGCACACAAAAAATATTCTCATAGCTTCGCAAAATTGAAGTTGAGCCACTGATGTCACATGGACTGTTTTACCGATGTCCTTACTACTTTCTGGACCAGGGAACATTACAGTTGCATTGCTGTCTATGGGAGGGTCAGAGAGCGCTCATATTTCATCAAAAATATCTTAATTTGTGTTCCGAAGATGAACGAAGGTCTTACGGGTTTGGAACGACATGAGGGTGAGTAATTAATGACAGAATTTTCATTTTGGGGTGAACTGACCCTTTAAACTGAAAAAAAAAATAATTTCCTGCATTAGCATCCTAATTTTAACAGAACTAATTATATTATATTATATCAATTGTTTTTACAGTCTTAGTTATATTTATTATTATTACTATTATTATTGTTATTTTGTTATGTATTGGTTTATAGGCTACTATAGAATTTTAATCATTTTTCCGCCATATAATGTTTCTGATGAACCAATAACTAAAATACAAATTCTTTTTTGGCCTGGTCTCGAGCTAATATCTGATATTAAACTATATGTCAAGTGCATACATTAGTGTAGGCCCAATATTTCCCACACTAACAGTAAAACCACATGTCCCATCATCCTCTGCGGCAGCAGCACGAGAATAGAAGTCACGTGACGTCATGCGGATGGAAACTTTGTGTCCGCTGATAGAGAAGAAAGTCCAGAGAAAGATGCCTGGGGAGGATGATGACAGCGCTGCCAATCCCAGCAGGAACTCCCGGATCCTGGCGACCAGGTCTTTCGATGTGTCCGACTGCGATAGCGAGAAGGAGCAGAGCGCCAAATTATGCGGCTACCTGAACAAACTGACAGGGAAAGGGCCCCTGAGAGGCTTCAAAATGCGCTGGTTTGTGTACGACCCCAGGAAATGTTACTTGTATTATTTTAAGACTCCTCAAGACGCCCTTCCACTGGGACACATTGAAATAGCGGACGCTTGTTTTAACTATGATGTGGAGGTTGAAGAGGGGCTTTTTGAGATCCATACCGAGGGGAAGGAGTTCCTGCTGAAGGTATATTGATATTATACAGCTGCCTATGCTAATGAAACTCAAATGCATGAGATCGTTTTCCATAAAATGATTAATTGCACTGAATTTATTGGCTTCGTCATGAAAGATTATCTTAATGCACTTTAATATTGTGAACTGGCTATACTTATTGCAACAAGTGGTTACAGACCATCCTTATACTGTCAAATAACGTATTTTAATGCTTGACTGTAAATTCATATTTTCAGTTTTAAGTTAACTTATGCATGTACGATTTTTGTGCGTCATGCATGCATAATTTCACTCTTCCTTTTTTAGGGTTATTATAGTTATCTAAAGCTAACACCATAAATAAAAAATAAATACATAAAATTAAATATATGCATATAGATGTATTAAAAAAATCCAATATATATCAGGTTTATTATAATAAATATTATAAATAAATATAATTAAAAGTGTATTTCAAATATATGTTATAAAATAAAAATGATAAAAATAAAAATGACAAAGCACAAGAAATTACTAAAACTGTAACTAAAATTAAAATGAAAAGTATCCACAAAATTATAATATAAAATTATGGATGCCAGATTTAGCTATATTCATTTAAGGATACATGTATTCAGGAGGGAATGTTTCTTTACACAAAGCACACTGGCGCAGTCATTCAGCTGTTGTCAGGATACAATATAACATACTGGACTCATCAGTGCTCTAAACATCTTGCCTCATGACTGGAGAATGTAGGACTATAACACAAGATTGCTGTTGTAATCGTAAGCTCTAAAGCTCGCTGGACACAGAAAGCGGTTTATCAGATCTGAATCTGTTTAGTAATGTAACAGGATGTTGCTTTCACAACTTCATGTTCATTTTCTAGAAAATGTATTTCACACTACATGTAGTTTCAGGCCCTCATGACGCTGCAGTGTAGCTTTTTGTGATCAGGATCTAGGTTGAAGGGAATATCTTCAAACAGATCATCAGTGAGACTTGTGCGGTTCCCAGCATGCCTGTACTGACTGAAGATGAAGATCCCAGATGTGTACCCTTTGACTAAATGCATTATGGGTTTCAACAAGCTGTTGTTGTGTTTATTAATTTATTCAAAACTATATTAAAAATGCATGTAAAAATTAATGTATTTACTAGCATGTTTTTATCCTCTGAATTATACTTCTGAAGTAAAATTCATTTTAATATTTTCCAGGAACATGTAGGGTAAGAAAAATCATCTTAATTCAAAGGCTAAACAAGATTATTTTTCTTGCCCCATTGGCAGATATTTTTGATAATTTTTTTTTTTTTTCAGAAAACAAGACATCTTAAGTAATGTTACTTGTCACGTAAATGCATCTTGATTCAAGAATTTTAGATATTTATACTAGAAAAGAAGACAAAAGCACTAAGTAAGAAAATATTTTTTTTTATAGTGTGATATTATAATGAAGAAAAAAAAGCTTAATTAAAAGAAGGAAATGATTGAAAATAACTTTAAGTAGTTTAAATTATTTTTTTATTATTTGATAAAGATTTAACATAACTTATTTACTGTTTAGTGCCTAATAATATTTAAAACAACTTTCAACCAAATCAAAATCATGTGGTGAAACTAAAATGCAATCAACCAATAAATAATTTTTAAAAAATCATGAAATTATATAATAGAGGTTATATCAATAGACTATCTATCTATCTATCTATCTATCTATCTATCTATCTATCTATCTATCTATCTATCTATCTATCTATCTATCTATCTATCTATCTATCTAATAGAGATATATCATGTTCTCCAAAATGTAATGGTGTTTATTAATTAATAATTCATGATATTTGTAAGCAATACTTTTTACACTGAAAAATATACTGAAAAACATTTTTTGGAAATAATGATTAAGATACACATATATTCAAGGTTAAATGAAATAAATGTTATTAGTTTTCACTTGATGATATTTAAAGGCACATTAAATTTAAAGATTTTCAAAGCTATGTGAATCCAACATAAATACAAAGAGTATGTTTCTAAAAACTTGTTTTAAACTAGATATTTTTCTTTATTGTGTATTCAATCATTGACCATTTATTAGCGTTTAAAGCTGTTTTTAAATATATTTTGTTTCTCACTGTTAAAGAGCAACTTCATCACTGAACCGTAAACTGGAACTGAGAACGAAACAAGCATGATGATTAACAAAAGGGGACAGTCACATTCACACCTGACCCTGTTCCTCCCTAGACTGTTGTTATACCACAAAACAACAGAGCAAAAATAGAGCCTTGGTTTCACACTACCTTTCTTTCCCTTTCTGTGTGCAGGCTCCCAACAGGCAGGTGATGCATTATTGGCTGCAGAAGTTACAGCAGAAACGATGGGAGTTCTGCAACATGTCCGGCCACAGAGACAGCTGGTGCTCCCCCACCCCATTTTATCCACATATGGGTCTGGTGGCCAGAGATGCAGGTGAGATATACTAAATGGAGAAGTGAGCAGACCGTGACAAACACACAATGCACTAAAAGAAAGAATGATAAAAATCAGTTGATGGTCATGGCCTCTTTTCGTATGTGGAATTTTTGATGTTGTCGTATTGTCAACCTGTAGTTTGTTGCTGCTTGTCATGTGAGGTGAGTCAAAGATCATAAATGTGCATGATTCCTCAGGCCATGTGACACTGTTTTACATAGTTTCCAGCTTTTAGAAAGCGTGAGAGAAGTATAGAAGTAGAAGGGTATTTTGTATCTGTGAATATGTACGGTACTATTAAGTTGTTCTGCTAAACTGATGTTTCTGATAAGCTTAAAAACATTTTTTGGTCTCGCTCAAATTGCATGAATATTAGCTTTATATACACATAAAATGTACCCAGAAATGAATTTTAATTTAAAACGACAATAAATAAGTAAATAGGTAAGCAGTTAAGTAAATTGGATAGTATATTGTACTAAAAGCAGCCAACAAACAAATCTTAGTAATTATGGAAATGGTAAAGTTTTTTTCTTGATTTCTCTTTCCTTTTAATGAGGGACTTTAAAGGTTCTTCAAACCCCAGACAGTTTTGTGGTTTCTGCTGTCTGAGAATAGCTGTAGAATTTAGTATTATTTTAGAAGTAGAAAAGGCAGAACCAAAACAAAAAGCCAGTGTGCTTCCTCCTTATTACTGTCACTTAGTAAGTCATTTTTTAATTAACAGAAAACAAATGCACCTGTGAACCTTTATGCATTAGTCATTTAATTAAATTAATCAGCATAGTTGTTACTGACCTTTGTAGTGATAACAATAGTAAAGTGAAGCAAAATTATTGTAAAGTTTCTTGGTATCACATACGTTTGTCCCATTTAATGGTAGTACAGCTATATTTAAAATATAGATATTAGTCAGATATTATTACATACCCTCAGGCCTTCTGAGATGTAGTTGAGTTTGTTTCTTCATCACAGCAGATTTGGAGGAATTTATCACTTGCTCACCAGTGGATCATCTGCAATGAATGGTAGCCGTCAGAATGAGAGTCCAAACAGCTGATAAAAACGTCACAATAATCCACAAGTAATCCACACAACTCCAGTCCATCAATTAACATCTTGTGAAGTGAAAAGCTGCATGTTTGTCATAAACAAATGTATCATTAAGGCGTTTTAACTTTAAAACATCACTTCCGGCCAAAATACGAGTTCATAATCTATAACAACACTTCCTCCAGGTGAAAAAGTCCATTCTCTCTTGTTCTCTCACATAAAACGTAAACATATTTGTTTAGTACTGTTGGCATATTAATACACAAATTAATACACATATATGCTGCAAGATAACTAACAAGGATAACAGGGTTGACAATTTTAGAGTTTATTTAGACATTATTAAAATTGTGCATGGAACTACAGTAATGCGTTTATTAGAAATGGTATTTATTGCTGATGTTTAATATCTGCTTTGCTATAATTAATTCTTTACTGTAAAAAATCGCAATAACAGGATTGATCATTTAAGATTGTCCACTATGGACAAAAATACAAAAACACAGACATTAACACCTATATTAAAAAAGAGAAGACATAGCACAGTTCATTTCCTAAAAGGATGATGATGCAATTTTGACAAGTGTAAGCAACTGTAGTTTAATTTAATAAGGAAGATTTAATGGTAACACGGTTGCATAACCTGGGAAAAACATCTTTAATTTCTTTTTAAAAGTGTATTATGTAAATCTAATGTAATGTACAGAAAAATACAAATTATAATTTACATTTTTTAAAAATTTCTTTTAATCAGAATATACATACCGTATTTATTCATACAAAAAATCTGTCAACCCTGTTACCACTGTTAGTTGGAAACACCCATCAAGAAACTTTGATGAATGTTGATGAAAAAAAAAAAATTGTTCTAATGATGTCATTAGAAAAGTTGGCTATACAGTCATGGCCAAAAATATCGGCACCCTTGGTAAATATGATCAAAGAAGGCTCTGAAAATAAACTTGCATTATTAATCCTTTTGATCTTTTATTTAAAATATTCACATTCCTTTCATTGGATAATAAGAATTTAAAATGGGGGGAAATATCATTATGAAATAAATGTTTTTCTCTAATACACATTGGACACAATTATTGGTACCCCTAGAAATTCTTATGAGTAAAATATCTCTGAAGTATATTCCCATTCATATTCACAATTTTGAGCACTCCAGGGTGATTATGAACATGAAATTATCCAGCCATGGCTTCCTGTTTCACAGAAATATAAATAGGAGGGAAAACAAAGCCCAAATTCCCTTAATCATCCATCACAATGAGAAAAACCAAAGAATATATTTCTGATGTGCAGCAAAAGATAATTGAGCTTCACAAATTAGTGAAGTGGCTTTAAGAAAAGAGCTAGAGCAGTGAAAATTCCGATTTCCACCATCAGGGCAATAATTAAGAATTTCTAATCAACATAAAATGTTACGAAACGTCCTAATGCATGGTGAGAAGGAGAGTTTGAGTGGCTAAAGACTCTCCAAGGACCACAGCTGGAGAACTGCAGAAAATAGTTGCGTCTCGGAGTCAGAAAACCTTAAAAAAAAGTTGTCAAACAGCACCTACATCACCACATATTGTTTGGGAGGGTTTCAAGAAAAATTCTCCTAGCTCATCCAAAAACAAACTGCAGCATATTCAGTTATCAGACACGACTGGAACTTCAAATGGGACTGGCTTCTATGGTCAGATGAAACTAAAAAATGAGCTTTCTAGCAGCAAACACTCAAGATGGGTTTGGTGAACACAGGGATAAAAAGTACCCCATGTGTACAATGAAATATACTGCTGTATTTTTGATGTTGTGGACCTATATTTCTGCTGGAGGTCCTGGACATCTTGTTTAGACACATGACATCATGGATTCTGTCAAATACCAACAGATAAAAAATCAATAAGTGACTGACTCGGTTAGAAATCTTATAATGGGCCATGTTTGGATCTTCCAACCATACAATAATCCAAACACAAACCTCAAAAACAACACAAAAATGGGTCACTGAGCACAAAACCAAGCATCTGCTATGGCCATTCCAGTCCTCTGACCTGAACCCTATAGAAAATGAGTGGGGTGAACTGAAGAGAAGAACCACCAACATGGAGCTGGGAATCTAAAGAGTCTGGAGTGATTCTGGATGAAGTTGTTCTCTAACCTCATCAGGCATTATAGGAGAAAATTTAGAGCTGTTAAACTGGCAAACGGAGGTTTCAAAAAGTATTGAATAAAAGGGTGCTGTTAATTGTGGCCGGTGTGTATTTGAGAAAAACATTTATTTCATAATGATATTTCCCCCCATTTTAATTCTTATTATCCAATGAAAGGTTAGATTTTTGTAATTTTTTTTTTTAAATAACAGATCAAAAGGATTAACAATGCAGATTAATTTTCACAGCCTTCTTTGATCATATTTACCAAGGGTGCTGATATTTTTGGCCATGACTGTATATGAATAAAGTCATTATTTGCACATGATTAATGAAGGATACAAAAGGCCTTTTGTAAGATGAAATGACTTGTTTCTCTGCAGTGCAGATTTACTAATGTGTTGAAACAAGGACACATCTTAGATTGATGAATGACACTGAGCCAGACTGTGACCGTTGAGATATGCAAATGAGCACTGATAGCTCAATCTGTGACTGTATTGTTTTAGAAGCAGTGCTCTGTGAGAAGCCCAACGAGAGCATGGAAAGTGTTCGGAGTGACTTTGCTGTGGAGATGGACAATGATGGGCTGGTCGGGCTCCAGTCGGGGCGTAATCCTGTGGCACAACCCAATGCAGCTCTCAACTCCCTCCGACACTGGGGCTCTGAGATCAGGTAGGAGCCTGAGAGACTCTCGCTTAGGATGGACAGCTATTGGGCTTTAATTGAACTGTATTTAATTGAAATCCTGCATGTAGAGCAAGTATTATGAATAAAAAAAGATATTTATATAAGAACTGTAATTATGTAAATAATAAATGATGTAGGTGTATTATTTAAGAATTTTTTTGGGGGGGGGTTTATATTTCTTCATTCATTCATAATTTAACTGTCCTAATGCTTTAAAAAAAATCAACAGCTTGATTATCAAAATAAGTGCTAGTTGCAGCTTAAGTACATTTTTATGAGAAAAGAATATGCTGTTTTATATTGTCATAATATTATATTAGTACAATATGATTCATAGAATTATGTGCTTTCAACATTAGCTTAATCAGACTAAAGCCTATAAATAATAAAAGTAATAATTTTGGCAGATGCAACTATAGTCTGATAACTGACATGTTGTACTGGTTAAGTATTTTGAGTATTGTGGTTGAGACAGAAGAATTTGTCACTTTTAATACTCTTTATTTATTCACGTCTAATTATGAATGTGCAAAATTACAGGTACATCTGTATCTTGATTTAAAATTATTCATATTTAACTACTTTCTCAACCATTGCCATGTGTGAACTCTTTTTCAAACTTTCCAAAAGACTTTGGACGCGTCTGTTTGGATGACGTAATGCTGAAGTCGGCCAAAGGACTGAATCTGGATTTCAGCAAAGATAAACAAACTAAAATAGCTGGAAATTCTACAGCAGCTCCGTGTTAGCTTTTAAGAGGCTGGCAGTAGAATACTTTGACCCTTTATGCAAATAAAAGAGGACTTATGAATGTCATGTGAGAGAGGTTAAAAAACTGTAATCGTAGAACATGTTGACACTGACAGCAAGACAAATGTAACACATGCCATGTTATTACATGTGGAATTTCTTTATCATCTCAAGGTTTTGAATTAACTCTGACATCTGACATCAGTAGTAGCAAGTTCAGTCTGTGGCAATATACTGTGGTTAAGTTAATACTGTTACACATTACATGAATTTTGCTTCTCCGTACTATATTGCATGGTAACATTTCCTTGTATCTCCCACCATCTATCAGAAATAGCATGTCTCACCTGCGGGCCGGCCGAGGAGGAGAAAACAGACGCAGTGTGTTTTACACAGCCAGCAGTGACGACTGGGAGATGGTGGATCCTCCAACCAAAGACACACCAGAGCACAAACCTCCACCTGACAGCCAACGCCGGGAAAGTTCATCTCATATTCAGCGATGTATGATGATCGTTCGGACATTTTAATGATGCACAAATGATTCAGTTAAACTGAATGGCTCTGAAACTGTGTCTCTCCTGACTTTCCACAGACTCCATTGGCTCAGCGTTCACGTTTGACTTCCGCAACCCCTCGAGAATGAAACGGCCCTTTCACATGGGCTCTGGGAAACCCAGTCGCAGTGCAGAGAGCTCGCCGGTTGAATGTAATGGGACCAAGACCTCTGAACTGCAGCTCCGCAATCAGAGCCAGCAGGAGGAGATCAACCGCCTGCAGGAGCAAGAGAACCAGCTCAGAGAAGAGCTCGCTGGTCAGAAGGTACGATATGAGTAAATCAGGTAGGGACTAGGGGTGGGCGGATATACCGACACGATTAACCGATAGAAATTTGTCAACAGGTAGAGATTTTGGACTATCGCTTCTATCGCGGTTACATGCACACGTGACATTGCTGTGCTACGTAGTCACAAAAACTTATCGTTTGCATGCGTTTTTAAGAATTGCGGTTTAAAAACAAGTAATTTTAAGCTACTTGTTAAATCATTAAATCATTTTGCTATATGTGTGCGCTGTTTGAGAGACTGTATCTGAGCACTGTCAGAGAGGCACGCACACATGAAGACGGTGCTCATAGAGTGCAGGAGTTTGAACAGAGTTGTTTTTGCCATTTTATAGGCCTTGAACGGTTAAATGCACACACCTGTATGTGTCAAAATGCCCGTTTTTGCAAGTATTCTCTTAAACAAAAAAGCAAACAGCTGAGACAGAAACCACGTGTAACAGATTGGATCCGGGCAGCTCTTAAAGTTACAGCAGTCTAATATTCCTGCTGTCTGTCATTCATGTTAATCAAATAACAAAAGAGAGAAAATCTGTCACTGCTCTTGACTAAATCACTTTTGCACTTTTTTTGTACATTTGATTACTTGATACAATGTATGTAGCATTTCTTATTAATTTGTTCTACTGTAGTTTTTTGTGCTATTGTAATTAGTTTCTTATTCTTATTTAATCGCTGACTGTTTATTTGTCCTCCGTGAGCTTGAGTTTAGGTTTATTTTTAAATTTAGGTTAGTATTAGTTTTTTTGTGATATTGACACTGGTGACAAGAATTATGAAATGTCTACATTATCAAAATTTGTATATCATAACGATCTTATTTAAAGCAAAAATAATTATATTGTGATATATGCCATTACCGTGAAATAAAATTACTCATATAGTGAATATATATATATATATATATATATATATATATATCATACGTGATATAAGATTTTGGTCATATTGCCCACCCCTAGTAGGGACCAAGTTTTTTTTATTTTTTTTATTTTTAAAGCCATTATGACACTCTTAAGCTTCATTGTCAAAGGTCAAAAACTGTTTTATTTTTGTGGTTTGTTTAAGCAAGCTGGTGTTAGTATAAAATGTTAATTTGCAATCCTGTCCTTATTCTCTACATGTTCCGTAAGTATTTGCTTGTGGGATGGCAGCCTGTAAATGTGTCTGCGATTATTTTATTTCGAGTTACATACATTTTTGCCCCATGCTGTACCATGCAGATACAGTCTTACTGCAAAGGCAGCAGTTCAAAACAGATATTTTTAAAAGGAATTTCATAGCTGTTTGCTAATAGTTCCTCTTTCCTTGTAATACTCATACATGGGAATTTCCCATGTGCAAGTGAATGTTGACACTGTTTGATTATTCTGCACATCCTCTAGGATGTTTTTATAATTCAAAGACTTTTCTTATATCCACCTTCAAGCTTTGGTGCAGTAAGCCGTTTCTTACATCAGCCGTATATTTCTGTGTGCTTTTCTACAAAGGTGTCAGCACATCTTAAGCAAGGGCCTTGAGAACCACAAAATGGGTACTGTTGTTGTGCTTTTCCCTTTAAAGTTCCCCTTTGGCCCCTGGCTGTGCTTTTAACACATTAACAACTCTAGATAATGTTTCTTTATAACACATATAAACGACACTATGTGTTTATTCATAATTACATTATTGATAATATTTTATTAACGTTTTCTTTACGATTTGCATATTCGCCAAAAATGTGTTCAGTTACTCACTAAATTTGGTGTGATGAGACTTGATGACTGAAAATACTGTTGTGTTTTATTAAAACATGCTGAGAAGTTTACTAAAACTTAAAAAAAAAAATTAATAAAATAAAACACTGAGAAAAGTATCTATCAAAAATGAAAACTAAAACTTAATCCAGAGCCAAAAAACTGGGCAATGGGTCATTGTACCTGCATTTCAGTTCCTTGTCATAGTTCAGGTTGCATCATGTGCAGACATTTGAAACTGGTAATTGAATGTTTGTACAGAATAATGGTTAACTTAATTTGATCTCCAGGTTTCTTTTTAGTTATATCAGGTTGGTGATCAGTTCACCAGTCCATGAAGATAAATAAGGTTATCAAAACATTTCTCCAAAATATTGATCTGATTCAGTATACAATATCTAATACAAAACCAGACTATTCTAGGGTCAGAATGTAACACAAATTACTTCATCCCGGGCAAGCCCCCGACTTATTTTGACACAGTTAAGAGTGCTACCAAAGCAAGTGTTCCGAGTTCCCTTGATATTTATCGTGCCAAGGAAAAGTAAAAAACAATGAATGAGTAATTTAGTCAATCTGATGTAAAGACAAGTGCCAGCTGAGTGGGAGGTATACATTTTTGCAACTAGTTCTAGTGCAGGGGAAGCCAACCCTGCTCCTGGAGGCTACGTTTCTGTGGCTTTTAGTTCCATTTCTGCTCCAACACACCTGCCTGTTATTTAAGTAATTCAGATTAGTTGGTTCAGGTGTGTTCGATTAGGGCTGGAGTTGAACTCTACAGCAGGGCTGGGAAACTTCGGTCCTGGAAGGCCACTGTCCTGCAGAGTTTAGCACTCTGGAAGGCCACTGTCCTGCAGAGTTTAGCACCATCTCTAATCTGGAAAAGTTTAGATTAGAAATCCAAAGTTCAAGTTCAGTTGGTGTTTTTGAGTAGTTTATCTGAGTAATTAATGGCTCACTGTGCTCTGCTGAACTTTCTCAAAATCTTGAGCGTCACACAGTATTTTCTTCTACTAGGAGTTGGTTCGTCTTCTCCAACAAACACTACATATCTCCCAATGTGATTGGCGTTCCACGGTGTCTCCTGGGAACATGGGGCCTCACAGTCATAACCAAGCTGAGAATGAGGTGGACAAAGCCCTGGTAGAGCGGGACACCCAGATCAAAGACCTTTGTGGGCACATGGAGAAGCTAGCCTTGGAGAAGGAGAGCCTTCAACAGGAGTTGAAGAGTTTGAAGATCAAAGTTGGGGAGATAAATGAACAGCTGGGTATGCTCATGGAGACCATTCAGGCCAAGGATGAAGTCATCATGAAACTTTCCCAGCAGAGTGGTGATGAAGGAACCGAGTCGGCTGAATGCAACTCACCTAGTGCAATTAGGGAACAACAAGAGTTGGACATCCTGAAGGTAGCGCAAGAACATCCTAATATATGTACTATCTGAATATGTATATATATCAGTGGGAGCATCGGGTGAAATATATCTGACATAGGCTAGAGTTGCATGCAAGTCAAGTCTTGAGTATTTTATCACAAGACCAATTAAAGATCTTTTTGGTAGTATATTGCAGGTTAGATTTATAAACACTTCATGCCTGTTCTGAATATTATTTTTGGTGTCTCACATGCAACTTTTTGGGGTTTTACACTTTTCCAGGACAGCCTTCAGGGCTACAAATCCCAAAATAACTTCTTAAACAAAGAAATTCTGGAGTTGACAGTCTTAAGAAGAAATTCTGTATCCAGAGAGAAAGCGTTGGAGGCAAAGGTCTGTGACTTTAGCTACTCACCCTGGATGTTTTGTTTGCAGATTCTTTCTTATGTGCCATGCTATTCTAACCTTTCAACCTTTTCCAACCTTTGCAAGGTTGCCTGTGCATGTTTTTGATTGCTGAGGAATCATTTTTGTTCTTCACATGTTCTTTCTTCCTTTGTTGTGTGTTCTACAGTGCACCAGTTTGGAGGCCAAGCTGTGTCAGGTGGAGAGTAAGTACCTGGTTCTACTACAGGAAGTGAAGTCTCCCGTTTGCTCCTCTTCAGAGCAGACCCATAGCGGAGAGGTCATCACCCGCTTACTAGAAGATGCACTACAGGTGGAGAGCGCAGAACAGCAAGAGCACCCTATCCTCAAACCCAATGCTGTCAGGTATCATGTCACGAAAAATTGTATTTTCCTTGCTTTTATATGTACAGATTAGTGTTAATTTTGGCAGCCATTTTTAATTTAGTCTTAGTTCTGTCTCAAATGTACATTTTGAAAACTGATGAAACGGAAAATATAGTAACTGTGAAATTCTTAATAGTAATTCAAATAATTCCAAATTGCAATAGCCTATGTTTCTCTAATAAAACAACAGCGGTTGAGTAAGTGCATTTATTCAGCAACCACAATCGCAAACAATAAAGTCGAGATCTTATGACGGAACACAGACTGGCTGAATGACACTTTCATTTTGATCGCTAAACTCCAGCTTGTCGCTGTTTTCATATCATCGTCGGTGGCATTTTTGCAATGAAGTGCGAGCGCGTGTGCATGGTTGCAAGATTGCAAAAAATAAGCAAAACACTGGGCAGAAAATGTATCCTTTTAACAGAGAAGCTCTGATTCAGGGATTTGAACTCTTGATATCTGGCAACACACACATGAAAGCTCACATTCACAACAGTCTGCAATATTATTTTGTCTCCTTTTTTTGACAAAAATAAAAAGAGACTTTGGAGAGATTTATTGACCTTATTGTCATCTCGTCTTCGTCTCATTTTAGTCATGGTAAAAAAGCTTGTCAACAAACATTTTCCGTCATAGTTTTCATTAACGAAATTAACACTAGTACAGATACTAAGTATATACGTCCCTAGTCCATCTAGGTCATTTATGCAAATTCAGCTGCAAAAATTAGTTATTCAGAAGTTGACATGGTAATGAAATCAAAACTATAAAAATGTTGACCTTTTTTTTTTTTTTATATATATATCAACATATTTTCAGTATTCAGGAATTGTTATTCTTTTCATATGCAAATGGTCATCATAATGGTCATTTACATATTGCAGTCTTAAAGGTACAGTAGCCAAAAAAAAAAAAAAACCACCTGGGAGAAGGTCATGGTTATGTAAAAGGAAAATTTTGATTGTTGGTACAAGAAACCTTGTCTAACATTACAAGTTTGGATACTTGTAGTTAAAAATGATACAGAATTCTAGAATTTAGCCACTTTTTGTTACCAAAAAAAAAACTGTACAACTTGCTCGGTCACCATACAGTTTGAGCTTTTTATTTACTTACATTTTTGTGCTGCCACTCTTCTAAAGATCCCATCTTCAAGCATGTTTGGTCTTGTTGGTGTTCTTCAAATGCTACTTGTTTATAGGAACAAGATGTTTTCCTGTTCTGGTTCTGCAGAACATGTCAT
This sequence comes from Spinibarbus caldwelli, assembly GCA_039654775.1. Lineage (NCBI taxonomy): Eukaryota > Metazoa > Chordata > Actinopteri > Cypriniformes > Cyprinidae > Spinibarbus > Spinibarbus caldwelli. The sequence continues at coordinate 15,591,352 of CM077265.1, read as the reverse complement.
GCTCTTCTTGAGTGGATCCATCTTCATGCCATGCTTGGTTTCAATTACACCAACTAGTTGCTTATTACCATGAAATTTGGCTTTGTTACTTTGAAGATTGTTGGCTCTTTTGTTACAAATTGCTTGTAAACCATATAACCAGTGATCTTGTTCTCTTTCTCATTTAGTGAGTATGACATTTATGGCTTCAAAACTGTCCCGGAGGAGGAGGATGAAGAGGAACAACTTGAAGCAAAAAAGAGAGCGCTAGACCTGAAGTCCCTCTCCTTGACAGACCAGGAAACCTCAGTTAGAGTAAAGTGGGACAACTACCTGGCCATCACCATGAACAGAGAGATGGTTCGATCTCCAGAGCTCAAGGCACTGATGCGAAGTGGAGTTCCCCATAACCACCGTTCCAAGGTGTGGAGCTGGTGTGTGAACTTCCATGTGAAGAAAATGCGTGACGATATGAAAAAAGACTATTACCAGAACCTTCTGTCCATGGCGAACGAAAAACCAAACCCAGCTTGTAAGCAGATAGAGCTCGATCTTCTCCGGACGCTCCCTAACAACAAGCACTATGCTTCTCCTGACTCAGATGGCATCCAGAAACTCAGGAACGTGCTGCTGGCTTTCTCCTGGAGAAATCCAGATATCGGCTACTGCCAAGGCCTCAACAGGTAGCAGATCCAAACGATTCCATCAAGGGCCAGATTTATTTAACAGGGCAAATTAGCATTAGAGCGCAATAAAAGAGCCGATGGGAGAGGAAAACTCTGCGTGTGATTTACTGACAATGCACACATTAAAGAACACAGACGCAGCCAGATCATTTCCATAACCAGCACAATCTACCAAGAGCAGCGAAATTACCGCCTGCTTTAAGACATGCTTTTTTTGGGCGTTAAATAATGGTGCAAAATACAAGTAATTTGACGAGCACAAACGTTAGTAAATCACGTTGCGTGATTAATTTTAATATTCTCCTCCCATAAATTTTGCATCTGAAAGGGAAACTCCTACAAATGCATATTCAGTAAGGCCAGGCGCAAAAATAACTGTGTCTTTTCAGCGCTAATTCTTCACTGTGCCTCTTTAGTAATTCCTGACAGTACTATTTTAACGTCAAAAGACGGTTTGCGCTGGCGCAAGCTGTTAGTAAATCTGGCCCTTAATGTCTAGAATGACATCAACATTTTAAAATCTATGGATCTGAAAGAGATTTCTGATTCTTTCAGGCTGGCAGCTATTGCTCTTCTGTATTTGGACCAAGAAGATGCTTTCTGGTGTCTCGTGGCCATTGTGGAGGTTTTCATGCCACGTGACTATTACACTAAAACACTGCTAGGCTCGCAGGTACTGTTTCAAGATTGTTCTCTCTTTCACAGTCAAGAAAAATCCCCCAAAACTCTGGCGATTGGAGCACGGTGCTTTGAGAATGTCTTTGTTTGCTAAATATGACTCAGTGGCAGCAGGCAAACAGCACATCTCTTTTCTGAATCAGTCATCTGTCGTAAGGACTTTGAGTTTTCAGGCTCCTTCCCATCGACAAGACATTAACATGCTTGTTGAACAAACTTTACCACATTTTAGCCTTATGCAACATGAACACTGTCATGTTTTACCTTAGTTTCCAGTTACTAACCACATGTTTGTATGCAGAGTAACCAGCCAAGTGCTTTTCAGTTGAAACCACATTATTGGCACACTGCTAGTTACAGCTTTTCATTGCTGACATGTGATTGCAGCAGGGTCTAAAATCAGCTTTTGCCAGACCTGCCGATGGTGAATGAAGTATACTAAACGTGAAATGGCGTTTTGGTAATTTCTATCACAAAATTGTGTTCTTTGTTTTATTTGTTGAACTGACTGTATCTTGTTTTTTGATATAGGTAGATCAGCGTGTGTTGAAGGACCTGATGTGTGAGAAGTTACCCAGGCTTCATGCTCATTTTGAGCATTATAAGGTGGACACGTCTCTCATCACCTTTAACTGGTTCCTGGTTGTGTTTGTGGACAGCGTGGTCAGTGACATTCTCTTCAAGATTTGGGATGCTTTTCTCTATGAGGGACCCAAGGTATGGAGAATTGTATAGACATGGTCCTTCAACATAGAATATTACTGAACTTATAAATCAAACAGCTGTGCACTGACTGTATGCCAATGATGCATACTTCTTCCCTTGAAGTCTGGGAGTTATTCATTATTGTCTAAGTATTAGTTTATATAACCACAATACAAGATGACATAGAAGATTTACTGACAAATCTAAAATGAGCATTGTAAATCCTCAGACACTTTGATGATTATACTTTAATACTTACCTTTCTTAATATTAATTTCCATAATGAGTCATATTAGTCTGGTTGTTTCAGGATGGCAGTACTCCATGTGTGCTGACAGGTTTTGACGTCTTTTTTTATCTTGGCAGATAATTTTCAGATTTGCTCTTGCACTCTTCAAATACAAAGAAGAGGAGTTTCTAAAGCTCCAGGATCCCATGACCATTTTCAAGTACCTTCGGTACTTCACACATACAATTTTGGATGCAAGGTTTGTGCTTCCGGTGTAAGCGATAGCAATAAATGATCATGAAATACACTTTTAGAGAATTTTTAAAATTATTATTAACTTAACAATAATAATAATAATAATAATAATAATAATAATAAAAACAAATAATATTTTATTATTATTATTATTATTATTATTATACATATTATTAATTATATTCTCTTTTTTAAATGTTTTGAAATATTTTGTAATCATTTCAGTCTGTGGTTTGATTCATCAGAGTTGGGGAAAACAACTTGATACACGTCAGCTGATTTAATAATAATAATAATGCTGTACACAGATAATATCTATTTTTTATTATATATTATAAATATTTATTATGTATTTTTTGCAGGAACGTTATCCTATCTATCTGTCTATCTATCTATAAAAAAACTGAATAATATCTTAAACTTATTATTATTAATATTATTATTAAATATTAAAATAATAAAAAAATATATTATTATTATTATTATTATTATTATTATTATTGTTGTTGTAAATATTTATTATATATGATCATTTTTTCCCTTAAATGCTTTGAAATATTTTGGAAACATTTCATTTGTAGTTTTAGTTCTTGTTTATGATGACCTTTTTATTGTACTTTGCTGTTTGATTCTTCAGAGTTGGGAAAGCAACTTGTTTCAAGTCAGCAACCTTTTTGCAGGAACATTGTCTATTATTTATTATAATTTTAAATTATATATTACCTCATGTTATATATGATCTTGGGTTTCTCACAGGAAGTTGATGAGCATGGCCTTTGTGGACATGAACCCATTCCCACTGAGGCAGATCCAGAACCGTCGCACATTCCACCTGGAGAAGGTCCGTCTGGAGCTCACCGAGCTGGAAGCCATCCGTCAGACCTTCCTGCGGGAGAGAGACACCACCGTACATGGCCGCACACTCATCAGTGACGATGAGGAGGACAGCTGAACCACAGCCAATAAGGGACCAGACCTGCAAAGCTGATTAGCCAATCACAATGTGTCTTATACTTTTAAATGTATTTCACTCAACAAACTGTGACTTCGAGAGACCAAAGAACAGTATTCCTTTTGATTAATCAAAATGGACGTCTTTTTTCATTGTCTTGTCCAGTAATACATCCATTTGTACATTGACCAAAATCAGTATTAAAGTGACTAAAGTACTTTGCATTTAGGTAGTAATGATTGGTGCGGATTGGACAAGTGTCAAAATTCTGATACACTTACATTATGCTGGACATATTAGGATGTACAATCCAGGACACCAACACTTTTTTTTCAGTCGCACTTATTAAACTTCATTTGTTTACATACTCATAATAATCATATCAGTACTTGTAGTATATTGAATGATAATTTGATATAAATCAAATTCGAGTTTACGAGGCCTGCCCTCTTTCTAAACATTCGGTACTTTTACTTTGAATCATTTCCACTTAATTCACGGTCCAGTCAAGGAATGGAAAACACACATTTGTGTTAGATCTACCTACCAGTACTTCCTGTCTGCTCAGGACACCATTTCCAAACCCTGCCGTGTCATGTGACTTTTAAACATGTTTCACAAGCATCAGTTCTTGTGAATTTAGGTTCTAGATGCAAAATGCACATTTGCTGTCAGTCTAAAATCCACAGCGAATCCTGAAGCTGCTCAAAAATAAGATAATGTGGAAAATTTGAGGTTTTGCTTGCTGTTCCAAGAAAGTGTTTGTGTTGTATGTTACTTAAAATTGAAAACCCATAAGGGCCTGTCTAATGAGGGAATGTACATCTGAATTACTAGCACTTTTCTTAACTTTCAATGCACAATTTTGCTTGTCATTTCAAAGTCATCTTTTACACACACATACGCATGCTTGGAAAAGCTGTGTTCCCTTTAACTTTACATTTAGTGCAGTTAATATATCTTTTACTCCATTTCATTATGGTATTGAATACACATATTATACATTTTATCACCTGCTAGTATGACTGCAAATGTCAAGATGAACAAAAATGTGAAACTGATGGTTTGTGAGAGCCGGTCTCTCATAATGACCATGTTTTTGCATGTACATTTTGTCACCCACACAAAAGAAATGTTATTCTTTGTTATTTTAAGTCAAGCTAAGGCCCATATTTACATATTTTTTTGTCAGTTTTTACAAATTGCAGTCTCAGACTTGTTGGTACATTCGTTGTCCAGATAATCTTTCATTATTTAGCTGTCAAGTATGTTATATGAGCTATAGCAGTTTTCCTATGTCTTCAGCGAGTAAGCTATGCACAGGCCTTTATGTGTATACAAAATAATTGAATTCTTTGTAATGTTTCTGAAACTTGTCTTATGACATTATAATCCTCCAATGCTGGAAATTTGTTTTTGTTTTTTTTTTACTTATGCATGATCATCCAATAAATTTCTATTGCATACAGTTGTTTTACGTATGTTTGTGTAGTACATCTCAGTAGCCTCCTCCATAAACAATACAACAGTTACAAAGGTCTTTCTACATTGTCTTTTCTACAGGAAATACTGCATAAGCATAACAATAGAGAGGGGTAACTATATCTTCATTCCTTCCTGTTTTTCTGATGGTTATATAAAATGTAAATATTAAATCCTACAGCATCTAAAATATACTGTTCATACACAGGAAGTATGTGATTCTTCACGTAAAAAAAAAAAAATAATAATAATAATGTGATGTTGGAAAAAAAACCACAATACCCATATTATTTATCGACTATTTTAGTCTCTCATAGGCTTACTGATGCAAACTTGTTGCTTACCATATCCAGCAGATGGCGATAATACTGCAAACATAACGGATCAAACACAAGCAATAGAAAGTAAATAAAATAGAGTTAATAAAGAAATTTTTAATCTATATCCTAGACCCCAACATTCACAGCCTGGTCAATTAAATCCTTCAAATTAGTTGATAACAGGGCTTGACCGAATCACTGAAGGAACCGAATCAAATGAACGATTCATTCGCGAATCTGACAACAATAATAATGAAAGAAAGTCCGACTCTTTCCTCAATTCGGTTCTTTCGAACAGCTTGTTTCAAATCCCTATTTACAGTCAAATTATTTGTAACATTTCCGCTATTATAATAACTTTTTACCGCACTAGTCAAACTCTTGGTTCTGTCCAAATGAATCAATTCACTCGGTTCTCCGTTCTCCGAAAGTCACTATTGTGTAAGTTTATAATACAGTGGTGTTTGTTTATTTGTTTACTTAACGTTACTTCGTCTGTCCAAGTATTATCTCGATTGGTGTAAACATGCTGGATGAATCTGAGATACAATTGAGTCGGTACGTTTTCAGTCAAACTAAAATGTTCATTAGATTAATATATATATATATATATATATATATATATATATATATATATATATATATATATATATATAAATTACTGCTTTAATTCGACTGAAATCAATATTTTAAAGTGCATTTTGATTTGAAAACAGTTTTGACCAATTCAATTTGAACCGGTTTTGACCAATTCAATTTGAACCGGTTCAACTGATTCACTAAAATGAATCGCCAATCTGACATCACCGCCGCGCTCAACAGGTGGCGCGGGAGCGAGCTCGCGATTGACAACATAAGCGCGTGCGTGCGTGCGCTCCTCCAGTCTCCAGTTCAACAGCGCGACTCGCGCGAGAGACCCGCTCAAACCCGGGAATATGCTACATATTTCAGCGGAATACTGAAAAATAAGTGTTATTTCTTAAAAGAAAAGGTAAGACAAGCCACATTTGCTTATTCATTTAAAGTGACAAAGTAACTCCTTGTAGTTCAGTGTGTGTTGTAAAACTTGTAGGCAGTGATATAGGAAGAGATGATATGCTGTGAATGTTTCTCATGGTCATTACGTTGCGCTTATAGTTATAGAGTAGCTACAACAAGCCTCAGTACAGTATGTGTTCACACCTGCAAGATAAATGTTTATTATAATATTATCAATATAACAATGAAACAGTAAGTGAAGTCAGTGTGTCATGATACAAATGCTGCCCAGGGTGATTGGCACTTTATTCCTGGCAAAAGCACATAGACAGCAGTCTCAATTACACCTGATAATTCTCATGACACTGAACCCTCATTTTCTTCTAAAGTAAGTCATTTGATCACTTTTAATGACTTGATACTTGATCCTACATAAGACTCTTTTTGTCTGGTGACTTCATACCTTACATCACCTTCAGAAAGCAAAACTGTATATTTTGTGACATTCTCACATTGCCTTATACGTCCAAATGAGAAAGATGCGATGCATGCTCTTACACCTTCTTGGAAGTGAAGGAATTTAGTGCAGCATGCTGGAACATGTGCTGATGTGAGTGTCTGTGACTTTCAGAGCTGCACCCTACAAATCTGCTGAACTTCTCTAAGCTTGTGTGCTTCTCGAGGGACACCTTAAGACAGATTTGACCTGCTGTCCTCTGTTTACCGAGACACAGTCATCATCAATGAGGACATTAGGAATGGCTGTGTTCAAGCAACAAAAAGTGGAGGATTTCTATGATATTGGTGAAGATCTTGGAAGGTAAGTGATATGATGGGTTGCCTGAGGATGTTTTGTTATCGCTTCCAGCTTTTGTGGGTTGTTGACTTGTTGGTAAGTTATATGGACATTCCCCCGAGGGTATTTACGGGACAGGTTAACAGCTGGTAAGCTAGAGTTTGGGAACAAAAAGGTTTTACCTGACAACTGACAAGCTTCTCTGATTTTTCATGTCACTGGACAAGGTATTATATCAAAACTGTTATTAAGGATATAATTCAACCTATAATGAAAATTCAACACAAAAGAAGATACACTACCATTCAAAAGTTTTGGATCAGTAAGACTTGTAATGTTTTTAAAGAAGTCTCTTATGCACATCAAGGCTGCATTTATTTGATCAAAAATACAGAAAAAAACAGTAATCTTGTAAAATGTTATTTCAATATAAAATAATGGTTTCTATTTTAATATGCTTTAAAGTATAATTTATTTCAGTGATGCAAAGCTGAATTTCCATCAGCCATTACTCCAGTCTAAAGTGTCACATGATCCTTCAGAAATCATTCTAATATGCTGCTGATTTATTATTAGAATTATCAATTTAAACTTTTGAACGGTAGTGTACTTTGAAGATTGTTTAAACTGTGTTTGTTCATACACTCCTAAAAATAAGGTTCTATATTGGTATCTATAGTTCCATGAAGAACCTTTAACATGGAACCTTTCCATTCTACAAACTAACACTAAACACTAAAAAAAGTTGTTCTTTTAGGAACTGTTCACTGAAAGGTTCTTTGAGGAACCAAAGATGGTTCTTCTATGGAATCACTGCAGAAACCCTCTTTTGGAACCACACTGACTTTCATTTTATGGAGAAACAATCTCTTTAACATATCATATTGTTAGAATAATCTTGAAAAGGACATATTAGTTGTAAAATATAAGAAGGATTTACAGTACACTGAACAAAAACGTGAGGGCCCCCCACCCTCCTTTCCCTTGGCACCAGTTCTCATTTTTGAGTCATGTTTTGTTCTCTCTTACAAAGCACACTCCTCTTAAAAGCTGCCACAACAGGCAAACCTAAAACTTACTAATGCAAAAAAACCTGTTTTAATAACAGCATTTCTACCATTTCAGCAAAAGGAAGTTGCAAATCCATCCAGACAGGAAGTGCTAAATTGCGTGAACATTCAGGAAAGGTGTAGTCTCACACCCAGGTTACTGCCGTGTCTCTCCTATAGGTTGCAGGTGAAAGTCACCCTTTGGCGCTTATCTGTCATCAGTTTCTCTTATAAAAACTTGAATAATGTACAAGAAAGGCTATAAAACTGTCTTCAGGGCAGCTTGGAAGAGCATTCTCCTGTAATTCGGAAAGGTTGTTCATTTTTGTCATGGACACCTCCTAAGCTGAGGTAGTACGGGTTACGGCAGAAAGACAGATGTTGGTTATTGTTTGCAATATGTAACAGGCTCAGCCATCTGCCTGGATGGCTTTGTGTCTCACTCAAAGGCACAGTTTCTATGACACTGCCTGGATTAGATGAGATACCTCACCTCTCTTGCAGGACAGTAACTGAGAATGGGATTGATAGCTCCACTGTACGTTCACAGGGAGTTACTTTATATTAATGAAGGACCAGGTTTGTTTGTTCAAACGTTTAGTGCAGCTAGAATTTTAAGCTACATTTTCTGAAGAACTCAACACTTTCTAAACTGAGTTTGAAGTTAGCATGTTGCTAAGCTAACAACACAATACTCTAAGAAGCTTAAAAATAAATAGCGTAATAGTGGGTAAAATGTCCATTTTTTTATTTTTTTCATTTTTTTTTATATTTTATTTTTTTATTTTTTTTGGTGCCTCTGAACAGTTTTCTGAAGAAAATGTAAGTGGTGTTTGCCTATAAAGAAGTCACCAAAACATGCTTGCTAGGTGGTTCTTTACTGGTTTAAAGCCCTGTTCAAACCCAAAATGATAACTATAGCGGTAACTATAATTAGAGCCCGACCGATATATCGTTTTGGCGATTTTATCGGCCGATATGAGCCTGTCACAGATATATCGGTATCGGCGACTATGCCTATCCGGCGACTATCGGTGGCTGATATACCACCGATATGAACATTTTTTTTTTTACAGAACATAAAACGCAGATAAAATGCTTGTATATGGTGTAATTACATAGTTTGTCCAGCGCTCTATTGTTTGCTATTGGCGACCTGGATGAAACGCTTTAAAGCTTAAGTGTATGGAATACCATTGAAACTTTGAACGGCCATATCTCTGGGGTCTCTGGCCTCGAGACCCCAGCGAAAGGGGGTCTCGAGGCCCCCTTTCGAATGAGACCACCCCCGCGTCGATAGCCCCCGGGGTCCGGGAGTCACGGGCGGGCGCCGACCGATCTAGCGATCCCGGAGCGCTACCGAGGCACGGAGGGTGGCGTTCGAGAGGGCTCCTTTAGCTGAAGGGATCTCCCGAATTTGGTGGAGATCCGCCGCCGCGTTCGCGAGATAATGACATCAGCCAACACTTTAACTTCAGTAAAGAGGTCTCTTGTTCAGGCCGCAGCATTCAAGCGTTGTCTTATTCGACCGTAAGTGCCCTGCAAAGTGGACTTCACATGATATTCTGCCATGATTCCAGTTCCAAGGGAACGTACACGTTACATTCAAAGGGCATTAAAGTGCACGAGATGTGAATTTAAATTTTATTTATTTACAGTGGTATATTATTTCACACTTCTCTAGTAAGTTTCGTCTGTGTGTGAAGACAGTAACGCAAATCCGTGAATGAATGTTCTGAAGTGAAATAAACTTCAACGGAATAATTGAAATTTACTGTTCAGTGCACTGATGTCAGACTCATTTTGGATAATAAAGTTTATTGTTAAATTGTTAAATGCCCTATCTCCATTACATATCTTTGTCACGTCATTATAAGTGTTTGATCACCACATTTGAGTGATCATTGCAATAAATGTGTTTATGTATATATATTCTGTTTATGTATATACTATAGTATTCTATATATAGTACCAGTCAAAAGTTTGGACACAGGAATGGGTCCATCCATCCTAATATCATATCGGCCCTTCAAAAAACCCATATAGGTCGGGCTATATTTAACTATAATGATAACTATATTAGCATCCACATCAACAGATGATAATGTTGTTTATTATAAGCATGCACTGCAGTTTTGCCATCTGTCTCAATAAATGCCTGAGCTCTTTAAAGGTGGTTTCTGAGTGTTTTTGTTGTTCAACAGCTAGAAAAAAATCGTTCTGAAAGTGATCCCAATGATATTGTTCCTCTGTGTTGTTATCGTTATAGTTGTGGTGTGGACTTCTCATAGAATATTTATAGTTATCGTTATAGTTATTGTCCTTTGTGTAAATGGGAGTTAAAGGGATAGTTCACCCAAAAATGAAGATTACCCTATGATTTACACCCTCAAGCCATCCTAGGTGTATAATACTTTCTTCTTTCAGACGAATACAATCTGAGTTATATTAAAAAATGTCCTGGCTCTTCCAAGCTTTATAATGGCAGTGAATGGGGCTTAAGATTTTGAAGCTCAAAAAACTGTCCATCCATCATAAAAAATATCCTTATTTAAAACTCATTAAAAATCTCTAGCTTCCATTAACTGTCATACGTGCCTTCATGAGAGAGTGGCATTCCAGCGGATGACGTAGGCGTAGCGTAAGCTCCAGTGAGAATATGCTAGGTTTGCGAGAACCTAGACTTGTTTACAGCAAAGAAAAACCAGTCTTCTCTTTGCTATCAACATTTTTCTTTATAAATCCTTGTTTTGTACTTCTAATTTGTGACCAGTGTTTTTTGTATTTTGTTATTTATTTTTTATTTTTTTGCTCTCTCCTCTTTACTTCCACGTTTGTCACCGTGCTTGCCTATATCATCTGCTGGAATGCCACTCTCTCGTGAACGCGTGTTCGGCAGTTAGCGGAAGCTGGAGATTACAATTTATAAAGTTTTAAATAAGGATATTTTGCTTACACAAATGGATCAATTCACTTCAGAAGGCCTTTATTAACCCCTGGAGCCGTGTGGAGTATTTTTTATGATGGATGTAATTTTTTGGGCTTCAAAATATCAACACCCATTCACTGCCATTATAACACTTAGAAGAGCCAGGCCATTTTTTAATATAACTCCAGTTGTATTCATCTGAAAGAACAAAGTCATCATGTACACCTAAGGATGGCTTTAGGGTGAGTAAATCATGGGGTAATTTTCATTTTTGGTTGAGCTATCAACTACCCTTTAAGTCAAAAGGACCAATTAGTAATTCTCTGTGATCTTCTTTTGTCCAGAAATGGCTTGGTTTCCTGTTACAGTGTAAGTCTGTGGGATTTTTTGCCCATTTTATCAATCAAAATTTGTAGTTCAACAACAGGCCATCTCATCATACCTCGTTTTTGCCAAATTCAAGTCAAACTGTATCCAAGATGGTGGAGAAAGCAGAAAAAATGTTGATAATATATGTATATTTCATCGAGTATTTTTTTGTTTTGTTTTGTTTTAAATATTTTTGGAGTATTTTACCCAATATTTATGTTATGTATTTTTCAAATATTGTGTCGTTAGCTTAGCAATGTGCTAACTGAGTTTTCTGTGCAGAGCTTTTTTTGTGTGTTGAGTTGATGTCTATGTAGAGTGTTTCAAATCATTCACTTATGTGGTTCTGTGAATGTTAGCATGCTATCTTGGAAGGCAGTTGCCTATGTAGGCAGTAGACAGTATTGCAGCTCATTCGGTTTTGGAACAGCTTTAGTGTTAGGTTTGACATCTATGCTTCGTATACATTTAATAGCCTAAATATGAGCCAACAATAAACTTTACAACAGAGAACATACAGTATAATCATTTTTCTGAGGCGGCTACAGCACAAAGTACAAAAGCTAAAGGTTGTTAGCTTAGTAATGTGTGTTAAAAGCAGTCCTTCCCTCTGCATACTCAAAAAGCCCAAAAGTTAGTGTTCGTTTGGTAATGTTTTGGTTTTCTTGTTTCAAAACGATGCCTACATCCCCACAGACATGTCATGGAGTATCAGATGCGTTTGAGGTGGAAATGCTCACGCACACTGACACGTATCTTGCGTGTGAAAGAGGAAATAGCTCATATGTGGTTTCACAGAGTGTGTGTGATGATCTGTAACACATTAGCAGCTGCAAACATGTCTATCAGAAGAGGACAGTGAGAGAGAGATAGAATGAAGGAAAGAATGAAGACACTTAAACACAAAGAATTGTTCTCACACACAAACTCCCACCAGCGTTCATGTTCCGTGTGGGAGTTGGAGGGGACTGGCTGTCACACCACCGAATGAATCACCTGCTTCAAAGGTTGACAGTGTGGGACAAATGAGACCCTTTGGCTTTTATGCAACCACTTTGTTCCCTGGAGGTGGGGGCTTGTTGCTGACAGGAGCTTTATTCAGAGATGATTGGAATCTCTATAATGGACTGATGACAGTGTACAAGTTGGCTATATTTGTCTCAGTCATTGTACATGTTTGTTACAGCAAGATATGTTGATGTAAATCCAAAAATGACTTTGAATTCGTTTTCACTCAGAAATTGCTAGTAAATGTCACAAATAATTACATTAAAGATATTTAAAGATAATTAAAGATATAAATGTATATATAAATATATATAAACTATAAACAAAGAAATGTCAAGTTGCACATTGAATTAAACAACTTTGAAGTAGAAAAACTGAAATAGTATTTTCTTATACAACATGCTCCAATAATCTTTGTTTTATTGACATCTTTCAAAAATAATGTTTACATAGTTTTATAACCACTTTAACTTATAAAGTATGAATGTATTGAGAATATATTCAAAATATGACATGGACTTGAGAGTTTTATTGTTTTTTTGTAATGAAATTAAAAATAATAAAATTGAAAACAATTCTTATTGTAGATATTTCTTACTCTCCATATTTTATTCAATAATTCCAAGTATTTGTACGGAACAATGAAAAGTTTGCTAATATTTCAGCAGTGAAATCCCAATCTGAGCTCATTATGACAGACCCAAAAGACATTAATATCGCTTTCCACTCTTTTTACTCTAACCTCTATACTTCTTCTGCTGATGGTGACCCTAACTTTTTTGCATCTTTTCTGTCCAGCCTTGATTTACCTAGGCTGTCAGATTCGGATTCGGAATACCTGGCTGAACCGATCACTCTTCAGGAGCTGGAGTCATCAATCCGATCTATGAACAAGGGGAAATCCCCAGGCATAGATGGTATTCCAATCGAATTGTATAATACTTTTTGGTTGGATTTAGGCCCCCTCATGTTAGATATGATACATTTTTCAGTTACTCAAGGCTCATTTCACTCACCTATTAATATAGCTGTTATTTCTCTCTTGTTAAAAAAAGATAAAGATCCGACTTCCTGTTCTAGTTACCGGCCACTTTCTTTGATAGGGACTGATGGTAAATTATATGCTAAAGTACTATCTAGTCGTCTAGAGAAACTTATGAATAGGCTAGTTCATCATGACCAAACAGGATTTATTAAATCTCGCTCAGCTTCAGGTAACTTACACAGGTTATATCATATTATTAATTCAACAAATAGTTCGTCCTCCCCTTGCGCAGTATTATCTCTAGATGCGATGAAAGCTTTCGACCAGAATGGAACTGTTTATGGGCGGTTCTACAGCATCTGGGTCTAGGATCGAGTTTCATAAATATGATAAAAGTTCTGTACGCCAATCCAGCAGCCACTGTTCTCACAGGTGCTGTTCACTCTAACCCATTCTTTATACATCGAGGTACTCATCAGGGTTGCCTGCTTTCTCCTCTGTTATTTGCCCTATCCTTGGAACTCTTAGCTCATGCGGTCCAACAATCTGAAACTATTTCTCCCATAATTATACGGAATACTCATCATCATATTTCTTTGTTTGCTGATGATATTTTATTGTTTTTGGAGAAGCCGTCACATTCTATTCCTCGTGTTGAATTTATTTGACCATTTTGGATCTCTCTCTGGGTTTAAAATTAATTGGAGTAAGTCATGTCTACTTCCCCTCAATTCTAAAATCGATTCCATGTCCCTTTCTATATCTATTCCATTGGTTCAAAACTTTAAGTACTTGGGGATAGATGTTCAGCCTCACTTTCATATTTCACGTCAGATTAAAGGAGACCTATTATGCCCCTTTTTACAATATGTAATATAAGTCTCAGGGGCCCCCTAATGTGTATATGATGTTTCAGCTCAAAATACCTCACAGATCATTTATTATATCATTTTCAAACAATGCCTATTTTGAGTGGAAGCAGAAATATGCTGTTTTCGTGGATGTCTCTTTAAATGCAAATGAGCTTCTGCTCCTGCCCCCTTTTCCAGAATAGGGCTGTGCCTTTACAGCACATTCCTCAGATACTCTGATAAAAAACATCTGTTTGGTTTTGATTATGTCTATCGTGCTGAAATAATGTGTTTTAAATCATATCAGTTTAAACTTCTGATAAACGGTTTTCTGAATGCACACATCTGAAGCACACGCACAGAAAGCGGCTGTCACACGGCATGTGAGTCTAAACTAAGTTCTGTTTCATGTCTTATTGTGCTTAAACTGTCAAATACAGCCAAGTTATGTTAAAAACGCACATGAGATCTGTGTGGCAGCAGCGTAATATACCGTAAATAAATCAATAAACCCACTACTTTCTTGTCTCCTCTGAGGCTTGTCAGTGCAGCCAAAGACAGAACAGTTAGCATGCTTTGCCGAACTTACTGGCATTAGAAATGGTAATGGAAACTTTTTTCAGATTAAGGGGCGGTAATATTATAATAAGATCCCCTTTCTACATCATAGGTGGAGTGAAATCTGAGCGATTCGTTTTTTTCACAAGCTTGCAAAGAAAGGCTTCCAAAAAATATATATACTAGGTTGTTCTTTTTCATATTTTCTGGGTTGCTAGATGCACCGGGGACCCGATTATAGCACTTAAACACGGAAAAAGTCAGATTTTCATGATGTGTCACCTTTAAGTATGGAGTCTAAAGGTCTATAAGATCCAGTCAGTATACATTGCGCAGTAATGCCACAGATACCAGTTCCAGCTAGTTTGTTAGTCGACAGGTATGATAGAGGAAGAGCTCTTATGTAACACATTATACATAGTGATCCTGTTACATTGCTTAACTGTGCTTTTGAGTCAGCGGGCTTTGGCAAATCTGTCTCTTTCATGAGCAAACCTACATTTGGTTAAACCATTCAGTTTATATAGATCTGACATGCTATTGAGCTCAGACGGATGATGCCGGACGGCCCTCCATTAAGAGCATTTAAAACTTTCAAATTAGCTTGTTTTACGAGAGAAAAAGCAACTCTTGCCATCTTCCCCTTCACTTTCTTGAGGTTAAGCAATAGGAGGAAGTGATGAAAGCCACAGAAGATCAGCGAATTAGTGCATTTTTTAGACTTGTTGTGTTTGTGTATGTTTTGACAGGCCTCTTGATACAATATGATAGATGGTATTTTATAAATATATGTACTGCATGTGCATCTTTTTTAAGAGATTGTGCAAATCATCCCCATAGCAACAGACTATATGCACAGCTGTTGGTTTGTGAGGATTTTTTCCATAACAGCATACCATATGTTTCTGCACTGTATCTTTATTGGCTGTTTGCTTATCTGTGAGTCATTATATGCTCTATATACAGGGCTGTAGTCAAGGGGACAACCAGGGGACAAGAGGGACTCATTAATGTCAATAATGTCCCCACCCATAAATCTGTTGTTCCAGGCCTTTGTTAATTTGATTATGATATTAATGGAGAATCATTTCTAACTTTTCTGCCATGTCAGAGTGAAAGTAACTTTATGAGTCATAGAGTGAACACTGTGATGACAAATACTATAAGTAATCAGCCCGCACATTTGATAACACATTAGTCAAGACATTTTTGACTCATATTTCAGCAAGTCGTGTAAAACGAGACAGCTGCCTGTGGACTTTAGTCAGAGTGGACGTCATATATAATTTGAAGTGAGTTTCAAATTATTCATTATTCAAATTATTATTTCAGTGTTTTTGAAAGAAAAATGCTCACCAAGGCTTCATTTATTTGATCAAAATTGTAATTTTTAAATTTACAATTTAAAATAACTGTTTTCTGTTTAAATATAATTTAAAATGTGAGTTATTCCTGTTATGCAAATCTGAATTTTCAGCATCATTACTCCAGTCTTCAGAGTCACATGATCCTTCAGAAATCATTCTAATATGCTGATTTGTTGCTTGGGAAATATTTATTCTTATTATAAATGTTGACAATGGTTGTGCTATCTAATTTTGTGGAAACCTTGATGCATATTTTTCAGGATTCTTTAATAAATAGAAATTTCAAAAGAACAACATTTATTTATTTATTTATTTATTTATTGTTTGTTTGTTTGTTTGTTTGTTTGTTTGTTTGTAACACTCTAATAGTCCTTACTCTCTCTTCTCAAATCCAATGAATGCATCCTTGATGATTAAAAGTATCAATTTCTTTCAAAAAATCTTATAAACACCAACACTTTGAATAGTATTGTATAAATTATATCTAGATATCAGTGCCAGCTAATAAAAACTGTCAACCAATAAATGCAACACTATATAAATTGTTGCAATGTTCAAATTTATAAATAATGTTTGCAGAAATTGGTCCTGCCTGTGTTTAATGAATTAAGGGTTTTAGTTTTTTTGTTTTTTTTTCCCTACTAGTTTATTCCCATTAAAAAGTTCTGACTTAATATTTTCAAGAATCCATTTTTTTCAAAGCTCAAGGCCAGATATGTAGGTGTTTGACTGCTGAAGTGAACGACAGATGCTATCGATCCCTACAATGATCTGATCCAGGGGTATCTGGGTAAAGTTGGCTATTTTAAGCATGGACTGTTGTAGTGCTCACAAAACTCCCAGTGCTATTATAGCAATTCTTTGTGCATGTCAACAAGTTTGATAAAAAAACAAAAGTTATTTTTAGCAAAGGAGTTGGAGGGATGGTGATCTGTCGAAACATCAACGCACATTCCTCACATTCTTCCCCCCCACTGCTGTTTCGCCCAATACTGCCCAAACAAGATGCTTTAATGAAGCGTCTGTTAATGTTTTATTCGCAAAAAAATCATCTTTCCAAAGTGCTGAAAAGCAAGTATTAGGCAGCTGTGAAAGGAAGGAGTTGAAAAGCTGTTATGATAGATTGTGTGGGAGGAATGACAGTCTGTGTTCAGTTTGAGAGGAACTCGCTGGCAGGATTTCAAAGAAATGACATCCATAATGCAATAATGTTTTATTGTTTTTACACAAAATGGATACTTCCAGTCCTGAAAGCTGATTGGTCAATGAAATCTGCATGTTTTCCGTTGTGGTGGAAATAAAAACACACAATCTGTTGTTTTAAACTCTCTATTTAAAGAGACCTAGCCCAGATAAAGAATGCATTAACATCTGTTCCATCCTGTTGTCAGAGAAAAGGACACTCTTTTTCATGTATACACATATGGACACAATGAAACTCAGTGTCATAATGTCCCCTCCGGACCTGCATTTGAATATTGGACTGGCGCCGTTTAGTCAAACGCATGGCCCTCCGGCTAATAACCAGCAGCTGTTGGGAGTGGAAATCCACTGAGACCTCCAGCCGTCAAAAACACAAGCGGGCTTAGAACAGAGGCTAGTGGCATGCCTGCAATGGGATGCCTCTGTCCTCCCTCAGATTGTCTGTAAATCGCACCTCTGACAAAGCATGTAATACGACTTTAAAACAAACCATCTTGAAGGCTATTTGAATACAAGATCAGTTTGTGAAGCAGTTGTTTGGTTTGAAAGAATATCTTACAAGTCAGTCCTTTTTAAATGCGGTGACATTTACCATTATTCAGTAAATTTTTGCATGTGAAATCCAGTCATTTCAATTGAAATGAATGCTTTTGGGAATTTAATTTGAGGGTGAATGATTTCCCTATGCAGATTATGCAACAGGTTCAAGTTGGTTATGCGGATTAGTGGAAATCAGAAAAGCAGAAAAGCTGCTTGGTTTGAAAATGACTTCTGTATGAGCTGTGCTTCATACAGTTTGCTAATTTGACCACACCTAAATTGTGTCTAAGTGAAAAAGTGATATTGTCATATTGTCTAAGTGGGATGTCATTTTGCTTAGACAATATGTGAAAAAACACAATATAGTTACAGTTATAACACATATAACACATGAGATACGATGTTTCAAGCTATTAGTATACCGTAAGACTTTGAATGTTTGCATGGAAAAATTATTATGATATTAATCAGAATATGGTCCTATTCCGATTATGTAAGCGTTATGTAAGTAAATTTACAACCACAACCATATTTAGCTGTTTTATATAGTTTCTTGAAAATCTGCATAAAACACCTGGAATATTCCTGTAATAATCAGATTTTGGGGGCATAAACACTTTATTCAGAAAATCCTCGTAACTGAATATTCATTTACAACTTTTATCTATTAATATTAATTTATTTATTTTTATTATTATTATTTATTTTATTTTATTTATATAACCCACCCCAATTTATTTTTTGGGGTGGGTTCTAAATTTGCACAGCTGCTTTTTGTTTTATACTATTGTTCCCAGAAGAAAATTCAAAGGTAACAAAGGTAATTTTGGGACATTACTACATATGGACAGCTCGAAAAGTTGAGTACTGCAGTGATACTTAACCAGAATAGACCTTAATAGAATAGACCTTAATCAGAAAATGATATGCTTTGAGTAAATTGCTATATGATTCGATTCACACATACGTTGCTTGCACCGTCATGTTTTGTGAATTGAAATGACATTATTGTGGCCTGTGGAGGTGAAATATGCTGCTAATGTGATAAATGGAAAGAAAACTTGAGACGCTGAGTTGTTTTGGTCTAGGCTTGCTTTCTTCTGTTGATCTGGGAGAGACCGGGCCGTCCCTCCGGCTACACATTCCAGTTCAGACTGTTTTGGTTTTCCATGCCTGTGTGTGTGTGTGTATGGCGAAAAACCTCTTATCTTATTGGCCCCTCTGAGCCCTCTGTGGACAGCCCGACCTTTTTTCCAGGCGGAGACCTAGCAGTGTTTGGCGTCCTTGTATCTCTGTGAGTTATGTGTTGTTAAACATAGTTATCGATGTGGCCAATAGTCTCTACTGATTTAGCAATCAAACATATTCAGTTCTACTTGCCAAAGGCACTGAACTGTAATCCAATTCTTCTCTTGATTTTATTGCGTTATGTGAACAGAAAACCACATTAGACACAGTGAGAAAAATGTCCTCTGAGTGAAATAAAAGTTGTTTTTTTTAAATCAGTTTTTGTCTTAGCAGACACATCTCTCTGTCTTTATTATGTCTACGTTTTTGCAATAAAACAAACAGAAAGGTCAGGCAAATTGCCCTTGGCCGTGTGCCTTCTGGAAACTAAAAAAAAAAAAGTACCATTTCTGCAGCAAGGAAAACAAAGTAGAAATAAAATAGAAGGAAACCTGGTTGTGAATGAATGAAATAAAATAAAACAAAGAGAAATTGTATTGTCTTCACCTTTTTTAAAACATTAAAAAGTTTTGCATTGTGAAATTTTCATGACAGTCAAGCACATTTTCCTCTCAAATTCTCATTATCGTAATATGCCTGGACATTTTAATTTTGAGTACTTTTTCAATCTCATTATTGTTAGTGATGGTTTTTCAGTTACTTCTAATGTAGTACAGTATTTCTATGCTGTTATGCTTTTTAATTAAATCAGCATAATTTAATATAGTACACTAAGGGCCAGATTTACTAAACAGGGCAAATTAGTGTTAGAGCGCGATTCCTTAAAAGTGCAGATGGAGGGGAAAATTCTGCGTGTGATTTATCGACAATGCGCACATTAAAGTACACAGACGCAGCCAGATCATTTCCATAATGACCAGCACAATCTACCAAGAGCAGTGCAAATTACCACCTGCTTTAAGACATGCTTTTCTTGGGTATTAAATAATGGCGCAAATACCAGTAATTTGATGAGCGCAAACGTTAGTAAATCGCATTGCGTGATTCGTTTTAATACTCTCCTCCCATAAATTTTGCGTCTGAAAGGGAAACTTTTGCAAATGCATGTTCAATAAGGTCAGGTGCAAAAATAACTGTCCATGCCTTTTCAGCGCTAATTCTTCACTGTGCGTCTTTAGTAAATCCTGACAGTACTATTTTAATGCCAAAAGATGCTTTGCGCTGGCGCAAACTGTTAGTAAATATGGCCCTAAATAGTACCCTATAAATATTTTACAATTTAATTTTTTTTTTTCTCAGACTAATGAGAATGTGAGAATGACATTTTATTGCATTATGATAATGATAATTATAGGGACATAATAGGGAAAAAATTTGCTTGATTGTAAAAGTCGTCTTCATTTAATTTAATATGTATACACAAATATGTATGCGTGTATATATATATATATATATATATATATATATATATATATATATATATATATATATTAATATATTAAATGAATTATAATAAAAAATATATTTTTAGACTGAGAATGAAATTTTATTACGTTATGATAATGAGAATTATAGGGAAATGTGCTTAATTTCCAAAAATAATGTTTAATGGCCATAGTCGTCATTTTAATATATATATATATATATATATATATATATATATATATATATATATATATATATATATATATATATATATATATATATCTATTTAAAGAATTTAATAAATACATTCATAAATTTTTACATATTTACATTTATATTTATTAATCTCTAGCACTGCCCATCATCACAGTAAACACTAGCAGGTAGAAGAGGAAAAGGGTGGCATCTAAAATTAGCCCAGTTCCACTGATAACACAGACATACTGTATATACACAGACTATCACAGCCTTATGGAAGCTCTCAGTGGAGCTTCATGTGAAACACAGGAAAAAACTGGCTGCAATCATGGTCTAATCATCTGCTCGCTGTGCATAATCCACACGGCCTATTTTCACAGCGCATTCAGAGCTCGAAGCATGGACAAGAACAGCAGGTGACAAACAGAACTTTAGTCAGCAGCATCGTATTTTTATATACTTCCCATGTGAGATCAGAGAAAGGGGAACTGGAACACAGAAGTACAGTACTTTGAAGAATCAAAGACCTACAAAGTTGTTGGATGATATTCTTAACTATAACTAAATTAACAGTCAACATGAAACGCTTAATGTAACATTTAATAGCTTGTCACATAAGACTGAAACCTAGTCCACAATATTTCCAAAGTCTGCTGGAAGACATTCCTACAGATGACGATGTTTATAAACCTTGCTAAACATCCCGTGCATTGCACAGAGAAGACATCATCCCTCTTTTTCTTTTCCCCCTCATCCTGCTGTCTGTTTCCTTCTAATCCCTCTTCTCTGATGGTACAGTTCGTCTGGCATGAACTCCAGAGGAGTTGGACAGTATTTTCTGGTCACAGCTAATGAACCGGGCCAAATGTACATCCGCAGACGTGAGGCATGATGTCAAGAGCGGCTCGCTTAGTCAGTTTACATGCAGTCCGTCTAGATCTGCGGCCTTGTTATACTCGGATATAGTCGTGACTCAGAGACACTTCCTAAATCTGTTGACTTCATGTGCTGCCTGTCCATGTGCATCAGGAATGCTTTTCTGTATTAAGACAAATAAAGGAGTCCACCTTATCTGTTATATTTAGAATTAACTGTCTGTCTTTGCTGCTCTACTTTTAAGACTTGTGTTTCTACATGTAAATACCTTTGTTATGACTGGCTAAGTTGCTGAATACTGAGAAGGCCATTATATAATACTGTGCAAAAGTTTGAGGTCAGTAAGAATTTTTTAAAAGAAATTAATACCTGTAATTATTCAATAGAAGCTTATTTCCACCATGGACTTTTTTAACTCATGTTAAAAAAAAAAATGTTTTCAATTTCAAATTCAGTTATTTTAAACTTTCTATTAATAAAATAAAATAAAATCCTGAAAAAATTTTTATCACTGTTTCCACACAAATATATTTTAACATTGATAATAATAAGAAATGTTTCTTGAGCAGCAAATCAGCATATTAAAACGATTTCTGAAGGATCATGTAACACTGAAGACTGGAGTGATGATGCTGAAAATTCAGCTGCGCATCACAGAAATAAATTACATATATAATATATTAAATATTAAAAACAGTTATTATAAATTATAATAATATTTCACAATATTTCTGTTTTTACTGTATTTTTGATCAAATAAATACAGCCTTGATGATTATAAGAGACTTTCAAAAACATTAAAAAAATCTTACAGACTCAATCTTTTGAACAGTAGTCCCTGTGCTTTCGCTTTCAGAGGGTTTTAGCTGCTGTTAGATTTAGCGTTTAAAGTTTTAGTTCACTGAAAATGCATGTTAACAAGTCTGTCATTATATTAAATGATAATATGGATTTTAAGCCAAGATGGGCGATTTATTGGCCAATATTAGAATGAATGAATGAAGGATAGATTGTATCAATGATTAGTTGGAGTACATCTACAGTACTTGATAAATTGAACACTTTTTATTTTAAAAGAGCAATTGTGAGCAATCATATTATTGTATGACCCCTTTTAAAACCTTTTAAACTTTCTTCCTGGACTGGAATCTGGAATCATGAATCGGCATCTGTGCATCCCTCCTTTAACTTAACCTTTCTACCCACTGTCTACACAAACCAACAGATAACATGAGCAGCAGACATATTTCATGTGTCGGGAGATATTGTTTGAAATGTTCAAATCGTGTGTGAGGAAGCAAAAGCATCTTTGACACAGAAGCGGTGGGTGGGTGGCATTCCTCTTCTCTGTCTCTCTCTTCTCTGGGAGCGTTTTCCTCCCACACTGTGACCCCAGTTGGCGCGCGCTTCCCTGCGGCAGGATTTCCTCTCAGGCTCTCGCTATGCAAGAAACGTTCTGTTCTGAGATTTAGGGAGCTCGAGTACAAACCATCCTTGTAGACATATTGCAGCATTAAAGATCCAACACATAATTGATTGTGCAGTTCAACAGCGCAAACCCAATGGGTTTCACAGGCTAAAAGCAAAGCTATGCCAAGTTACTAAATACTGAATATGCACTGATATGTGAACGTGGGCGTTCATATGTTAATGTACTTGGGATGTTAGATGTATGTAGTATTGCTTATAGAGCTAAATAGAGATTATAGAGACTATACTTAGACTGACATTCATTTGGCTCCAGTTAATTATTTTCTCTTGTTTCTAATGTTACTGCCAGTTGGTGTTGAAGCATTTCCGTTTACATGGAAATTAGGCATCTAATGCTTTTAAAGAAACTATGTCTCAGTGGCATGTGGTCAACTTTTGCAATGAAGAAGTCCCCTCTGTGGGGTTGGATGTTTTAGTCCAGTGTAAATTCATAAAAAACATATAAAGCATATAAAACAGCATTTAGACTATTAACAATAAACCAACACTATAATGTGTGTGTGTGTGTGTGTGTGTGTATGTATATTTATATATGCATGCTGTTTATTAAAATCAAGTCACATCGAAGTCTCATCAGGTTTATGCATTTTTAAACATTTATTGTAGTCATTATTTCAATTGCGATTTTTAAAAAAAATTCTTCAACTCCATAATTTATAAAATAAAAATGTATCAATAAAATATTTTTTACCATAAATATTTTTTGTTACTTTTTAATTTAATTGTTTGTTTTGTTACTAAAACGTTGAAAAAATTTAATATAAATTAAATATAAAATTATTTGATCAGTTTATAAAACAGCATTTCAACGTAGTCTTGGGACTATTAACCAACAATAAACCGATATTATAATATTTTGTATGTTTATATTAACATGCTATTTATTGAAACCAAGTCACATCAAAATTAAATATATGCATTTGTAAACATTTTTCATATTTGTTGTAGTCATTATTTTGAATCAAAGGTAAGTTTTGCAATTGCGCTAAAATTTTGTTGCTACTTTTAATTAATTAATTAATTATATTTTGTTACTATTAAATTATTTTCGTGAAAATTTGTCACATACAAAAAATAAACACATGCGACAAATATAACACATTTACCATGGGTAAACAACACAAATATATTAACAGTTGCAGACCCAAATGCGCACATTAATTCGACCAAATTATGTGGTGCTTAAAAGCCAACTCACTTACAGATCAGATAAAGATTTGTTTCAGTTTGATTTTGATTCAGATATACCCAAAAGCCAAACAAAAACTAAAACATTAGTGCCAAATTTAATCCATTTCCACCAGTTTGATCCATTTAGAT
The DNA here is from genome assembly GCA_039654775.1 of Spinibarbus caldwelli. Classification (NCBI taxonomy): domain Eukaryota; kingdom Metazoa; phylum Chordata; class Actinopteri; order Cypriniformes; family Cyprinidae; genus Spinibarbus; species Spinibarbus caldwelli. Next base: position 15,566,935 of record CM077265.1, on the reverse strand, counting down.
GACAATATCCATTCATATATCAGCCAATCATAGTGATGTGGAGGCACTGCCTCCCTTCACAGTTCATGCATTTTGTTACAATAACATTTACATGACATATAAAGATCTAAATGAGTGCACAGTGCTCAAAGGAGAAAAAAGAAAGCACTAGTTTCTCCTGAAACCGAATCACTAGTGTTGGTTTTGTGCACTGCCACTTTATATAAATGAATGGTTTATACATTGTTCCAAATATTCGTTTAGTTTTATTTTTGTGCAGTCGATTATTTTTTACCAAATTTGTTTGAGGAAACTAAAAAATGTTTTAATCCCCTGGAATGTTGTAATCCTACAAAACTGACAGATATGATTTGGCAGCTTTTTCTGCTATTTACGTTATTAACCATATCCTGGGAAGATGAATGTTAAATGTGATTACTCAGATCATTCATCATCTGGCTTATTAGGCAGAAGAACTGAATGTTTTTCTCTGTCTCTCTCTCTCTTTTACTCAGTGGGCAGTTTGCTATTGTGAAGCGCTGTACAGAGAAGAGTACGGGTGTGGAGTTTGCTGCAAAGTTCATAAAGAAGCGGCAGAATCGGGCGAGCCGGAGAGGCGTTCGACGAGAGGAGATCGAGAGAGAGGTGGACATCCTACAGGAGCTCCAGCATCCCAACATCATCACGTTGCACGATGTTTACGAGAACCGCACTGACGTGGTGCTCATCCTGGGGCTGTGAGTGAGAACACGTCCTCCCACGCTGTTTGTGAGAGATACAATTACACACTCTCACAGCTGTCCTCACTCTATAGGGGCCATATCCTGAACCTTTTCATCTGCCTCCCTAAGCCAGATTTAAGGTTTAAAAAAAAAACTTGGTGTCAAAAAAGACAATTTAATTTAGTTTTTCCTCAACCACTTTCATTTTATCTCTGTGGACGCCTGTTTCCAACACCGGATAATAAAAAATAAAACAAGATAGCGATCTCACAATTCAGACTTTTTTCTCACAATTCTGACTTTTTTTATTGCAATTCTGAAAAACATATATATAGATATAAAGAAATATATATCTGAGAAATATATAAACATAGAACTGTAATATAAACTCAGAATTTTGAAATTTTTTCTCAAAATTGTGAGATTTAATCTTGCAATTGCGAGTTGTAATTTCACAATTTCGAGATAGAAACCCACAATTGCGAGTTATAAAGCCATAATTGTGGGATGTAAACTAGCAATTGTCAGAAATAAAGTCAGAATTGCAATTCTGAATTTTTGTTCACAATTCTGAGATTATATCTCACAATTCTGACTTTTTTCACGTAATTCAGAAAAATATATCTAGATATAAAGAAATCTAGATATAAAGAAATATATAAATATAGAACTGCGAGATATAAACTCAGAATTTTGACATTTTTCTCAAGATTGTGAGATATAATCTTGTAGTTGTGAGTTATAATGTCAAAATTATGAGATAGAATCTCACAATTGCGAGATATAAAGCCATAATTGCGGGATATAAACTCGCAGTTGTCAGAAATAAAGTCAGAATTGCAATTCAGATTTTTTTTTTTTTTTGTAGCAAATGTGAGTTTGTCTCGTAATTCTGACTTTTTTCTCGCAATTGCGAGTTTATATTTCAAAATTCTGACTTTTTTCTCGCAATTCTGAGAAATATAACTAGATATAAAGAAATATATATTTGATAAATATATAAACAGAATTGTGAGATATAAACTAAGAATTTTGGACTTTTTGTCTCAAAATTGTGAGATATAAACTTGAATTTGTGAGTTATAATGTCAAAATTGTGAAATATAAACTCGCAATTACGAGTTATAAAGCCATAACTGTGGGATATAAACTCACAATTGTCAGAAATAAAGTCAGAATTGCAATTTTTTTCTTGCAATTGCGAGTATATCCTGCAGATGTAGCGATATAAGATCGCAATTACAAGTTATAAAGTCCAATTCTGAAGAAAAAAGTCAGCTCACAATTCTGGCATTTTCTTACAGTTGCAAGTTTATATCTCACAATTCTGGCTTGATAACTTGCAATTGCGAGTTTATATCATGCAGTTCTGACTTTATAAGTCAGAAAAAAAAGTCAGAAGTGCGAGATATAAAGTTGCAATTACCTTTTAATTTTTTATTCAGTGGCAGAAACACGCTTCTATATCTCTGACCCTTAGAATTAGAAAAGATTTTGTTACTGCACTTTTAAGATCTCGTAATGTACAGTAAATGAAAAATCCATCAAAATATTAGCTGAATTTGAAGGCCATTTTCAGAAATGTGATAGGAAATCCATTAAAACTATAACAAACAGATTTTACCTTGAAATCAGTGCGAGCTACTGCTTTATTTCAAGTGCCAGTCCTCAAATGACATTGCTCTTTAGTTGACTAATGCCTGCCGCCCTCATCCAAGAGCTCTTACTCACTGTTGTTTGAACCAGTAGTTCTCCACTTCAGTCTCTTAAGACTTTCTCAAAAGAAGGCTTACCATCTAGTCCTGAACTATAACAGCTGCTTCAGCTACCATTAAACATAACAAACATCTGATTCATTGGGTCAGGTGCATTAGTGGGCAAAGAAAATGCAGTTTTCATCCCAGTTCACATATTCAGCATCCGAAATAGTATGTTGCATAAGGATTAGTGCATCCCAAATCATTGTACTTTGTAAATATTATGGAATGGGAGCAGTGTAAGCTTCCATGCTACCTATTTTTAAATGTATGAACCTTAAAATTATTTGTATCTAGTGGTCTGCCGGTCTGCGTGTTTGTCATTCTCTGAGTGTGTAGGGGAAGCTGTAGTAAATGTCAGTGCTATAGAGTTGCTGGGAGGCCCAGCTCAGGTTTACTTTGCCTGTAATGTGTGCATGGAAGCGTAGAAGCTCAATTAGGACTAATTGTGGCCTGAATCTAATCAGAATTGTGACTGAATGGACTGTCTGTGACTGTCAGCTGCTCTGCATTTTAAGTGATCTTTCTGGATCGAATACTCGGGCTTCAAAAAGGAGACGTAGTGTACTTGTTCAGCTGAGCTGATTTGTGACTGTACTGAAATGTCTGTGAGTGTATGGGAAAGAGAGTTCTGCAGAGCTACGATAAAGTGGTTTGATGTTAATGATAAAAAGAGCTGTACTAAGCGCTGCTGTGGTTAAATGTCACAGAGGAAGTTTACTAGTCTCATTTTATTGAGATGAACATCTCTATGTGTGAGATAAACTGAATGCACTGGGTTCACTCAGTTTGTAAGAAGGGCATTTTTGTTTAGACTAATACATAGATTTATAGGATTGTAGATTATCATTTTTCTCAACTTTATTAGAAAGTATTATTAGAAATATTCAAATAGTTAAATTACAATATAAAATAAATAAATAAATAAACTAAGCAGATAAATATTGATAAAGTCAATAAATATTTATCAAATAATAGTCAAATTAGGTAAAAAAACATTAAATAGAAATTATATAAAAAAATTATATAATATTACATTGATAAATAATTCAATAAATAAATCAGTTCATCAAACACAAATATTTATTAATGTTTCAAAAATGTAATGTTTTTTTTTTCCTCAACCCACTTTATTAGAAATATACATCACACACATAATTGAATTAGAATATAAAATATGATATACAATTATTAAAAAAAAAAGATGCCACAGCGATGGATGCATGTATAGATAAATTAATAATTACACAATAATAATTAAAGTCAATAAATATCTACATAAATAAACATGAATTAAATGCATATTATATACATAATATTATATCATATAAATATTACACTGATAAATAAGTAAATAAATAAATCTTTTTCAAACAAATATTAAGCTATTTAGAAGCTTTATTAGAAATGTATATAATTTAATACAATACAAAAAAAAAAAAGAGTCACCAAATATGTCACTGGGAAAAATAAATAAATAAATATTAAGCAGCTAAATGAATATTAATCAGATAAATGAGTAAGTAAATATTAATCAGGTAAATATTATAAGTATTTGTTTATTTATCAAACATAAAAAAATGTTTAAGAAATGTAATGCTTTATTATGACCTCAAATTATTATAACCGACTTCTTACGTTTGCTGGACTGTATCTTTGAATATGTCTGTTGGTTTGCGTGTTAGACAGGTAAACCACTTCTAACCGATGGAAATGTCATTTTTCAGTGTTTCAGGAGGCGAGCTCTTCGACTTCCTGGCTCAGAAGGAGTCGCTGAGTGAAGAGGAAGCCACAGAATTCATCAAACAGATCCTCAACGGAGTTCAGTACCTGCACTCCAAGAAAATTGCACATTTTGACCTGAAGGTACAAAACAAGTTTTGTCCACGCCTGTCTGAGAGATCCGGAGTCAGTCGTATAGCTTCCTATAAATGGCTTGGTTGTGGAGGCGAGAAACAGCTATAATGGTCGCCATGGCAACAGTTTAGCTCTTCCTCAAGCAGAGGTGAATTGGCCTTTTCTGAAGAACAATCGGGTCTGTTGCATGGCAACACCTGAAATTTTGCATGACAAAATAGCTATTCACTTTTCTAAGACCTGCCATTGTACTGTTTCTTGGGAATGCATACATGACCCCGTTTCTGTCAACCGTCTAGAAATTCCTTCCTTTCACTCTTTTCAGCTCATAAACGGCTTCCTCTGCTAATGACAGCTCTGTGCTGAACACCGTCCCATCATGGGCTGAGATCGAACATGTGTTTGCACCCCATTCACATGTGTTTTCATCCTAGCTGGCCCAGATCCAGACATTTTAACACAAGGTTATCAGCGGCACATGATAAGACATGTCACCCACGCTGTTCTCTGCGATAATCTCCATCCTGTTTTTATAAGTGCTGCTTTTCCATAGTCGCCAGCGCGCTTGAGCACTGCAAGGCCAGCCGGAGACACTCAGAAGATATTACTTTAGCTAACTCCTTCTCTTGCTCCAGTCAGATGCTAGCTGCTGTGTAAACAAAACATACCATGCTGAAATAATTGGTATTAGTCAGGACGTAGCAGAGACTAATTGCAGCAGATCATTGGATATTCGCTTAGCATGAAGGCTTTTTTACACAAACACAAATGTTCACGAAATGTATCTATGTAAACAAAACCAGCTGTTCTTTCAAATTAATATGTTTATCATACTGAATATTCATCTTCATCTGTGAATAGGCTCACTATTCATAAAACATTAAACATAAACATTCATAAAAATAGCTTATTTAGCTAACAAAGATTTAGGAAGTAGTCATTGAGTAATTAGGTTACTGGATATTAGCGTAGCATAACTCTCTTGCTCAAAAAAAAATATGCTAACTACTATATGAACAAAACGTGTCATTCTATGCTTACGGAAGAGTTGTTAATTAAAAACAGTTGTTTTAGTTAACAGCTAAATTTAGTTTGTCAAATTAAGTAGCCAGCTAATTTAGTTCACTGGATATTATCTTAGCTTAGCATAACTCACTCTCATGTTCTGAACACCATATGCTAACTGATATATGAACAAAACGTGTCATTCTATGCTTGAAAGAGTTGTTGATAAAAAGTTATTTTTGCTAACAGCTAAATTCAGAGATGTAATATCCACTAATTAGGTCACTGGATATTATCTTAACCTGTTGAAAAAAAACAGCATGTGCTGGTTAGGTAGGTTTTGAAGCTGGGATGCTGGTTTATGCTGGTCCTTTGCTGGTTTATGCTGCCCAGATAGCAAGCACACTCAGGCCGATTCTGGCTGAAATGCGGCACTGTCGGCTCAGTCTCGACATCGGTGAGAAGATAATGGGCCAGAGCCGCACTGACTCTACAAAGTTGTATATATCTACCTTCGGCCCGAGTTAGTTTTATCACAGATGGGAGGCCGCCTGAGAGAAAGATTTGGCACAGTTCTCAAGAGGAATACTTCAGCTGCAAAAAGGTAAGTTATTTAATTTATTTAATGTTCAATCTCGTGTTGTTTGAGGTTTTAAATGTCATGAAGAGTATAGTTTTTAGATGGTTTCTATTAGGAGGTTTGCGATGATAACATAACGTCAGAAAAACTATTCGGTCCCGGATATATTGAGTGTTGATGAGTAGGCCTAACTGTTAGGCGCGGTCTCTTTAGAAAAACAATATGTAATTTTTTAATATAAAAAACTGATGAGCTGTATCCAGTGCACTATAATGTTAGCTAATTAAATTTTAATGAGTTAAATTCTGTTTTGTTTGATAGAATTCATTCGATCGTCTTTTTCAACGAGTGATTGCTATTGAATCATACGGGTGGCTCTGTCTGATTTGATTGACTTAACCATTCAAATGAGTCATTTGTTTGTGAATCAAACTGAGCACGCTGTTATAGCATTACACCTGCTAAGATAATTCAATATATGTGCAATCTGAAATTAATAATAATATTTATTTTGTGGTAACACTGCTATGTGGGAAGCTCTGACACAGAAAGACACTATAGATATGTAAGAGAAAGCCGTAAAATGTAAGTGCATCATCTTTTGTTCTTGAATGGAGGCCTAATCTGTCTGCAGTACTAGAGCAGGTTCAATTTTTAGACTGAATGAAAACTTTTGAAGCATATATATGCCGTATGATGTGATTAAAATCATGCTTATTTTACTGTGGTGGGGATTATTATGAGCAAACAAACTTAAAAGTTTAATCTGAACACTTTATATATGTAATCTGACATTTTTTTTTTTTTTTTTAAAGATTTTAATCACATTTCTATAATTCAAATCCCTTAAAGGATCTTTTTGCTGCACCAATTAGTGTAAGCAGCAACACTTCCCATAATATCTAATGTACTTGTTAATTTGTAAGAAGAATGAAATCAATGCTTATATTAGTTGCTTATATACTGTCTCACCCTTATCCCTAGGTTACAGTAATCAGCTGATCCAGTCGGTATCCAGACCAGACGGTGGATCTACACCCAGGAACGACCACAACACATCTCTGAATGTCAGCTGAGTTCATATCAACTAGATGACAGATCCCTGTGAAGACCTCATTGATGGCCCCAGCACAGATCCTCAGCAAAGACTACAAGAACCAGATAAGCCCTCTGCACAGACCATTTTTACCAGCTTCACCTACTGGCATGATGTTTCTTCAATCAGAAGTATTCTGAATGATATCAATCCACAATCTGACTTGTGATGCAGCCTGGAATAATCACACCACGTTGATTTGTTTGGTCAGAGGAGAACTGGTTTCCTGACTGAGCCTGGTCTTGTTTGGGTTTGGGTTCCTTGTCACTGTTGCCTTTTGTCTTGCTTAGTTGAAGACACCTAATATTCAGCAATATTATTGACTTGACTGCACTGACACCATTTGATAAGAACTGAACTGAATTATGACACATAATGTTTTTTTATATATATATATATATATATATATATATATATATATATATATATATATATATATATATATAATATTCAGTAAATATAATTTACTTGTTACTTAGTGATTTAAAAAGTGTGTTAATGTTTATACTGTAGTGCATTTGTTCATTGTAAGTATTTGGTAATTTTATAATTAAAGCATTTTAAATGTTTTTAAATGGTTGCATTTGTGTTTCACTGCTGAAATACATTTAGCAGTTTCTGGGCCACATTTGACCCGGGGACCAAGCCAAGTCTCAGCCAGATCTGGTTTAAAGTGTCTGGGCCAGACCTGAGCCAATCTACAGTATGTGGGCCAGATCTGGGCCATGTCAATAAATAAGAGTCATTTTACAGGGTGTGGGCTGCATCTGGGCCAGAGGAAATTGTTTGAGTCGGTTTTCAGTGTGTGGGCCAGAAGTTAAGCAACCTTGTGGCCCATAGGTGGGCCAGACAAATTTTGCTATCTGGGTGGTCCTTTGCTGGTTTAAGCTGGTTCTTAGCTGGTCATGTGCTGGTCCTAAGCTGGTACGATCAGCTTAAGACCAGCATATGACCAGCTTAAACCAGCTAAGGACCAGCAAAGGACCAGCATAAACCAGCAAAGGACCAGCTTAAACCAGCATCCCTGTTTCAAAACCTACCTAACCAGCATATGCTGGTCTTTTTTAACAGGGTAGTTTAGCATAGCACAAAGTCTCACATTTAAAAAGATATTAGCATAGCAGCACTTTCTTACTCAAAACAACCTGTTTGCTGATATTTTGTCAAAACACACGTATCATGCTCACAAAAGGATTGTTTCTAAAAAGTAGCTAATTTAGCTATCCGTTAAATTCATTTCACAAGTAGCCAGTAAATTTGTAGGGTGCTATAGGCCTTTTCTCACTCAAAGATATTATCTTCATAATTATATTTCACTTACTCCCATGAACATTCACACAAATAGCTAATTTAGCTAACAAAGACTTAGAAAGTAGCCATTGACTAATTAGGTTACTGGATATCTCTTGCTAAAAACGACATATGCTAACTGCTATATTAACAAAACATGTCATTCTATGCTTAAGAAAGAGTTGTTAATAAAAACTGTTATTTTAGCTAACAGCTAAATTCAGTAATTTAGGAAGTAGCCAACTAATTGGTCACTGGATTTTAGCTTAGCCTAGCATAACACTCAAAGTCTCACACTCAAAAAGTTATTAGCATAGCAGAACTTTCTTACTCAAAACAGCGCATGATATTTTAACAAAATGCACCATATCATGCTCACAGAAGGATTGCTTCTAAAAAGTAGCTAATTTAGCTATCAGCTAAATTCCGAGATTTCGCAATTAACCAGTAAATATTTAGGGTGCTAATATATATATAGTTTTCTCGCCTTTCTTGACTAGGAGGCAAATCTGTACTTGTGCATCCTAGACACGGCACAATTCCTATGGGAACATAGTGTGCGTCCTCCTCCACACTTGAAGTCAGCTGGATGCCTCTTTTCACCTCTTGAGTATGTAGAAGCATTAATATGGGAACATAACAGGTGTTGAGTCCCACGCAACGTCCCTCAGAATTACGTGAAACCTTCAGCCACTTCATCAGCATGCAAACTGCTGAGGTGGAGGTTAACGTTGATTAGCCAGACACATATGACAAGTAGCATTTACTGAGATGGATTTGAAAATAGAAAACTTGTATTGCCATTGTTTTCATTGTCAGGAACAATACAAAAAGTTTTTTTGTATGGTTTGCAAGGCTACAGTGTGTGAACATTTAGGGTCAGATTTACTAAACAGGGCAAATTAGAGTTAGAGCGCAATTCCATAAAAGTGCCGATGGGCTTTTCCATAATGACCAGCGCAATCTACCAAGAGCAGCGCAAATTACCGCCTGTTTCAAGACATGGTTTTTTTGGGCGTTAAATAATGGCGCAAATACTAGTAATTCGATGAGTGCAAATGATAGTAAATTGCATTGCGTGATTCATTTTAATGCTCTCCTGCCAGAAATTTTGAGTCTGAAAGGGAAACTCCTACAAATGCATATTCAATAAGGTCAGGCACAAAAATAACTGTGTCCATGCCTTTTCAGCGCTAATTCTTCACTGCGCGTCTTTAGTAAATCCTGACAGTATACAGTATATCTTTTGACACTATTTTAATGTCAAAAGATGGTTTGTGCTGGCGCTAGCTGTTAGTAAATCTGGCCCATAGAAATGGAAAAATTAAATTAAATTAAGTTTTAAATTAAATATCAGGCAGATAATTGAAAAATATGAATCAGATAAAAAACTAAATAAATATGAAATTAACAGTTCACGTTCACATAATCATTTGAAATGATAAAGGTAATAAAATGTAGGAATAAACAAGAATTGTGAACAATAAATGACTGGTTCAGTGCCGTCATACAGTGATGCCCATAATGTCACTGGAAATTGAAATTGATTGCATTTTAATTGCTCATGGTTTTAATTGGTAATTTATTTGGTTTTCAGCCTGAAAATATTATGCTACTGGATAACAATATCCAACTGCCGCGGATCAAACTTATTGACTTCGGTTTGGCGCATAGAATCAAGGACGGAGTGGAGTTCAAAAACATTTTTGGGACACCAGAATTTGTTGGTAAGTTCAAAAGTTCATGATGTAAAATGCAAAGTAAGTGATTCATTTTCATATTACTGATGTGTCAGATGCTGCTGAAATTCTCTACCATCTTTGGACATCCCACATGGTTGTTTTGAATGAAATGTAGCTGATGCCTCTAACCTGGTTTATTTTCAGCTCCAGAGATAGTCAACTATGAGCCACTGGGATTAGAGGCAGACATGTGGTGAGAACTCTTAAGCACATCACGCTTTGTACTTTACATACAGCAAGCGTCAATACTTGGCTATGGCTTAACCATGTGCTCTCTTCCGCCTGTCTGTTTCCTCCAGGAGCGTCGGAGTCATCACATACATCCTGTGAGTGTGACTGGAGGAATGCGGATTCCTTCTTCTATGACAGGACATCCAGACATTCATAGACATTCCACAGAGTGATTGATAGATTCCATTGAGTTCCATACACAGGTCACATGCTGAACAAATGTATTGATGAAGCATACTGGTGAGTAATGTATGAGAGGTTCTCATAATGGGACACAATAACACCCATAATGCTACACCCATTGCCAAAGTGAATATAATCAGGATTCTTTTATTAGTCCTAATACTGTTCATGTCCATAAAGGGTGTAACATAATTTTTTTATTTATGAGATGAATATCTCATCACACCCAGTATACTCAGTTTATGCTCAGTTTGTAGGGTGTTCAGATTGTTTAATATAGTAGAATAAACAATATCCAATTATAAAAATAGTTTATAATGCAGTGCAAATTGTGTCAAAGCAGCTTTACATCAGCTTGATATAAAGCTGGGTGGCTTTACATCAGCTTTACAGTATTTAGACGGGGAAATAGTGTGTCGAAATAGTGTCATTCTCCTCTGGCCAGACAAAATCAGCAGTTTAAATCTAGGCTGCAGCAGAGTCAGATTGTGCAAAGGACTCATCTGGTTCCTGTGGTCTTGTCCCGATGGCCGTCTAGGAGACAGGGTCTTCACTGGGGATCAGTCTCTGGGGCTCATCTAGTTGTCCTGGTCTCCGCTGACGTTCAGTGCTGTAGAGGTCATCTCTAGGTGCTGATCCACCATCTGATCTGGATATGGACTGGATCCGGGTGGCTGCAGTGACCATCTGATCTGGATACAGTCTGGATCTGGGTGGCTACGGTGACCTCGGAATAAGAAAGAAACAGACTAATATTAACATAGATGCCATTTTTCTAACGATGTAACAAGTACATCGGGTGTTTTGGGAAGTGTTCCCGGTTCCGGTTGACCTAATTAATGCAGCCTAACAATCCTTTAACGGATTTGAATTATAGAAATGCGATAGTGTATTATGTGTAAGCCAGGTTAAAGAGATGGGTCTTTAATATATATTTAAACTGACTGAGTGTGGCTGCTTCCCGAACAGTGTTAGGTAGATTGTTCCAGAGTTTGGGCGCTAAATAGGAAAACGATCTCCCTTAGTTGATTTTGATATTCTAGGTATTATCAAATGGCCAGAGTTTTGAGATTGCAGCAGACGTGAAGGACTATAATGTGATAAGAGCTCAGTCAAATACTGAGGTGCCAAAACATTCAGGGCCTTGTAGGTAATTAGCAAGATCTTAAAATGTATACGATGTTTAATAGGGAGCCAGTGCAGACAGTGCAGACAGAACCGGGCTAATGTGGTCATACTTCCTGGTTCTAGTAAGAGGTGCTGCATTTTGAACCAGCTGGAGTTTGTTTATTAAACATGCAGAGCAACCACCCAATAAAGCATTACAATAATCTAGTCTCGAGGTCAATGTTTCTGCATTTGACATTGAGAGCATAGGTCGTAATTTCGATATATTTTTAAGATAAAAAAATACAGTTTTACAAATGCTATAAACATGTTTTTCGAAGGAAAGATTGCTGTCAAAAAGCATGCCTAGGTTCCTAACTGATGACGAAGAATTTACAGAGCAGCCATCAAGTATTAGACCTTGAGCTAGGTTATTACATGCAAAAGTTTTTGGTCCAATAATTAACACTTCTGTTTTTTCAGAATTTAGCAGTAAGAAATTGCTAGTCATCCAGTTTTTGATATCAACTATACATTCCGTTAGTTTTGCAAATTGGTATGTTTCATCGGGTCGCGAAGAAATATAGAGCTGAGTATCATCAGCATAACAGTGAAAGCTAACACCATGTTTCCTAATAATATCTCTCAAGTGTAACATGTAAAGCATGAAAAGTAAGGTGCCTAGTACTGAGCCTTGAGGTACTCCATACTGCACTTGTGATTGGTATGATACCTCTTCATTTACTGCCACGAACTGATGGCGGTCAGATAAGTACGATTTGAACTATGCCAATGCACTTCCTCTAATGCCAACATAATTTTCTAGTCTATTTAAAAGAATGTTGTAGTCGACAGTGTCAAATGCGGCGCTAAGATCCAGTAGCACTAATAGAGAGATACAACCACGATCAGATGATAAGAGCAGGTCGTTTGCAATGTAATGCAATAGTTTATGCAATAGTTTGCAATTGCAATAGTTTAAAATGACACTATGAGATTTTTTAAAATGTTTTCAAAATACGCTTCTTATGCTTACCAAGGTTGCATTCATCATACAGTAATTTATATTTAATGGTTATAATTATATTTAAATATATAATTATAACTATAATTATAATTATATTTTTTATTTAAATTCATTTTAAAATGTAATTATTTTAAATGATATTTAAAATGTAATCAAATATTAAATGAAAAACATTTATTTGAAATAGAAATTGTTTGTAACAATGTAAAAAGTCTTGTCACTTTTGTTAAATTTAATGTCCTTGCTGAATAAAAAGTATTAATTTATTTTCAATAAATAATTATTATTAAACAAATAACTAAGAATTATTAAATAAATAAATGTGTTATTAAATAATTATTTTAAAATAAATAAATATTAGGCAGATAAATTAATATATATGAATGACAGATATTAAATAAATATGGAATTAACGTGCTCATATATTCACTGAGAATTGTAAAGGTAAATAAATATAGCAATACACCATAAAAGTGAATAATGAATGACAGGTTGAGCCTTGGGCTGTCAGACAGTGGCACCCATACTGTTACACCCATTGCCATTATGAACATAATTATGGCACTTAACAGCTGTCTGATATATGAACTACAGGAGCACGTGTTTGGATTCCACTGTTGGATAAGTTTCGGGAATTAATTAACAGGAATTTCCAATGTGCTTCCACATAGGTCAAGTATTTGTCTTTCTGTTTTAGATTAAGTGGGGCATCGCCTTTCCTGGGCGACTCCAAGCAGGAAACTCTTGCAAACATCTCAGCAGTGAATTTTGAATTTGATGAGGAGTTCTTCGGCAGCACCAGCGAACTGGCCAAAAGCTTCATCAGACAGCTGCTGGTGAAAGATACGAGGTGAGAGGTCAAATCAGGGATCGGCCGAAAAGAGAAACAGCAGTGAAGCCATCAGCATGACTTTTTGGGGGAAAATGAGTCTGTCTAAATGGAATTTGTTATTGTTATGTAGTTTTCTGATAAGCACACACATGAAAACGTCTTAACGTGCACTTTAAGCCTAATAGGATTCTGACACCAGTGGCCTTTAAAAAGTCTTTTTAATTCACACTGTTGGGCAGGTATGAGCATGCAATTTTCATTACTGTCATGTTTAATATGTTAAATAATGTCTCAGGCCAGTTCAATATCTGTCATTTTCTATGATGAAGTCTCACAGATCTTGTGTCGATTAAGGCATGAATAGACTTGCTATATGTCCAAATGAAGTTTCTACCTCACATTTCTCTGTTTTTCTGTTTCCTTTACTTTTTTTCTGTTTTGAAGTTGCATTTTGAAGTTCTTTTGCATTTACCTTCAGTTTTCTTTGTGTTTGTTTTCTTTGCAGAAAGAGGCTTAAGATACAAGACGCACTCAACCACCCCTGGATTAAGGTAACCACTTGGATTAAGTCAGAAACATGCACAGTTGAAAGCATGTTTGTCTACTCTTATGTGGCTTTTTTTAAATGAATGATTCTTACTGCCATTGTAACATACACAAGTGTTGAACTTTACTCTGCTGTTGCATACAGAATGAATTGACCTCGGGTTTTACACACATATTGCAGAAAAACTTGCTGTAATATCACATAAGCCTCTCTCTACTCTACATAAATTATGCAATTAAAGGCAGAGTTCACCCAAAAGTGAAAACTGTCGTCGTTTACTCACCCTCATGTGTTTCAAACCTGTATGACTTTCTTTCTTTCTTCTGTGGAACACAGATGAAGATATTTTATTTTATCTTATCTTTTTTTTGGTCAATACAGTAGGGACCAATGTTGCCTTGGACCATGTTAACTTTAATTGAATGGTAAAGTAACAGTTGAAACATCCCTAAAAATGACACAAGGGTGAGAAAATGATGCCAAAAGTATAATTTTTGGGTGAACTGTCCCAAATCCAAACACCAAATCCTGGTATTACCTTGTTGGCCAACTACTAGATGCACGTATGCATGCAAGCCTTCATCATGGAAGCAATCGCATGTTGATGAATTCTTCTAATCGACGAGTGAATCCCATGTGCACCATGCTGTTCTCCTCATCCTAACATCCTGAGACCAGCATTAACTCCTGCCTGGACCTGCTGCTTACCTGTGCGTGAGTTGAGTGCTTTGTCTTCCTGGTGAAAAAGCGAACTAGCTTCTTACTCGTTCTTCCTCCTAATTTCTCTATGCGAAGACCCATGAACAGCTGGAGGACAACAGCGCCACTGTAGAGGCGCAAACGAAAGTGGAATCGCAGCAGCTGAAGACCAAACGTCTGAAAGAGTATACCATTCAATCCCACACCAGCATGCCACCCAACAACACCTATGTCAACTTTGAGCGTTTTACCAACGATCTGGAGGACATCTCGTTGGTGGAAATAGGTCTCGAAAATGTGGCTCAGAAGCGCAAATCCCTTCAGGATGACGTTGAGGCTCTTCTTTCCATCTACAGTGAGAAGGAAGCTTGGTATAAAGAGGAAAGTGAAAGCATCCGGCAGGAGCTCTCGCATGTGCGCTATGAGTTTCGCAAAGCGGAGACGTTGAGGAAAGGCCTCCAGGAGGACTTGAGGACAACCGACGCCAGCTTAGCCAGCATTGACAGTCGCTACCTGACTAGAGAAGCCCACCTGAGCTCCCTCAGACAGAAGCTGAACGCAGAACTCAGATGGTTGCAGGAGGTTATGGGGTCACTAAATGGAGAGGCTGGGAACAAGGGGTTGGGATCCATTTCATGTCTGAACAACGAGGTGAACAAGGCCCTGAAGGAGCTGCTGAGCAGGGCTTGTGGTGGCGAACTATGTCCTCAAGTGCAGCCAGACATCTCTGAGTCTAGCTAGTGAAGATTAGACTGCAGTTGTAATACAATGAATTAGAAGCAGAATGTGAATTCAGAGGCATAACTAATAGAGTAGCAACCACTGTAAATTGTATGTTTGCCCCTCAACATTTTGAGCAATAGTAATATTTCAAAAGTTTTAAAGGAGACCTATTATGCCCCTTTTTACAATATGTAATATTAAGTCTCAGGTGTCCCCAGAATGTGTCTGTGAAGTTTCAGCTCAAAATACTCCACAGATCATTTATTATATCATTTTGAAAATGCCTATTTTGAGTGGAAGCAGAAACACGCTGTTTTCGTGCATGTCTCTTAAAATGCAAATGAGCTGCTGCTCCTGCCCCCTTTTCCAGAATAGGGCTGTGCCTTGTATACAGCTTGTACCTCAGATACTCTGCTAAAAAAAACATCTGTTTAGTTTTGATTATCAAGTCTGTCCCGCTGAAATCATGCGTTTTAAACCACATTCGTTTAAACTTTTGATAAATGGTTTTCTGAGCCCACACATCTGAAGCACAAGTACAGAAAGCGGCTGTCATATGTCATGTGAGTATTAAACTAAGTTCTCTTTCATGTTGTATTGCGCTTAAACTGTCAAATACACACGTTTATGTTAAAAACACACGAGTTACAAAAACAGTCGGTTATGTTTGTGAAGGTAAATGGCTGGGAAAGAAATCGCATGTTTATATTAGATCTGTGTGGCAGCAGTGTTATATAAAGTAAATAAATCAATAAATTCACTGCACTCTTGTCTCCTCTGAGGCTGGGACTCTCAACAGTGTTCTTTGCTCATCTGTGCAGCCAAAGATAGAACAGTTAGCATGTGCAAATTTTTGCCATGGCGTTAGAACTGGTACTGTCGCTTGCGAAAACACAATGGCGGCGCCATTAACTTGCAGATTAAGGGGCAGTAATATTATAATAAGATCCGCTTTCTATGTCACGAGGGGAGCGAAACTGATGCTAATAAGGTTTATGTTGCAACAAAACATTAGTTTGAGATACTTTTGAGACATGTTTGGATTTAACATTACTGTACCTCAAAATCAGAGTTTTCTTGCAAAAGTCAGAGTTTAAAATTGTGCTGTTTATTTTTTAAGTTGTTTTGTATGTACTTGATACCATAAAATAATTAGATTATGCACATGCTGGTGCTCTACAGCATTCAACAGCATACTTTTGAATTCATCATATTCATCAGTGTGGTTGTTCTTGTCAATATTATTTAAGATTTCTTTCATTTATGGTCAAATACTGACCAAACATCTATGAAACATTCTTTCTTTTAACAGTAATAGTAAAAAGTTGAAATGATGTCAGCCTTTATGATTTAATTCTATCTCTATGTGTTGTTTTTCTTTTGTTTACAGATGCCATAAATATGATTTTGGCCATAAATTGTAATTTTCTTTGTTTTTATTTTTGTTTTTCAGTTTTAACAATTCTCTAATTTATTTGTGAATGTACCTATTTAAAACACTACATGCTCATTGCCAGTTTTAATTTTACATTTAAACTGACTTTTCTTTCTTGCACATGTAATTTAGTGTATATTCCTGTTACTTTATACTTTAATTTCTATCAAAAAGTCATATTTGTGATATGTGTATTGATTTGTAAACATCAGCACTTGGACGTTTTCTTCAGCACGTCACGCCAGCATGCTGCTTGACGTAAACAGTGATGTTATTTCTTTCCATACTGAATAAAGCACTGGAATGATGATTACAGTACATACCTCACACTGATTATTAGACATGCAGCTGGCTGTGGTCCATTGTGGGATAGAGAGAGATGAACTGTACTCAGTTCCTCAGGGGTGTGTGTTTCTTGGAACTTGTGCAGTTATGTGTTAAGGCATCACTTTTACTATTGCTCTAAATGCTTGACTCTAAATTGTTTGTGCTACAGACATGAATGATACCTTAAATCAAGTCGTTTATTGAGGAAACGTGTGCTATTCATTTTATAAACAATCAGACTTAAGATATTTCACATGGTAGTTGATAAACTGGGGAAATCCAAATACTTATATTGAACTGTTATGACAATGTGATTGTTTTTCCTTTAGCCCGTAAACCCCAGACAAGCGCTTGTGCGACGACAATCTGTGGTGAACATTGAGAACTTCAGGAGACAGTATGCCCGGAGGAGATGGCAGGTAGGACTCATCGCTTTGTCATCAAAGTGCTAAACGGTTATGGATATGGTGAATTTTTACAGATAAGTTTAATATGTTTCACTGAACTTTCTGTTCAACTCTGTTGGGACATAGGGAGTGGGACAGTGGCCTTTTTGAGGTTTCTATTATAGTATCATATTTGGACATGAACAAGAACACTGACTCTAAATATGGCCTGATGCAATGATATTTTCTAGCTAAAGCTGTTATTAGACACTTTACCATTCAACCCTGTAGCGTTTAGCCCTAAAACATTTTGAATTTAACAGGGTTGAAAGAAATGTTATTTTTAGGATTTTTTTTTTTTTTCCAACTTAATATATGAACATGGAAACTGTGATACTACTAGAATTTACTCTGGTATTTTATTTATTTATTTTATTTTTTTTTTAATTATAAGCATATGCATTTCAGTCTTACAATGAGGGGATTGAAATAATGTGGCACTTTAGGGTCATTATCAGCAATTCAAAACTACTTATAGGTCTGTAAGATTTTTTAAATGTTTTTTTTTTTTTTTTTTTAAATAAATCTCTTATGCTCACCAAGGCTGTATTTACTTAATAAAAAATTCAATAAAAACAGGAATATTGTGAAATATTATTACAATTTATAGTAACTGTTTCCTATTTCAATATATTTTAAAATGTAATTTATTCCTGTGATGCAAAGCTGAATTTTCAGCATCATTACTCCAGTCTTCAGTGTCATATGATCCGGTCCCACTTTACATTAAGTGGCCTTGTACTTACATTTAAATTAATAATTTGGTACAGTGTATTTATTGTGTACATACATGTTTTTACATTGTACTTATATCTTTAAAATACCTGCATGTAATTACATCTGTAATTAATTTCTGTAATTATATTTACAATTACACTGTTGACCCATCCCTTAAACCTAACCCTCCTTTAAACCTACCCATACCACTAAACCTGTCCCTAACCTTACCCGTATCCCACCTCAATAGCAGCAAAAGTGTTTTGCAATACAATACGAACACAGTAAGTACATTGTAATTATTTTTTGATCTAAGTATATGTAGTTAAGGCCACCTAATATAAAGTGGGACCCATGATCCTTCAGAATTCATTCTAATATGCTGATTTGTTGCTCAAGAAACATTTCTTATTATCAATGATGAAAACAGTTGTGCAGCTTAATATTTTTGTAGAAACGGTGACATTTTTCATGATTCTTTGATTAACAAAGTTTAAAAGAACAGCATTTATTTGAAATATAAATTTTTATAGCATTATAAATGTCCTTACTGTCAATTTGGTTCAATTTAATGCATCTTTGCTGAACAAAAAAGTTAATTTCTTCCAAAAAAATTTTTTGTAAAACTCTTACTGACCTCAGACTTTTGAACTTTTGTTGTGTTTAGTCTAAAAGTTCTAAAATTTAAGTTTTCTCCTTGCTCTTCAATAGCTTTCTTTCAGAATTGTGGCCCTCTGCAACCATTTAACACGCATGATGAAGAAAAGTCACCCCAAAACACAGGTATTTCATGGGCCCTGCTAAATTATACTCCATTAAACATTTCCAAAAAAGATAACTGTCTGGAGTCTCCAGGCAAATTGTCAAATAATATGACCAGTAAAACCATTAGAGTGCCTCTGATGTCTTACTCAAGATCACATATTCTGGCATGTTGTTATCGGTCAAATCCCATTTCAGGAATGCATCTCAATATCATTTACAGGACAAACCCAAGAAAGGCTATGTTGGTCGAACAGTGGCCATGTTCGAAAGAGAGTGTGAGAGCGATCAAGAGGAGGAGGTGAGGATGAGGAGACCCCGAACCAGGAAGAGAAGCAACACTTCCTGAAACTCCCTGCTGCTGCTGCTGCTGCTGCTCCGACTGACCACAATAGAAACATCCCAACCGCATGCTGGTTTTGAGGTGAACCAGTGGCATTTTTGCCGGTTTCAAACACACACAAGTTAGTTTTAGCAAGCGTGTTGAGGTCTGAATGTTGCTTGTTTGTCTTCATAGAGATGCAATTATTATTCATCAGCACGTCTGTAAACATGATGCAAAAAGTGCCAAATATAGAAAGAAAACATTTGTTCATGTTTTAAAGCCGTGTATAAATGTATTACTGTACATAATGGGATAAGGAAGAGTTTACTGGATATATTACAAGTTTGTATGTAATGTTTGCTTGTATAATGTTAAAATAAGCATATTTAACGTCACTCGCGCAACTTTGCTTTGAGCCTTGGCTGTTTTAATATGTGCCACAACATATTTGCATTCCTTTGTTGAAATTTCTTCAGATTTTATTGCCTTTCAAAAATGCATGACTGATATAGCCAACTTCATTGTTCTGTATGATATTTGTTAATTTTATGTTTATTGTTTTATTGCGCAGATTTTTGTCTCAAAGTGCAGTCACATTACCTGTTGATTTTCCTGCGCAGATTTCGCAACAGTTTCTCACGTGAATTAAGAAATGAGCCGAGCTTTATATATCGCTACTATTGACAGTTCACAGTGGACTTTTTTTGTCTGCGAAATTTATGTGATCAGGAATTTTGTGTGCGGGTAAAAGATTTCCTGCATCGGGTTCAAGTTGGTCACATGAATTCAATGCAGTGATCAACCAAAAACTGCTTGGTTTAAAAGTGACTTTTTTTTTTTTTTTTTTGTGAAAAAATTCGCTAATGTGACTGCACCTTTTAAGTTTGCATTTGACAAAGCACGTCAATGCAAAATGAGCTGGATTTGAAATCCAGTGTTATACTCAATGTATTTGCTCTTAAGTGTATTAAATTTAGGTCACTTATCAAGCCTGGGTTGACAATGACTAGTAAAGCTCTTACGATATTAATAATGTATTAGATGCCATTCATTCTGATTTCAAAAATGTATGTTTATTGATATCAGGGCAGATATAATGCTACGTCATTGTGGTTTTTTTGGTGCATTGTAAAGTCCAAACCTCTGTCAGGGAAGGACAACCAGGACTGTTGGCAGTGCTGTTGGATTGTGAAATGAAACTTTGTATCATTTGGACATTATGATACTTGAGACGTTTCAGGACTGCGCCACCTATCGGTCAAACGTTTAAAAAAAACTCACAGTTGCTTATATGTAAATTGTTTGTAATACAGTGCCTTGAGCCTGAATGAGATTGTTGGTATGCTTCACATACCTCACCATCAGAAGAGGTTGTATTCTGTATGAATGTATTCTGTACAGTGGGCTTATAAATGAGAGGGCTCAAAAGTTCTCAATTTATTGCATTAAAACATGGTTAGAAATTCAATAATGTTCTTTCTGATAGAGTATTACACCTTAATCAATTTTAAACCATATTGCAGTGCATATTTATACATTACATGTGTTTAAATATATTTGTTTATGTGTATAAACAGGACCATGTTCAATGCATGTTAATGTACAATTACATCACTTCCTGTGCACCAGTCACATGATTGGTGGTGTTGGGGGACTAAACAGTATTGTTTACCAGTATAAATCTGCCAGATTTATACCAGAAGTGGAAAGTAATCATAAAATATGCCTCAAGAAAAAAATCCCTTACATCCATTTATTTTATATTCTTGATATGACACTGTATTTGTGTTGTTCACACTTAATGTGAAATGAAAAAAGTTTACTAAGAAAAAAAAAATGCCCCTTTTGTTCAAGTAGTAGAAGTAATAAATAATTAATATATTTATTGATGTGCTTGTTTGGTTATTTATGATCCACTAATAAGGTCAGGAAATTGTAATTTAATAAGAATTTCATTAAATCTTCATGAGGTGCATCCTGGGATGCTTTTTAAAGAGTATTGATAGAGTTCATGAGTGCTGACTAGATATTCATAGTTATTATATTAATAATTTTGTTAATATTATATAAGAATAATAGCTAAAATATTAAATGTTTGATTCATAAATTGTAAATGTTTGAATAATCCTTACATTAATTGCTTAATAATTGTAGAATATAGTAGTTAGTTAATATATTAATAACCTTATGTTCATATATAATAATAGTAGTAGCCAAAATAATATTAAAAGTTTGATATAAAGTTAAATATTTTAATAATTATAATAATAATAATATCTTAAATATTAAACGTTTGATTCATACATTTAAAATATTTTAATAATATTATAATATAATATTATAATATTTAATTATATTTTAATTCATTTTTTGTAAAGAATGTATGTTTGTCTACACTGTTTCACATATTTCATTTTTAAGATCCTGTAACACAAATTCAGTTAAATCTGTCCAAACGTTTGACTGGTATTGTCAACGCTATCTCGTGACCAATTGTGAGGTGGCTAATTCCTATGAATTTGTACGACCTCACTTGTACGATTTTGTATGATTTCTGTGAGGGTTTAGGGTTGGTCATTTGTACGAATTCTTACGAATTTGCCACTTCATAAAAAATCATATGAGTGAGGTCATACGAATTGGCTACCTAGTGAAATATGTACGAATTGTCGTGAGATCGGGTTGGTATTGTACATTAATTGACTGGGTTGGTCTTGTGTCAATCATAGTCTAACTGTAATCAGATCTTTTTTGTCACAATCAGTCTGTTGGTGAGAGAATTTTGTTCACATGTCTCACAACAGCAGTGTTATTTGGGCTCAATTAGGCTGGACGTAGTTGTGGGTAAAACTTGACCTGAACTAAATAAACTGCCATTAGAGAAGTAGGCCAGTGGTAACGTGAAAGGAATCAGGCGGAAGAAGTGAACCAGTTTTTTTTTTTATTTTTTTTATCTCACCTGCCTAATCAGGCTGGACAGAGAAAGGTGTAGAAACAAGTGTTTCCTTATTCTTGCATTGCTATTTATGTAATGAATGTTTTTGTTACGTGTTGCAATGGATTTTTGCTCATTTCACGCATAATAATGAGCAGAATTTTGCCAAGTGTGCCAATAGTGTTCCATTTCGGACCATTGCCCTACATATTCAGTAATCCTTCATTATCCCATCCAATTTGTCCTGGTATTGTACTGTTATGCCCAGCCAATTATTAATGTTATTCAATGAGATTTCAGGAGTTGTAATGTCATTAACATCAATAATGACTCACATTATTGGAAAAAAGAATAGTCTGTAATTCAAAGCCTGGCATGTTATCAATGAAAGAGTTTACTATCTTATTTATATGAAAAGAGCTTTGGGGTGGAGCATTTCTGTATTGTATTTCAAGTTTGGTTTCATAAGAGTTCTTTTTGTTTCATTCAGACATTTAAACAATGATTCTTGAGGCTAGTTTTAAGAACGCCCTTGGTACGCATGCATACATTTCCACAGTCTTTCTTCATCTAATAAATCCTGAAATATGTTACTTTCCCACAACCTTTGAGCTGCTTTTGGCCTTCAACTTATCAGATTTCTGTTGAATTATGGAAGAAATCAGAAATTCTGATGATTGCTCACCAGCTTATCTTAGATCTGTTTCCAATGTGCTGTTTTAAACAATGATAGCATCAAAGCAACTGTTAACTGGCCTCGGATCAGTTTTTACAGGTGCCAGTGTAACTGATATATCATTGTTTATAAGCAAAAGATGAAGTGCAGTTGCTGGAATGTTCCCGTAAGTTTAAACTGGGTGGATCACAATGATTTCGTGGCTTCTGTGGAAATGTTAACTTGTGATATCTTTTTTGCCCTAGGCCATGGTGTATTGTCTTTAGCAAACCTGTAGTCCTAAAACTATGAGTTATTGTTTACATTAGAACTTGTAGATATTTCCACCAATTATTTGCATGTGATCTTGTATATCTAGGTCAAACACACGCTAATTACCTAAAAGGGCCTTTGGGTTTCGATAAAAACACCATAAATTGTAAAAACAGATAGGTATTTCCATTCAAACACAGTCAAATCTCACTAACCGTGTAATTACAGTAACTTACCGTGTGAAGTGAAATGTTAACCTACCAAGATAAACAAAAGTCAAATTGCCTTAGGCCTATACAAATAATTATACAAATATTATATAGCCCATTTGAGCTCTCAGTGAACACGTCAGTTAGTAATAAAGTGATATGTTCATAAGTCACGATCATAACCAAACATCAGCACACATTAGAAGTGTGATAATTGTAATAGCAGTGCCACCTAGCGGTTAGACATTGTATCTCCTATATTTCAGTACACTGATTCTTGAGTACTAGGACAAAAATTAACATATTTATGCATAAATTCATTATATGTTTTTATAACTATGTTTGGGTGCAATTGCATTTTCTAAAAAAAATGTGTGTTTTGTCTTGGCTTCTCACTCAAACACCAGTGGATAGTCAAATGTATATTATAAATAGCCGCAAATCTAGCATTCATTGCAATGAATGCATGAATTGATAGACAGAATGGTTTTCTAGCTGATTTTATTGGTTGCCTCCAGAGTCAGACAGAAAATCTTATGTTTTAACTAAATGTTTGTTTGTAAGAAATAGCCAATTTAATTTAAGTTTAATATATATTTTAATCTATGTGATTTATGATTTTAAGACAGATGGTAGCCAAACAAGAAAGAAATCAAATATTCATGCTAAAAACTTCTAGTAAAGGTGCATATTAAGATATATTAGCTCATTTTGATAATACATTTCCATTTTAGGGAAAAAAATAAAATAAAAAAAATCCCTGTGCCAGAAGACATTCTGTTCAATAACTTCTCACTGAAACCTTTACAAATGTCTCCCTCTGTTGGCCACGCATAATTAAATCACTGAGGGGTTTCCCGTGAGTTTCTGCAGGTCACGAGACAAGCATTGTGAGACTTAAGCTTTTAAAACTTCATTTGCGTCGTGTGTAGCAGTATTACTGCACAGGTCATTTAAAATTGGGAAGTGGTTTAAAAATTAACAGCACAAAACAGCCATGTCATGCTTATATTTTGCTAAAGTGAAGCTGTTTCTTTCTTAAGTGAGAGTCCCAAACAAATGCGAGGTGTTTATTAAGATTTCACATGTTCTCCTTACCCAAAACCAATGTATTTATCCCAGAAAATACTATTATTTTAATTATTTTATGATGCACTTCTGAAAAGGTGATATTTTTAAGGATGTAGAGTGCCTGACAGGTAAGCTGTTGATTCAGAAGTGTTCATTTCAAACCAGGCAACAACAAAATAAAATGTAACAGAGGGTTTATATAAGAACTGAACATGGGGAGCAGCTCATATGTACACAGGATCTCTGGGAAACACTTGTGTGATCCAGATCTTATTGGGCCGCACTGCAAACTCTTACCATCTGGACGTGGGCAGCATGCTAGTAAGCAAATGTTACATTTGGATAGCATGGAAATCCCACCGATGTACTGAACAGCCAGTTCTGAGAAATGCTAAACAAATGACCCTATTACATGTTTGCTTGTGATTAGTGAGTCCATTTAAATAGTCTATATTGTTTAATATGCCATGTATGTTACAAGGTAATCAGATTTTTGAAAAAAAAGGGTATTTTATTTTAGGTCAATGCATTATTGAAAATGACATCAATTAAAAAATTGAATTTTGTTTTAATTTATTATTGAAAGCAAAGAATTTTCATCTTTAGAACTTCACCTAAAATAAAATAAAATAAAATAAAAAACAGCAACTAGTCCATCTCGATAACCAGGTAACTGGTAGTTGAACAACTACATGACTGCTATTAAATATGAAATAATGACATCATCTACATTTGACTTGTTAGATTGATATCAGAATTGAATTTTTAGATGGTTGAGTGCTGTTGAAATATATGAAATGAGGAGCTGCTCGTCATTAATCATGCATGACATCCTTCGGCTCAGTGTGTGTGTGATCATTAGGTTGGTTTCTGGTCAGATGACGGCACTGAGGAGATGAGTTCCTGGAGGGCCCTCTCCATTATTCATTCAGGACTCGTGTGTGTATCCTGTTCTTAGAATAGATGCTTAATGGTGTCCGCTCAGGTCGCTCTGTTCCCTACCTGTTTATGCGTCACGTATTCGTGGGCTAAATGTGCAAGTCTGGGATCAGTTTTGTTTGCCTTGTACTGGCTCAAACAGGGATTTAGATTAGCCAAAAAAATACAATAAATTAGCCCAGACAGCATCAAGCCACAGCCTACTTTATTGATAAACAACCCTTGGACACTTGTCCAGAAGGTCAGTCTCAGGACACTGCTGTCTTCCTTTACTAATCGTATTAGATTAAAATTATTGACCCAGCCGGAAAAGTGATTAATTGGTTTCTCAGTAGAATTGATTTAGGATTCTTGCTCTGGCAGAAATGGGGCGGAAAGCATATATCTAGGGCGTTAGATCTCTGGGGGACCATTAGGCCTTTTGGCTTTATCTGGGTTAAAGGCATGACTGCGGATCTTGGGCCGGAGTGGTGAAGACACCAAAACATGCCCTAGAAGGGTAAAACAGCCAATGTTTGCTTCCAACAGTGTGCTTTCGTTCACTGTAAAAAAAGATTTTTTGAAGTTGTAAATAAAACAAGATTATCGGAGTATGTTTTACAAGAAAATACTATTTTCTGTTTGTGTTACTTGCAGTTTCTTTGTAATTATTTGTGAAATATAATAGCAAATCCCCACCCCAGCTATAGAACATGATTAAAAAAGTGTCAGTTGAAAGTGAAAGTGAGCCTTGAAAGTGTCAGTTGTGTTGCTGTCTATACAAGGTCAGAAAGCTCTCAGATTTCATCAAAAATATCTTAATTTGTATTCCAAAGATGAACCAAGGTCTTACAGATTTGGAACGACATGAGGGTGAATAATTAATGACAGAATTTTCATTTTTTTTCGGTAAACTATCCTTTTAAATGCACATAGACAAAAAAAATATAGAATTTGGTATCAGCTGTTTATCAGTTATCAGCCATAATGTTGAAATAATCATTGGCTTAACAGTATCAGCCGGAATCAGCTGTTTCAGTGAATCCCAAAATATAATTATTTGAATGCCAGATATGTTTTTGTGACTTGTTTATCAGTGATAGCTATAGCTACTATAGGTAACCCCTTGATAGTCAGACCTGCTGGAACACACTCAGTTGTTTTTCTCCCTGAGAGTGTCAGACTTTCAGACACACAACTCACCAATCAGGATATTCCCATGAGGGAGGAAGAGCTAAATTGGTATAAATAACTATGAGTCAGCCTTCACGACCCAGTCCTGTCCTCACTCAGGCCTCTTTGGGAGATGACTTTGTGTCTTTGTGCTCTTTCTGAAGACCTGAGACGACCGACATGTGCTGATGTCATTGGGCTGTGCTGATGTCATTGGGCACGAGTTGTTGGTTATGTGTTCTGTAAATTGGTCTCCGGTGACATTCAGTTCTTTGAATGCATTCAACTCATGCATAAAAAGCACCTTGACTAGATAATTAAAATCTAAATCTTAAAACTATGATAAAACTCACCTATAATGAATTTGCCTAATTTATTCCTAAAGTGCTTATTACATAACATTATAGGTAATTATTATCAACACAACTTCCGTAGCTATTTAGTCTAGTTAGCGTAATATATTTATACGGCCAATTTCTACAAACTATAATTAAAATACAGCACTGAATGACTATATTATTAGTCAAGCTTCCAGTTACTGTGGCTCATATGTATGAATTTATGAAAAGATGAGTCAGGCAAGCATGACTCACATTTCTTCAGAAAATGTAAACATCATTACGTAAATGAATAAATGTATTATTATTAAAACTTTAAACAATTAAAAGTGTGTTGTTTAAATGTTTATATTAAAGAATTAAATTATAATTAATAAAAGCTATTAAAGTGCTTTTATACATGTACTTTAACAAAACTTCACTGTAAGAAAAGAATGGAAGTAGAAAAACTCTAAAGGTAATTTTCTGCCAGGACATTGACCTTTACATTTTTGGACATTTCCCAAAGCCTATAACACAACATAACACAATGCAACACATAATTCAGAATACAGGTAAAACACCTATGAAAAATCAATACGAAAAATCCCATCATATTAACACAGTGCATTGTGTTTTTTAGAGTTTAAAAGAATATCAGGTACTGCTGTGCAGGTAACAGTAGCAGAATCATATGAAAAGAAATAGAGAGCAGTTATAATGTTCTGATGGCAAGGTTTGATCATTACAATGGCGATGGTTATTTTTGTATCTGATGGTTCAGTTATTTAGAGCCCCTCTGTGACAAATGAGATCATTATCTCTGTGGTGGGGATGAATTACCTGTTGAATTACTTAACAAGATAATGAGCAATTTTCTAAGTGCTTGGGCACAATGCTTCTCGCCCCACAGATATGAGAACAAATAGGCGTTATTACACAAAGAATGGCTGACGTTCAGGAAGGACAAATGGGTTCACTGAGTATTTTTTTTTTTTAAATGACATTCAGTGCATGTTTTAGTATAATTAGCTGAGTTTTTATTTTTTATATATATAATGTCAATTACAGGGTCACTTATACTGTCAGAAATCATTAACAGTGGACAAGAAAGATGACCGAGTAATTTCATACCATGATAATGGTATATATCACGATTTTTCACGATGTGAAAACAATGAGTGCCCATAGTCCTGCCCACTAATATCCACAGAAATGCATCTACCATGGCGTAAACACTATAGCAGTAAATCTTGACCAGCTTACACATGGTATAAACCATCATACTGCTTCTTTTTCATCATTTTTTTTCATCATTTTTTTTTTCATCATCTTTGATGTGGATTGATATACGAGCTTTGGGCTTGTCCTACTCTGGCATAAAACCTTGACTTTAGGTCCTGTGGTCTTTCTGAAGTCAGAGTATCAATTTTAATGTTACTTTTGGCTCCGACTCGATGTTAAATGATGACTTTCACATATTCTTATGAATGAGTAGAGCTTTTCCCGTCTCCCCTGCTGAAATATAAATTTAACTGTAGTTACTTAAATGGATGAGTGGCCAAAGCCAATGAGCCGCACGGTTGTTAAATAGCAGAGGGAATCTATTCTAAGACTTTTTACAAAAAAACATGGCACAAAAGACACAAGTGAACTTGCCTTGTTTTGCCTTATGATTCCTCTGGTGCTCAAAGAATGTGTATCTTGACTTGTGTACAGTATCTGTATTTTGGATTTCAGAGACCTTTACTGAAGTTCAATCTAATTTATTGGTGTTCCTGTGGTGATGTGAATATCGAATGAGCAATTACAACTGACCTTCCTCCTAAAAATTCTGTCATCTCTCAGAACTTAGTGCGTTTTTTCTTTTCGCCAACTGGCGTCAACATTTGACTTACAATGCTCAGTTTATGCAAACCTCTGAACTTGAGCATGTCGTTCTTCCTCCTATTTAAATGAACTTCCCCCTTTTTACTTAGTTTGGACTAAATGTGTATGGAAATAGCAAAAGAGACCGTGACCACATCCCTCACATGACAGAAACTGAATCCATCTGGGCTGGACCAGACCTCCCCACCTCCCACTGTTAATGTGGGCTCGACATCTTGTGACCACTGTGTGATACCACTGAGCCTAACAGTCAAACAGTAGTGGCCTTTTACAGTTTTGATCCATTTTAATTGCCAAGACCTTAGCTTTGTCAGTTAGCATTTGATACCAGTCCACCAAAATCTCCTTGGAGTACAAATGGTAAATCCTCAAGAACAGGGAAAGTGTGCCAGTTTAATTAATTTCAGTGTTTCATTAAAATCGTTGAAATTAATCTTACCCTGGTGGAACATAGTCTTTCCGCACTCAGCATTCACAAAACACCCCATGAGCTTGCGAGCTAATATTTATTCTCAAAAGTGTCATGCCCATTCACACTGAGGTGTCTTCAGTGATACAACAAAGGCCTGGGACACACTTGACCGATTTTAAAACCATGGGAGACAGACACGAAGACAGTTTCAACCAATTTTTAGCCTTACATCCTCTGAACGCATACACTAGATGATTCAACCAGACCGCGAGACCACACACTTGTTGATTGTAGGTGACATGGGACAAACGTGACTAGAGAAGAAAAACACATGGAGGATAATCAACAATGTCAGCTGGCTCTCCTGGCACGCGTTCTGTTGTACTGTGAAAAAAATCAGTTGCAACAAGCCTCAAATTGGGCCATGCCACCCAATCGTTCGGGGGTGCAAATTGAGCCTTAAAATTGTCAAATGAGTGGCCAGCCAAAAATGTATCTGAACCCAGGTCCCCATACTAAACAAACATGGTACCACTAGATTAAGGCGTTTTACAGTTATATATATGTGTATAACCATAATGACCAGCGCAATCTACCAAGAGCAGCGCAAATTACCGCCTGCTTTAAGACATGCTTTTTTTGGGGCGTTAAATAATGGAGCAAATACCAGTAATTTGATGAGCGCAAACATCAGTAAATCTCATTACGTGATTCATTTTAATACTCTCCTCCCATAAATTTTGCATCTGAAAGGGAAACTCCTACAAATGCATATTCAATAAGGTCAGGCACAAAATGAACTGTGTCCATGCCTTTTCAGCGCTAATTCTTCACTGTGCGTCTTTAGTAAATCCTGACAGTTCTATTTTAACGCCAAAAGATGGTTTGTGCTGACGCAAACTGTTAGTAAATCTGGCCTTAATTATTTTGGCAGATATCACATAACATTAAAATTTTATACAGTTTTTATATATATATATATATATATATATATATATATATATATATATATATAAAACGAATGTAAAAATAAAAATACATTTAAACAAATTTAAGTGTCACTCTAATTGACAGTGAAAGTATGAAAGATTCATGTATTCATTTTGAGATCTTCTAAAGATAAACAATGTTATTAAAATATTAGTGTTTTAAACGTTTACTTTATTATTGGATTAACAACTCTAGATCACGACAAATGTAAAAACAGATGGAAATTACCATACCCTATTAAATATTGTCCATTATATAAATATACAATATTGATATCACTGTCAGTTTATCATACATCCCTATTACTCATATTTATACTTATATTTGACTTCCTTGAAAGTCTCTGAAGAACAAGCAACACTCATTTAGTCTTTATAATATGTAATAGTGGTAGTAATAGTAATAATAATAAATACTACTAAGTAATAGTAAGTAATCAGAATAATAATGCCTCAAAGTTGGCAAAAATAGTTGGCTTTCACAGACAAAGCAGCCTACAGATATATTCCTTGCCAAGAGGAAGCGACTTCTTGTGGTTGTTCAGATGTATCCCCATAAGACAGTTTCTGTCATCCTCATATACTATTGCAGACCAGATAATAAGACTCTGCCTACCTGTGTATTAGTAGCACTGTTTTTCTTCGAACATTATTAATACCTCAAATATTGCGACTAATTTTGGAGTTTACCACTGCATGACCTTACTGGCACACGAATCACAGTCATAGTTATTTGGATAACTTCCACTCAGTCTTCTTAGTAAAAGAGAAGTGTAATTTGTTAATCTGCACACAGAACATTTGCACTTCTCTTTACAAATGTTCAGTGGACTGGATACCAAAATGAACCCTCTTCCCAGTACCTATGAGAAATGAGAGCGCCATTGCTCAATGCGCCTGCTGATTGTATAAGTGTCCGACTTTGATTTTCTGCACAGCAGGGAAATGGAAAGAAGGGGGATCAAGGAGGAGGACATCTGAATTACTCACTGTCCAGAAAAACATTTGCTTTTCTATTCTCCAGAGGATGTGGGTTTTATTCTGCATTTCTCCAATCCCCATTCAACCTTCTCCTTCCCAGAAACTGTAGAGTGGTTAATCGCCTGAAACCAATCCTGTATTATTCAATATTCGCTGACAGATAATAGATTCAGTTTTTAAGGTCAAGTTGTGATTTAGCAAAAGCTATATTTCAGATCTGCTTCATAGGTAGCATTGTTTGGGAGGGTTGTTTTTAGAGTGACTTGAAGGCTTTGGTGGCTTTGATATTTGAATAGACGTCTTCATATCAGAATGTCAAACAAAAAGGTCTGTGATCAACTGTCTCCTGGTACAATATCAAAGCCATACTGAAAACAATGAACACAAGGGCTGCCAAATTAGATGTGGTGTAACATTATTGCATTGACTGAACTAAAGAAAATCTCTGTGAAATATATGTCAGACTTGCATATTTTATGCCACTGATGGAATATAATAATAAAATATTAAAAAATAAATCTCCAAAACCCAAATATTTTATAAGTATTCCACATTCTGCATTATGTCGGCCACCCTGCTCTCCAGATATTGGCATTGTCCTTTAAAAAAAAAAAAAAAAACACTATTTTGTATGTGATCAGCTGAAACACAAAATGCTTTAAGACAAATGGAATACAGCAAACAAATATAACCACATTTATTTCTGAAAGTATAAAATATTACACTATAAAGGCCACTTTGCAAGGGTAAATTAACAACTTTTCCAAATATGTACACAGTTAATACCTTTTCCCTCTTAGATATTGTCCAGCTCTGTGGCAAACCGAAATGTCATTGTGTCACATGACCACAGGAAGTAGTTGGCAAGAGTTTCAAATAATTTACTTGTTGATAGCAGAAAATGAATGGCAGGAGTTTTGAAGGTTCCTGATTTTCTTTTTGTACATCCTTCAGAGGTGTCAGGTATTCTGGATAGTTCACGCTCTCCCTTCAAAACCAGTGAAGAGGCACAGTTTGACATCGAATTGACAGGCACTATATGCCCTTGAACTGGGAGGCTTAAAAAAAAAAAAAAAAATTTGCAGTTCACATTCTTTACAATGGCACCAGTCAAGCCTCCAGAGCTTTCTCTTGAGAAGTGAGACTCCCGTGTTAGATCGGCATGTTCCGCTCACTGTATTGATGCGCTTTATGAAGTTTCCTCGCTCTGAGTCTACTTGCGTGTACGTACTTATTGTATCCGTACACTACCGGAGACGCTGTGTCAGATTGAGGTAGAACCGTTGTACCAAAAAAACGTAGTTAAAAATTTAAAACTATGAAGTAACAGTCACATCAAATCAACTCTATAGAGTGGATTCAAAGAGCAAACTAAAGCAATAAATTCACATTCAACCACACCTACTGTAGATTTCACTAACACACTGGAATATCTGAAGTGTTCCCAGAATAAATTCCTCCCTCTTTTCCCTTCCCTTTCTGGAAAAAAAGGCTGCTTTGTTTTGTCTTGAGATTTGCTTTTTCACAGATACCAATATGCTGCCTCATCGGATGCTGCCTCCACAGGAGATTTTTCCTCTTTCTTTGTTTCAAGAGGAAACCATCTCAAAAGGTAAAGTACGAAGGTGAGCCAAGATCACAAAACCTTCCTAACCCCCCCACCCCACTCCCACTCCCACACACACACGCACACTGCTACAACTCATTCTGCAGTCCAACAGAAAGGGAACAGATGCAGACGTACACATCAGACACGCACAAAGATCACACTCCAACACTTTTCAGTTCGTAACTGAACGTGTTGTTATTTTGCTGGGCTGCGATGAACTCCCTCTGCTGCGTTCTGTGCCTCTCCGCAAGGCTAGAATAGAGGCAGGGATTGCACTGGAGTTGGATGACTCCAGACCAGCTGGGGGCAGTCATGCTCTAGCTAGGCTCTGATCTCCAGAGCCTTTTCGAAGGACTAGGACCATCCACTGGCTGCCATGCCACCCAAGCCCACCGGGGCTTTCTGGGTGATGATACTCTCTGTGGATTTAAGAAGTCTCTCAAGGCATGGCGCGTTAATCTTGGCCGGAGGTGGTCGACTGGGAGCAGACTGTGTCTTACGTAGACGGTCCGTGCTGGAGGACACGGAGTTGTCCTGTGTGGCGTCCCTGTCCCTGTGGGCTGTTAGAAAGTTCCGAACTGTCCCCTGAGCCTGTTCGGCCGTCGGGGAGCAGATGGGCGATGTGTGGAGCCATTTTAGGTTGGTTGCAGAGTAGGGCCCTGGGGGAGTGAGGTCACTGACTCTCATTGCCTTGTTACCCATGGAAAGGGCACTTGTGGTGGCAGGGTTTGCAACGCCAGTGAGCAGGGGAGATGTGGCTGGAGACAACTGTAAAGTTTTGAAAGAGAGAGAATTACTTAAGATTACTTCTCTTTGCAGTTGGTTTTTCTACAAACAGTTTAAAAGAGACTGAAAAATCTTTTTAAAAATCTCATTTAAAATGCATGTTCCAAGTTCTCGGCCTAAGAACGACTTTTATCTGTCCTGTGAAAGCTTTCCAAAATTACCTGTTCTGTTCCGTCATTGTTCTTAGCGAACATGAGATGTGCATTTTATACCTGTCCAACTGTAAAAATAGATTTTAATCCCTTCTTGTCTGTCCTGTTCCTCTCTGGTCTGGTGATTAAAGTATAATGGGTATTTCAGGCTCTCCTTTTCTATCAGCCTGTCATCTTAACTTACACATGTTCGTGACAGCTCTTCAAGTGCCTTACCTTGGGTTTCTTAGACTGGGTCGTCTCCTCCATCAGCGCTGCAGTGTTGGCTTGGTCGCTTCGTTGAGGTTTTATGTGAGGGAACCAGTTCTTCAACATTTCCTCCATTTTCAGAATGATGGTGACATATCTCTCTCTGCATGGCACAGGAAGGACAATATTTAAGTCTGGTAACCCACTGATGTACTAAAAAATGGTTTAGAGACTTAACGTGACTGAAAGTGAAAGTCTGCTGTTCTGTAACACCTTGTTTGGTGTCAGGCAAATTAAAAGAACACTTAACCGCAAGTACGCAGCATCAAGCATACCGACACACAAACGTGTTTCTCAAAATGAGAACAGCTCCTGTGTTGATTCACACATGTTTGTACACACACACGTGGCATGGAGGGCAACCGTTTCCCTCGCCTCTAAATATAGACATAAGCCTGCAGCGGGGCACTGGCGTCCACGTCACGGGGAAAAGAAATAGTTGCGCTAAGGAGCAGTGATGCAGACGCACGCACATGGTGCCCATTGACTCACACCAGCCCCCGACAGATGGTTAATGGGGATTAGTGCAAGTCACATGATGAAAGAATCTGCTGTGGCCTCATTCTCAGTATTTTAAATTTAAATGGCTGTGGCCAAAAAAAGTTACTTTTATATTCCCTCTTCTGGTGTGCCTTTGCGTTGGGGGATTTGCCAGCTGGCACGATAGAATGATGACGGGGGTCAGGTGGTGGGGAGGCAGCCACTCCCCCGCTTCGGTGCCCATGTCTGCTTGGCTCAGCGCCTCGATCAGACGGCCTGAATTAAAACCCCACCCAAAACCCCATCATCTATGTTTTTAGTGGCCCGTTTCAGGCGTATTTTCTGCCAGCCATGTTTTCATGCCGTGCAGGTTGCAACACTGCTGAATGCGGCCCAAAGTACACCAATGAACTAGATGTTCTAGACTCTGCACTCACACGTGAATATTGGACTTCGTGAAGTAACACAATGCAATACAATGAGAACAGACCTGGGCTACATGCCAGATGCAGTTAAGACGAAAAGTAAACGATGCACCTAAGCCCAGCCTGATCCATTATGAGGTTATTTGATGCAAGAGAAGCACAGACTCCTCCCAAAGACGACATCATAGTCTTTACACTGTCTAGCCAGAGGAAGGCTAATCAATCGGATGACAGGCTACTCCCGCAAGGGAGCTGGGACATTTTTAACGACCTGCGTTACAGTTCTATTCTTGTCCAGCCGCTTTTTCTATTCTTGTCCAGCCTGTGGCCCCCCTTGCTGCATCATGCTGTGAGGCCATGTGTTTTCACATTTCCTTGTCTCGTTCACTTATAGCCTCAGAGCCAGACCCGAGGGCGTAGAAGTCATTTGCAAGTGATGTGGGAGAATTCAACCTTGCCACTAATGTGCGTAAACACAAAGCACTGAAACAAGATTCCCTCACAAGAAGCTGAAAGTGGATTGAGGTAGATTAAGTAAATGGACACAACATCCATCCGATTCGATCCGTGATGGAGTGCTGTGCTGACTAAAGCCCACCCTCAAGCCGCCCGTGAGTGAGGTGAAGAAAAACAGCAGGAAACTCACCCCATGCAGGGATTCTGCAGGACCCCCATTATCCTCTGGATGCGGTCCATGGCCACACTCTCTTGAAAAGTGCTGAGGCCTGAAAAGAAGAACATACAGCTTAAACTCTTTCTTTTACAAGCAATGCCAGCTTATTGTCTCTGACAGGCCGCGCTACGTCTGCAAGGCAGATGGGTTCTTGTGAAGCATGTGGGAGGACAGACTTGTTGTCTCTGTGGCCAGGAAGTCCGGTGTCGTCCATAGCCCTTGCGTTGACAGCGGTCCCAGACAGAGCCCCTATAAGCATGTCCGCCTTGTACGCAACCTGTTTTCCAGCACGTGGGATTCTAGCCAATAAAACTTTTAAGTACCCAACATTGCTAATACCATCTGTTGTCGTTTTACAGTAATTTGTGTCCCAACCAGCCACTATGCATCAAGATTTCAGGAACAAGTTATTTTTCTGTCCGCACTGAAAGTGAAAACGCTGTGCAATGTAACGGTCAGTCAACCAGAATATCGTGTGGGCGGTTCTCGGTTTACACGCGTAAAACTAAGAACAGTAATAACATGCTTTTTTAGATGGCACCACTTCCACGGTTTTACATTCGACTTCAGAGAACCTTGAGATGTTTCTTAACTTTTTCAATTAGTATCTCCCTTTCTGGGTTTGATGTTTAATATGCACGAGCAGTGTGATTTTAACGCGGTGTGGCCAGTGCTACATAAATGGGATATGAAGTAACCTACAAAACAGTGTCACTTGGCTAGTTAGGGCAAAAACGGACAGCTTTTAATCACTTGGTTAGAACACAGTGTGACGTAGGGCTGGGCGGTATATCGAGTTTGTACGATATATCGATAAATTTTTTATAAGCGATACGGTATGAAGCAATACCGTTAATAACGATACAGTAGTTTTATACGAGCACATCTGAAAAATATCCAGGGAGGAAGACAGACTGAACTGCTGCGGAAATAGTGCATAATACAATTTGTTCTAAACACGTGACAAGCTTTATATGAAGGGCTTTAAAAAACTCGTAAGATATAGCAGCCTATAGTTTATCGTTTCAGTATAAAGCGGCTCGTGCTCGCCCCGTCAGATGCTCTGACAGAAAGGCTGCGTGTGCCGCTGACAGAGATGCTACTCGCGCTGTTTAATGTGTTTGAGATGTGCTGTTTTCCTTAATGCATAACTTAAATTTCACAGGTATATTCTCCATCTGTAAATGTTAGAAAGCCATGGGAATATTTCCATTTTGCTGTCAGATGTGCATGAGCTTTTGCTTTGCGATTCTCCGCTAAACTTCACAGACTTCATTTAGAACGAGCGCCACCACGCGCATGCGCGCCAAACAGACAGAGCGTAGTGAAATAGGAGCACAATAACTCTGACTAAAATATACATTTTGCTGAAATATTTGTAGTTGGACAATAAATGTGACATGTAGAATTTTAAACCTACAAGTAAGTGTATTTGTACGATAGCACTAACTGTAAAGTGTAGCCTAATGCGGTAATCAAAATAGCCTTTTTACTCAATTAGTCTGTGCTTTTTATTATTTTCATTTTTAGTTTAGTAAATTTAACTTCTGCTTTAAAAGCATTATTTTTGTTTTTAGACTGCAATGTTACAATGTAATGTGATTTTAACCCATTTTTGCACATAATATATGCCTACATGCTTACATTCACTTTGTTTATTCCAAATACAAAATACCGAGATATATACCGTATACCGCAAATCAGCCAAAAAATACAGAGATATGAATTTTTGCTCATATCGCCCAGCCCTAGTGTGACGGTGCATATTTTACAGTATTTTTATTATCCGTTACAACAGCCACATTAAAAAAAAAATATTCCACTAGTCAGGGACACAAAAGAGACAGCCAATCCAAACCCTTGAGCTTATCTCTATAGTGCCTTTGGTATTTCAGCCGAGGTCCTTGGGTATTTTTGGAGGAGTGCGGTTTGCACTGCTTTAGATGTTTTATTATGACTAAGCGAGGTAGCATGTGCCACCAGGAAATGACTGTGGTTGATATGAGAGCCTCATTTCATGTATATTCATGACACATCTCAGTCCCAAATCTCATGACACACTTCTTGTACCATGGCCTGCTGCCTCTAGTTTGGCTGTTCTCTTGTATACTGATCTAACTAGGCAAATTTTTGGATATGCAGAAGACTAATACAAACGAATGAAGGATTACTCACGTTCTCGGTATCTGCCTGAGCGGAGGCCATTAAGGATCGAGGACAGTGGGTGAATGTAACACTGCAGCTCCAAGCACTGCAAAACAAAGAGCATCATTCAGCATTTCCTTCGGTTATTTAATGTTTAGCTTTTCACATTAAGCATTTCTCAAGCATTTCCAAAGTTTGATGTTTTCATTTCAGGATGTTGACAGTACACTTTGTCAATTTCCATTAGCAAAAAAAACATCAAGTTAGGACATTCCTTTGTACGGCTCATCATTTCCAGAAGAACAGTGACACTGTAATACAAAACAGTGACTCATCTAGTATCTCACACATTTGTGCAAATGTAATGGAATGAGTTATCACTGCAATTCTACAAGGTAGAGGAAAACATCAAGTTTCTTCGTTCAGTGGCCTCGTGTGACTCATTCACATTTCACCTAGTAAGAACACACAGAGGAGGGGTCTTCCTGGAAGTGGTTCTGCTTCAAGTATTTTTTTTTTTATTTATTCTGCTCGGGTGGAGATAGATCATGTAGAAGATAAAGCTGCTTTTTAGAACACCATGTCCCTTCCCTGGCATACCGACGAGTCAAAAAGTGGCACGTCTCACCTTGCATGCGAACAGCCTGTCTTTCTCCATTTGTTCAGGTGTGAGCTGCCTCTCTTTTT
Source organism: Spinibarbus caldwelli (assembly GCA_039654775.1). Classification (NCBI taxonomy): domain Eukaryota; kingdom Metazoa; phylum Chordata; class Actinopteri; order Cypriniformes; family Cyprinidae; genus Spinibarbus; species Spinibarbus caldwelli. The sequence continues at coordinate 15,528,517 of CM077265.1, read as the reverse complement.
GCTCCGGGACCATGGAGCTCCGTGTTCTCTTCAGCGCCTGCCTCTTTTTGCCTACAGGGCTCTCGGGGCACCGGCTGTAATTGGTCCGAGCCTCTTGTCCCAGGTGACAATGGCCACCGTCCTCGCTGTAGTCGGAGCTATCACAGCTGGAAGGAGAACTTCCCCGAGAGCTCATGTTCTCTTTGTCAATTACCTCCCCTTTATCTCCATTCCTCTTTGAGAGCGACTGGCAAGTCTGGGACCCCTGGATGACCCCCGAGGAGGGGGATTTTGGCAAGGTGGTTTGTCCCTGCGCTTTGGTACAGTCTGGTTCTAACTCACTATCGTTGTCCTCATCGTCACTGGCCAGCCAGTCAATGGAATAGTCCGAATCTGAAGCTGACATCTTAAGAAGCAGGATCTAACCAGCACGGACCATCACTGACCTGTGGGGGAAACAGGGAGTACTTTAATCTCCAATTTCCATAAACGTTAATAATAAACACCATTGCACAATACAACATGAGCTGGCGTGAAATTGCCTAATGGAGAAAGAATGTTCTCTCTTTCACTGTATTTTGGCGTGAATATAAAAACAAAAACTCAACCAAGTCTTTTCGGACCCATTTGCGAGATTCAAAGTCTTGCAGATACCAGTGGTCCAAAATGAAAACTTAAGCACGCATCTTCAATCAAACCCTGAATTCACGTAGGCTCAGAGAAGCGTGTTTTCCAGACACACCACCTGAGTCTCACACAGACACTAAAGACAAACAGCGGCCATAAAAAAAGACTTACTGCTGTTTCACAAACCGTGCCGAGAACTCATGAAATTGACGTTTACGGTTAATTCTTATGTTGTCAACGACAACACCAATTCTTCTGTACCAAAACAAAACCTTAAAAGAATAATATATGTTTACACATACACACGTTTTTGTAAAAATGAGCCTCATTCATGCATAATATGGTTGCAACACGGGGAGACTGTCTTTATTTATTCAAAACTGAGATGTTTGAAATAAGATTTTATTCTGCAGTCTGTTTGGAACAAATGTGTGTCCTGTGCAGCACATGCATTTGTTTGTTCTGATTGCACCTACTTGAAAAAACACTTCAAAATGTAGCCTTAAAAGAACTAGAAGGCTATGATGAAGCAGGTGACCCAAAAAAAAGCACACATTCAAAGCCCTGTTTGTTTATTCAATGAGACCCCGAACGCCGCAGCCATGGTGACCACCATTCGACACAGAACAAAGGATCTAGAAATAAGCTGTTTTAATAGTGCCATTCTGTCTATAACCTTTTATTAATGTATTACAAAGATTCATGCATTACTAGTTTGTGCCTAAATGCATGTAGTGTTTGCTGGTTACGAGTAAAAGTAAATTATTTTGTGGGCTTGCTTTTAAATGAGAGTGATTTGAAAATAGTTACACAGCTGGGACCAGATCTGCAGCCTTGAACATTACCAGTAATTTTTTTTCAGTTTGTATTATCAATTCCATCAGTTCTTGGTAATTCATAATAGACAGGCCTTGAGGAATACACATAAAAGGAGTGTTTACAACGTCATGTTTAATGAGGCAAGCCATGAAGCTTTGCTAAATGCACACGTCGTACAGAAGCAAATGCTTTGTGCTTTCTCTAAGGGTGCTGACCGCTCATCTTTTTAAGGTGGAGGGCTTCTCATGAATCAACAGGATGTGTACATGATGCACGTTCATAAAATTTCATATTTATGACTAAATCAATAATAAACTAGAAAAAAATGGAAACTGCCCAGGTGACTTAAAACGTGATTCATGTTGTAACATCTAAATTATTAATTTTAAATACTAAGAATACTGAATCATCCTGATCACATTAGGTTGAACAAGAGCAATGCTCACTTTTTACAGTATAACATTTACTCTTAGTTATTACAAAAGTATTGTTTTTCCAAAAACAAGTTTTGTAAGTTTTACATAACTGACCATAACTCAACATATATGTATGCTTTATCAGTTCCTTCATTGACACTGCACAGCACAAAGAGTTGTTTTGTATGCAGTTGTTGCATTAAACTTAAATATAGATAGATATCTAAATGTACAATACATTTCATAAACTGTGTATGTAACACTATATACATCAACAGTGTGAAAAGATTTTCAGATTGCCTAAACACATTCACTTGGGCATTTAATCCGTCCATCAGCTGCTCGGTATCATTGCAAACAAATGGACTGCTGAGCCAGAGCTCTGCCCTGCTAATAAAGCCACATTATATAATAGATCTACCTCAAGCACGCGACTAATTGGCTTTATATTCAGCCTTTCCAAATGCACGCAATTGCTGACCAGCTTTTTCCTGTCAATACCAGTTTCGCCAAAGTTTAATCAAACAAAACGCCGCGTTTAGCACGACTGCCGTCAGCGAACAAACTCCTCTTTCATATCGAAAAACTGCCTACATCCGATACTTTTACAAGTTTTGTCGACAGCTGAGGACGCGGATAAAAAGTCCCTTTATTTATTTAACAAAACAAAGAAAATCATTGAAAGCTTGCGTGTTTACACTTAACTAACACGGAGACAAAGCGGGCACGTGACTATTTTTAATAGCAACATTTAGCAAATGTAGGAAGTCATGTAACCGAGACGTGTTTCTTGTACGCCTGCCAGTAATATCGGTTGCTGTGGGCAACACATATATTAATATTAAAACGGCTATGAAATAAAACAAGCGCGTATGAATTAATGTATCTTTCTGATAACTGAGGGTGGGGCCCTGATGATGACTAACACATTAATACAGCCTACCAAGCAATTTTGGCTTTTTAAAACATATTACAGATTTTTTATTAAACGACTACAAAAGGATACGAACAAACTATTTATAAAACAACAGACCAAATCCTGCTATAATATAAGCTACGTTTAATACTATTAATGAGTATTAAAAGTGATATTTAGATTATGATAAAATAAACATTTTTCTCCATTTTATAATAGGCGGATGCCTCTGTTCACGCAGCGGCATCTTCTAACATCTCTTACATACATTAAGCTTTCCTTGGTCTATGTCATTTTTACTCCACAAAAACACAAATTCAGAAGCGATCGCTGGTATTTAGATCGCGGATCTTACCTCAAGCCTGATGGGACGAATGGTCGCGCTGTCCTTTGTTTCAGCGGTGTATCCAAACACAAGCGGAGCGCCGCCAGAGCCTCTGCTGAGAGGTGAACGTGGTTTCAGTGATGTAGACCTGCAGTTGTGTGGCCCCGTGTTACTTCTCCCAAGGCAACGTGTCTGAGAGGGCGGGTACAAAAACGCAAGGCTTTCCGATTTGTGCGTCCAGACTCGAATCTGACAAATAGAGTTTGCGTTGGAAGCAAGCTCCGGCTGATAGGGGAGACGAGCTTACATATTAAAATGATATGTAAATTGAGAAAACACGTGGACACGCGGATCGGTTTCATTCCAACAGAATGTCAACTCTGAGCGCTTTTTTTTGTTGTTGTTGTTCACAGTTACTAGCTTTTTTATTTTATACCTCTTTAGCTCGGATGGGAAGACGCCACAGATGCACCTCCCTCTTGTATGTTAGGGTTAGGTCGCTTTTAAAATGTAAGATGCTAAAGCCGGGGTGTGAATAATGGGGGAGTTTAGGAGGGTCTGGTAAAAGTTCATGTGTTTTTACATGTATGGTTGCTTTAACAGGTTTCATTCAGGTTAGAGAGCATATTTTTCACCTGTATACACACAGACGCTAGCAGAAATGATATTAGCCACAGTAGGTAACCACAACAACAGCTAGCTGCTGGTACTCTTTCCGTTAGGATCTGTTTCATGAGGTATGCTGGAAAAAGTATCACATTATACGTTTACATATCTCAAGTACATTACTGTTTTGTTTACAAGTCTTTTAGAACAGCAATGTTTAGCAAACTGTGCTAAATGGCGGTAAAAACTGGCGGCAAATGAAAAGGTGAGACACATGGTTTTGACGAACCTTGACAGATTGCGCCACAAAATTGCCTTTGCATTTACATTTAATAATTTAAGATACATTAGAAATGATTAAATTCGTTTAAAATATAGTTGAAGCCTCTGACAATTCACACACTAGCTACAGTTAAAACAGTAAAAACAGAAAGTGGTCGTGAGACTATATATATATATATATATATATATATATACGCATATGTACACTCTAAAAAATGCTGGGTTGTTTTAACCCAATTTTGGGTCAAATATGGATTAACCCAACTTTTGGGTTAAAATTTTAATGTAAAAATTTAACCCAACAGCTGGGTTAGTCCATATTTGACCCAAAGTTGGGTTAAAACAACCCAGCATTTTTTAGAGTGTATATATACATGTATGTATGTATGTATGTGTATGTGTGTATATATATATATATTATACACACACACACACACAAATATAATGTTTTTTAGATGTTATATTTATTATATATGAACGAAAACATCAAAGTAGGCACACCACAGCTCCAGAGATAGAGAAGTATTTAATTATGTTCTCACCACAGGTGACGTTTCTCGAAATGTATTTGGTGCTTGTAATTTATTGTTGTTCTCACTTTTATGTGATTTGCTTTTTTCCCTTTTCTTACATGATTTGTTGATTGCCCTGACTTTTTTCCTCTTCTTCTTCTTTGTAGTCATGTGGGCAATTATGTGATTTAGTGTTGTGTATATAAGGGCATTGTCATGTATGTGTTCATTGTCTGATGAAGAGCGTTTAAGCTCGGAACGTCACCTGTGGTGAGAACATAATTAATACTTCTCTATCTCTGGAGCTGTGGTGTGCCTACTTTGATGTTTTCGTTCTATTCTTGTGTGGTGGAGCACCCACATTGAGCTTTTTTGGCCTAATTGATGTGCGCTCTTGGACTGTTTTTTCTATTTATAATATATGCAATTATTATTATTATTTTTCATTTATTTATATACACAATTTGAATTCTGGAAATGAGATTTGCAAAAAAAAAAAAAAAGTCCAGTAATGTCATGACACATGAAAATTTGGGGATGAAGGTGTACTGTAATTGTCACAATGCAAAAAAAAAAAAAAAAACAACAACAACAACAAAAACATGATATTTATTTACACTAAAAAATGCTGGGTTGTTTCAACCCAATTTTGGGTCAAATATGGACTAACCCAACTTTAAAATTTAATGTAAAAATTTAACCCAACAGCTGGGTTAGTCCATATTTGACCCAAAATTGGGTTGAAACAACCCAGCATTTTTTAGAGTGTATTTATTGGATTTTGAGGATTTTCATGATAGTGACCTATGGAGTGGACATTTGCGACTTTTAGCCCACTTCTAGGTCTATTGATTGTTTCGCAACTGTAAACAGACCAATGTGGAAACTTTTGCATGTACACTCTAAAAAATGCTAGGTTGTTTTAACCCAATTTTGGGTCAAATATGGACTAACCCAACTTTTGGGTTAAAAATTTAATGTACAAATTTAACCCAACAGCTGGGTTAGTCCATATTTGACCCAAAGTTGGGTTAAAACAACTCAGCATTTTTTAGAGTGTACCACGAGCCAACAACACATGTGTGTAAGGAGCTCTTTGTATCACTGGATACCCAGGAGCCCCATTGCAGGGCTTATCCTTACCTGCCCCTGACTGACTGCAACGTGCACAGCTGGTCGTATGTGAACTAAATCGAATGAATGAATGAGACTGAACGTGATAGGCCACCGTGTTGTGTTTCGTGTTGGGTTGCACACGTGATGCCTTTACGCTCGCACTGTTTTTGCACAGCCAGTGGAGTTTCCATGGTGAGGGGGCAGGGCAGAAAAACATTCCAAAGTAGTTCACTTGCTGCGTTAAGAATGTTGCACCTTCTCTAAAAGCCCCACAGCAGGTGAAGTTGAGCGGCTATGTTCCGTCACGCATTATTCGGCGCACTTTGGTCCCTTCAGGCAGCACGAATGGGAAGAAAATGATACGCCAGGTGGTCTGCGTGTACTGGTATTTTCACGTTCATGCCGTGGTGCGGTGAGCAAGTTGGTGGCTGTGACGGTGAAGAGCAAATAAGGACTCACAGTCGCTGCGTCTCTCAATGGGGTGGGATCTCTAGTTGGAGTCCAGTCAAAGATTCAACGCCTGGAGCCAATGAGTCATAGTCCTCCTCCCCGGAAAACGTGAGCACATGTGAGAAAAAAACCCACCCATCTTCTGTCTTTCTTTTCGGCTTCGCACAATTGAAAATCATAATTGATGCGAACAGAATGTTTCTTCCATCTCTCTCCCTCTCTGTTCCTGCCGGTATTTGACAACCAGGAGAACATTAACAAAACATTGTGGGTTTTGAACTGAGCCAAAGACGCCACCCAGATGGATTAGAGACTGGGTACAAACCGGTCTGGTTTTAAATTCAGACTATCTTCTTGGAACGGGCGCTTTTGTGGCCAGTAATGGCATGTTCAGGCCAATTTGTAAGGTCTTGCTGTAACTGTTCCTCTATAAAGGTCTGTTCACATCAAGGGCGATAACGACAGCTATAACTATAAAGTTTTATTAATCGTTCTAATAGTATGAAAACAGCAGTCTACAATGATAACGACACAGAGGAACGTTATCATTATAATCACTTAAGGTTTGGTCACACTTACAATGGGAAATTTTTCAGTAGAAATTCACACCATCTGAAGTAGATTTTTCTCATGTTCAAGTTTGTCACTTTAATTTTGCCTTGATGACCATCAGAAACCTTCTTCGTACATTGCTGAACTATTGACAATAGTCAATGGAACTTAATGAAATTTAGTTAAAACACTGCTAATGTGAATGTATTCTTACAGAACTTTTTGTCCCAGCTGATAAACAATAAAAGCATTGACAGCCAATCAGAATCGACCTGAATTTAAAGAGCTTGAACATTTAAAGCGCCAGTTATAATTATCGTTTACGGTCCGTTCACACCAATAACAATAACTATGAAGTTTTAGATCTCGTTGTAATTCTATGAGAATAAGGACGTCCACACCACAACTATAATGTTATTGACACAGAGGAAAGATATAATTGGAATCACTTTTGAAACATTTTTTTTTTCTAGCTGATGAGCGATTAAAAACATTACAGCCAATCAGAATCCACTCGACTTTAAAGAGCTTGAACATTTAAAGCGGAAGACGACAATTGCAGTGCATGCTTTTATAGTTATCGTCCATTGGTATGGACGCTAATATAGTTGTTATATTTATCTTATAATTATCACACTAAAGGCCATTTGATGACAATAACGACAACTATAAAGTTTGTGACAAAGGAACCATAACATTGAAGTCAGTTTCAGAATGATTTTTTGTATGATAAACTGATAAACGTTAAAAGCATTGACAGCCAATCAGAATCTGATCAACTTTAACGAGCTTGAACATTTAAAGAGGCAGGCGACATAATTGCGGTGCATGCCTATTATAAAGTTACCGTCCATTGGTGTGGACGCTAATATAGTTATTGTTATAATTATATCTTATAATTTTCACTAAAGGCCAAACAATAAGGACAACTATGAAGTTTTAATAATCTTTCTAACTTTATGAGAATACTAACAATAAAGACAGAGAGGAACGTTAAAGGGTTAGTTCACCCAAAAATGAAAATTAGGCTGTGTTTTATTCACCTTCGAAGCATCCTAGGTGTATATGACTTTCTTCTTTCAGACAAATTCAATCGGAGTTATATTAAAAATTGACCGGCGTTTTATTTTGTTCGCTCTCCGCGCTCGTCACTAATCACGCAACGCTGACATCTTACGTCATCCGCCGGGACTGCTTCCTCGTACCACAGTCAGCGGAAGTGATAGAAAAGTGTTTATTACGTTTGAAATATGGATATTTATCTTTCAAAAACGTATGGATTCGCACCCCCCGTAGCCGTGTTTTCCCAGCAGGCACCAGATGTCTATGTAACGTCAGGTTGACGTTGGACATGACGTCGGACAGACGTTGCATTTTGGTTGAAAATGAAAATCGGGTTGACGTCAATATTTGACGTCAATTTGACGTTGACTTAACGGTGGATTTTGGTTGCACAACCTAAAAACAACAAAATCTCAACGTCAGCTGACGTCGATATTGGACATCAATTGAATTTTGGTCACCCGACGTCGCAACCAAAATTTAAGCAAATATCAACGTCTTATGACGTTGTGTGCCTGTTTTGTGCCTGCTGGGTTATTACGGATGCGCGGACTTTATTTCACGTCTTCCGAACTGGATCCAGCAAACACCCGTTCCGTTTATCCCCTTCGAAAGGCTTGGAGGGGCCAGGACAATTTTTAATACAACTCAGATTGAATTCGTCTGAAAGAAGAAAGTCACATACTCTTAGGATGCTTCGAGAGCGAGTAAAACACAGCCTAATTTTCATTTGTGGGTGAACTAACCCTTTAACATTAGAGTCGGTTTTGAAACTTCTTGTCCAACTGATAAATGTTAAAAACATTGACAGCCAATCAGAATCCATCCAACTTCAAATATCATTAGCATTTAAAGTGGCAGATGAGAAAACTTCAGTGCACAGTTATAATAAACAGAATATTATCGTCCTTTGGTATCAGTATCTTTATAATTATTGCTCTTGGTGTGAATTCATAGCCATAATTCTTTAGGGGTTTATTATGCGCATGTCACAGATGGTGACTTTTGTTTTATGTCTTACTGTCATTGCAAGGGGGAGGTGCAAGCGAGGCCATAGGTGTGGCTCAGCTGTGTTGATTCCTTTTGAGGTTAGAGCGAGAGGCAAGCAATAATAACTATATTTCTCACCATCATCCCTTTCGGTTGAGAAAAAGGTGCGTCACAAACACATGCTGCTAAAAACAGCAGCTGTGACCCTCCCTTTTGGGCGGGAGACTACAACACTGATAACCTGCACAAAGGCTATTGGTTGGTAAAATCTTCACTGTCTTATAACAGTGCAACATCTGTGTACACAAGTTCGTATATAAACCCAGATATATGTGCACATTCTTTACCCATTTACGTGTCCAAACCACTGAGCAAAACAACACATGAAAGAATGGAGAGCAAACAACTGGATGCTGTTTGCAGAGGGGTTTTCTCAGACTGCTCAACTTGGCTGCTTTACAGTGTGCAATATGATGAGAACATTTAGTCCTATGCTGAGCCTTCATCACAGGCTAAACAAATGACACAGCAGTTAAGCTTGCAACTTGTGGGAAGTCTAAAAAAAGAAAACCCGAAACTTCAGTGCTGATTCCTATTCTCTCAGTTATTTCTCTTCCACAGTTAGGTAATCAGCGATGATATGTTTCTCTGAAGTATTTATTGAAGACATGTTCTAGTTTCTAACTGACCTTATTAAAATACACAGTCTGTATACAGAGCAAGAAAACTTGTGGAAAACAAACATGTGGTACATATGAGATTACAGTGTAAGTGGGAGATAATTGCTGCTTAATTCATTTAATCACAGACCGTGAAGATCTACAGGCACCTCAGATGTTACATATTTAAGATGTTACAGTAAATTTACAATTAAAAGTGTTTTTGGGTGAATCTCTCGAAACTGGAGAGAATATGTCAAGGCCTTGTTTCGCTCCAGAATTAAAATATAATTGTGATATATTGTGCTTACAAAAATATAAAGAGTTTTGAGTGGATGAATACAGAAAGAAACAAACAAACCATTGTTAAAAGTCTGATTACCAAAAAAATCTTATTCTCCTGTATTTAATGCAGACATTTCATCTTTGTGGTGAAATGTGACCTAAATGTTTTTGTATGATTCACCTTTGTATACTTTTCACATTCCATTGTGAAGATTTGTAGAAGTGAGATGTCAACAGTAGCTACATTCTTCACTCCTCGAATCATTTATTTCAAAATGTCGTCACAGAGTGACTGCTTTCACAGACGGCGATTACAAGGTCCCTCGCACACTTTAGTGTGTTCTAGCACGTTTTCACTGGTCTCTCTGCTGCTCGTTTTCATACAAGGCAATAATGCTCAGTCCCTCGTCCTTGTGGCAGGCCTGCGATGAGTCACAGGTTAAAATTGGCTTGGTGATTTAGAAGCACTGTCTGACGGACACTGATGATTCCAGTAGGATGGAGGGTTGCGGGGGAATGCTGGATTTCTCACTCCCTTTCTTTATCCCATTCATAAAAAAAAAGAGAGAAAACACTTGGGTGCCCACATCGCCTCCGCCCCCGGATGTCATCTCCACAGGTGGCTAGAAATGAATCACTGGAGAAAAGAGTGGCTTTGTGGGTAAAAAATAAAAATAAATAAAAAACAAAGAATCTCCCATCAAAAACATATCCAGGATACATTTCCCTCTAAAACATACAATAATTATTAAATTATATTTAAAGCTATATTAATTTATTTTTTATTTATGCTTATACAGTATATTTGCATCATTTTCATAACAATTATTTTCATCACCCCAAATTCCATTACTATAATATGTATATTATGTAAATCTAAATAAGTTACATTATAAATTATAAATTTGCATAAGTATTACTGTATCAGTTTTTGCAATGCCGTTAATTTATAATTGTTTGTAATTCACTAAATGTATAATATTATTTAGAATTTTACTTATACTATTATTTATTATAATACTTCATTTATTATTATTTTAAATTACAAAAAATAATTGTATCACGGTGATAATGAAAAAGAAAATTAAATATATATATATATATATATATATATATATATATATATATATATATACATATTGAGAGAGAGAGAGGTAATATGTATATATAATATTATATTGTAATATATTGATTATTTACTATTACTATGACGCACACACACACACACACACACACACATATTAATAAAATATATTCTTTTAATATATAAAATTATATTTATTTTTTTATTTTATTTGGGGATGAATTAGACATCTTGTTCTTTTTTTTCTTTTCCTTTCTTTTTTTTTTTGTAGATATATATTGCATCATCTATGGCTGGGTGACCTCACTTTATTTGCTGGAGGGAGGTTTGAAAATAGCACTGTTGCAACACTTACGCGTTAATTTAAAATATTTTGAATGTTTTCGGTTTTCAGTTGTGCATTTGATGTAACAATGTGCCTTCATAGCAGATAAATGATGTTTAAACTGCATTGGCAGAGTGTGGAGGACTAAATTAAGTGTGGTGTGTGTATCTCAGTAACACTTTGTTGAGTATGGCCAGCACAGATGACTCATCCTTAATGGCCATATCTGCTTTGCGTTTCATGTGTTACACACTGATCAAGACCTCTGCGTGTGTGTGTGTGTGTGTGTGATCGTGAGTGATGGCAGATGAGGACACAGCCTGTGCCCCACATTACAAGCAATGATGAAGCACATTCAGCTAACACCTTCATAGAAATAGTGTGAGAAGCTGAAATCATGTTGAAGGGTAAGAGAACATGACACTCCAAGCAGAGTTTTGTGATCAACAACAGGCCGATTCTAAATCTAACAAAATTATTCCAGACAGAGACATTGTTCAGGGTGGAAATCCATGTGCAGTGTTTATTGATTATGTAACTAAGTCAGCTGTACATAACAGGCTCTGAGATGTTCTGCTCTTCTGCTTCCACTCCTTTTATATGTTTTATGTTCTTCACCTTTGGGCTCCTTCATGTTGATTTTTATACAAAGGTCACATACAACTGGAAACTTGCCTCTGCTGTTTAGTTTTTGAATGTCTTTATATATATATATATATATATATATATATATAATATTGTTTTATTGTTCTACCCTTGTCCCAGACCCAAACAATCTTTAACTAATAAATATAAATAATTTATTTATGTATTAAAATATTTACTTAAAATTTACTTCAACATTAAGTAGTTTCTACACAAATTACAACTTTGGAGTCATTTCTAACATGAAGAGCAGTTTTGGCCGAATCTCATGAGAAAACGTAACTATTTTGCATTTTAATGAATTAGTAGTAAATTCGTACATATTCAAATGATTTGATGCATACTTAAATGTATGATGTTTAGAAAAAAACGTAAGCAAGGTCAACCCCTAAACCATATGAATTTGCCACCAATTCACCAAAACGTATAATAGTTACATGTTGGTTTTGCATTTACTAACGTTTTCTATGTAAGATGCATGAAATTGTAGCTATGAAATTAGCTTTAGCAAAACAAAAGAGCCATTTATTCCAAAAATGACTGTTAAACACAATAAATAAAAATGCTGTTAAACACAATAAATAAAAACGTTGTAAGATGCATTGTATGAAAATATATGAATGAGATTGCTCAAAATTATATGAATTCACTAAAACGTATAATATAGTTACGTATTATTTTTGCGCTAATAAAGTTTATATTTCAGAACATGAAATGTTAGCTATGAAATGCTAGCTATGAAATTAGCTTTAGCAAAACAAGAGCCATTTTATTCCAAAAATGTTTCCACCACCATCATTTCCACCACAAAGTACTGTTAAATGCTGTAAATTTGATTCGTACAAAAGGATATAAGCTAGTAAAACTTATATTTCAGATACATAAAATGCTAGCTATGAAATTAGCTTTAACAAAACGAAGCGTAAAAAACGTATGAATAAGATTGCTCAAATTCATGTGAATTTGCCACCAATTAGTCAAAATGTAAAATAGTTACATGTTGGTTCTGCCTCTAATAAAGTTGTATATATTTAAAGGTCCACTGAAGTGCCTTGAAACATGCAGGTTATTCTATGTGTTGACGCAATTTCAACTGAAACAGGAAGACAGGGCAGGACACATCGTGCAGGATATACCTTTTTAAAAATAGCCAATAGCATTTGGGTAGAATTCAACATTTTGTGTAGAATACAAATGAGTCTGATAACGTTTTATGGTCGGCACCGACTCATGCATATGATCTGATTCAGCTGCAGCTTCAGTGTCTGTTTATAGTGTAAGGGGCGGGATGCTTCGGATTCTAGAGAGCATATGATTGGACAGAAAATTTGATGAGAAGCTGAAGTGCAGGGTGATGTCTTCGAAATCGTTGATTCATGTTGGCTAAAGTGAGGCACTTTAATGGTGTGTGCACCAAAAGCTAATCGAATATTCGCATCGCATTATCACTCTAGATTACTCGTCACTTGTGCGAATAAAATTATTGCGTAATGCTCTCCATTTTCTGATACAACCAGAACTGGATGTCAATGTCCTCTTCGTTGATTGACTTGCGCAACAATGCGTCATGCGAATTTTCACTCGAGTTGAAGTTTTTCAACTTGTGTGAAAGACACGACTGATGTGTATATCATGCGTTTGCTGCAATCGTGATACACAATTCATCTCATTCGCGTCGCCTGGCGTGAATTCGCATCTGTTCGCGTCTTTGCATTGACTTTGTATGTAATCTACTTGCACAAATAATTTCGCTTTTGTTGTGCACACATCATAAGTGTTGAATGATTGTATCTTCTAAATGCAAGTTTTGTTCTTTTTTTGGAGCACACTAGCTTACAGATAACCTTAAGTCTAACATATTCACACTAAAACACCAAAAACTTCCATCTTGATTTCATTGGGTCTTTAAGATGCATAAAATGCATCCCTGAAATTAGCAATAGCAAAAAAAAAGCCATTTTATTCCAGAAATGTTTTCACCACCATCATTTCCACCACAAAACACTATCATTTGTTTTAGATGTGGAATAAATGACACTGTTGTGGAAATGACCATCACTTTCAAAAACAAAAGAACAGTTTTCTTCTTTGACCCATGTGCTTTATATTCACTGTCAGATGGTGGAACACACAGGGCCGAATACACAGCTCCTATAAATGGCCCTTAATTAAATATTAAAGACGCTTGCATAATTAATAGATCTGACCATAGAATGACCAGGTGCTATAATGCAGCTGATTAGGCTCATATTGTGCAACGGTTTGTGTGCCTCCCCAGATGGTGAGATTGCGTCTTTTCAGACAGCACCGGCCAGATGTACCCGGGCGATTATGTGCTTTTTCACGTCAACTCAGCTCCTTAAAGAATTCAGTCATGGTTGTCTTTCACCGATCTGTTGAAGTTATGTCGAAATTGCATGTGACGTGCTCACCGCCCATTAGTGCCCTCAAAAACACACATGGCCATGGCATTCACTTCAATTTCGAGTGCACGAGTCGCATGTGCTCAGCAAGAAGTGAAACCCAGCACGCTTTCAAGAAGCCTGCACTGTGACTTTAAAGGGCTGGACGTCCTGCCCATCTTGTACCTCTTTTTCCCCTCTTGCAGTGTGTGTGTGTGTGTGTGTGTGTGTGTGTTTTCTCATAATGCTCCTCAGCGAAGACTCCACACAGTCACATGTGCTCGGAGGGAGAGCTCTTGGCTCATTTTTCCACAGACAGTTCACATGCAGGCAGGGCACTGAAACTGGCAGCGAATCACAGTTGAATCTTTAATGACTGTGTGTGTGTGTGTGTGTGTGTGTGTGTGTAAATGTCTGAACAGCTGCCAGCACAGCCCTAGCGGCAGTAGGATATCTCTCCACAGGGCTGAATGCTACATGTGACTGGGGGTGTATTTTAACTGGATTATGTAAGCGCTCTGGCCGAGTTTGTGCACTGTGCACGGATAAAGATGGCTGTACATGATTCACTGGCTGCATGCTCTCTTACCGGTGTTCATTTCCAAACAGATTAAGTAATTCCTGCACAGAACAGTCAGTTACGGCAAACTTCGGCTCTTGTGTTTGTACACTTGTCCTTGTGCACTTTTTTTTTTTTTTTTGGACTGTATTTTGATAGTGTTCATGCTTTTTAGGGAAATCAGCCTAGAAATGGCTTACTTATGGTTAGACATTAAACTGGCGTAGGAGAAAATATTTTAACATCCAACATGATGAATGAATCAAAATGTCTTTTATCTGGGCTCTGTTATTTTCTACTGATATCTATTTTATTTTTTATTCTGTTTGGCTCTATTGATTTCTACTGACCAAAAATGTTTACATATATGCATAATTAAGTAAAGAGTATAAATAACAGGATATATGAAATATATATTAGTATTTATTTTTTTTTCTTGTTTAAATTGTTTTAAATTTTTTTATTTCAATTTTAGTAATTTTAGTAAATAAGTTTAATATAATTTATACTCAATTATTTTTGTAATTTAATATTTTAATTTAAACATTAATTGCAATTTTAATGCACCAACTTCTATTAATAGTTGCTGACCAAAAATGTTTAAATGAAGTATGTATATGCATAATTTAATGAAAGCGTATTAATAAGAGGATATATAAAACATATATTAGTATTATTTAGTAGTTATTTATATTTTGAAATAGGTTTTATTTTTAGATTTTCAGCTTTTTGTATTTTTTAAATTATTATTATTAATTATTATTAATGACTTATTTGTATTATTATTTACTAATTATTTATATTATTCATTTTATTTTAGTTTTGTCATGTGCTTTTGTTATTTTAATAGTGTTTTTTATATTTCTATTATATTTTATTTTTATTTTAGTTTTAGTAATTTTAGTATGTTACACTTATATTGCATATTTATAATTTAATAATTTAATTCAAACATTCATAGAAATTTTTAATGTATCATTTGCTGTTGATAGTAAATGTTTACTGGTGTGTATAAAATATTTCTATGAATCAATTATATTATATTTATACAAAGTAATTATAGAGTGTTAATAAGATAATAGTAAAAAAGTTTTTTATAATTTATGTAATTTAATAGTTTCTAATTTAATTTACATAGTAATAATTTAATAATCTAATTCAATTTAATTTAATTTACACTTAATTACCGTTAGTTCATTTATAATAACATTTCTCATAAATATGCAGTCAAACCAAAAATTATTCAGACACCAGATATAATTTTTGAATTAGTTTTTTTTGTTTTTTTTTTGTTTTTTTTTACTAGTGGGTGTAGGACACTATAGTTCATTTATGTAAGTGAGGATAGCAAAATGAAGTAAACTGTGACATATTATACCCAAAAATTCTTCATACAGTGGACTACCAGTAAAATGTATCAAAATTTGGGACCAAAAATTTGATTTGACACTTTGACCTGACCATGTTTTGTTACATACCTTTCTATCAAAGTTATCTGATATTATCAAGATGAATTTGTTCTGACACAGTTTAAATCTTGAGTTCTTGTCATATTTTATTACCATTTTTTGAACTATAGTGAATAAACTGTGATAATGTGAGAAATGTTGAAGGTGTCTGAATAAATTTAGGTTTGACTGTACACACACACACACACACACGACATTTATGTTTTTATTTTTAGGCGTCGTACCCCGATAATTATAAGGCAGGGCAGGGCTTGTCCTGTGGTGAGAAGGTTGTGAACTCTTGTGTGAAAACTGCAGAGTCAAGTGAAATGAGCCCAGATCAATTAGACGTGTTTATGCTCGACTGCACATGCTCACGATGCTTACTTGGGTTTACAGGCAGAGAGAAAGAGAGCCAGAGCCATTTGCTCTGTGTCGCCATCCAGAAGGGCTGATTTAATGCTATCAATGCACGGCACCAAGCTGATCACCCACAATCCTTCTGCACCCTGTAATTCAGTCACAGTGACACCGGCCTCGGCCAAAAGTCTAGTGGACTCATGTTAGGAGCTGCTGTGGACACCAACATACATAGTCTTTTTCCAGTTAATTTTTGACATTTAGTGGCAACTTCTGATATTATGATGGCACTTGGCAGGGGGAAATGATTCATTACTTATTAATTATTTTTTATACAATAGAATATGTCACTGTAAAACATGCAGTTATTCTGTATAGCATATATTGACAGCAAAACTCCTGGTCCCATGTAAGGATGAAGAAACAAACATTCAGAATGAGATACTAGTTTACTGAATACTAAACAATATACACCATAAACTAGATACTACTAAATAATCAACCTGGTCTCATGACGAAAACGTACCTCTGGGAACTTTTTCACAAGACTTGAAATATGTACCGCCATGTACGTTTCGTGACACATCCGATGAGAAATGTCCACTAAATGGCACTAAAAGAGTGGGGATTTTTTTCACCGGAGCAGATGAACGTACACATGGTACATTTTATGCGACATTGGTTTTGTAGGTGTCACCACAGTTCTGAATTGAAATGTCCGTTGAGTGGCGCTATAACTCTAATGCTCCGTGACGTTTTAAAATAATGCATCATCTGCACTACACCTAAACCTACCCGATAGTATGAACAAAAGCGAATGTGACGTAAAAACACAATCGCAAGCATGCCGTTTTAGCTTGTTTTTCAGTGTCTCATCTTTCAGCTTTCATCGTGAGTCATGTTTTTGACGGGATTCATACCCAAGGATTCTGCATCCTAAGTGCAGTTCTGTGCCGGCTGATCTACCGATCAAACTTGTTGCATCTGGAAAGCGAAACATATGGAACTGTAATCATAACTGTGTATGAAAACGATTGCAAGTGCTCGATGGATTACCTCCTCTAGTGTTCATTTCTGTTGGAAACTTCAGTGATATGTACTAATTGGTACGTATTTCGCGTCTTGCGAAAAAGTTCCCAGAGGTACATTTTCGTCATGAGACCAGGTAGTAAATAGTAATACTATTTAACTGCTATGATGTTTTCACATGACATTATTATGTTGCATGACAATTCAGTGTCGAGTTGAAAGTGGCATACAGGTTAAAGTAAATTAAAATATTAAATGGAAATTGGGTAACTTAAAATTTAATTTAATTTAAAATTTAATTTAATTTATTTTATTTGTTCATTTGTGTAAAAATGTCTTGGGCCATGGAAGCCCATTTCTATTGAAGCTTGTTTTTGCCACGGGACGAAAAAAAATCATAACTGCAAGAAATAAACTCAGAGTTCAGATTTTTTCTCACAATTCTGAGCTTACATCTTCTGTTTTTTTTTTTTGTTTTGTTTTTTTTGGTTTCTTTCATGTTTTGTTTTGTTTCCGCCATGGAATACAAAAGGTAATTGTGACTTTTTATATCACAGTTTTTACTGTTTAAATGAAGTGAAATTAAATTACATAGTTATTTTTCATTTTATTTGTGTAAAAATGTCTTTACTTTAGAAGTTTGTTGTCTCCTTGGGATAAAAAAAGTAATTACGACACAATTAGCTCACAATTCATTTTTTCCTCACAATTCTGTGAAAAAAGTTAAATTTGCAAGATATAAACACAGGATTTGGACTTTTTTCTTAAAATTATTATTATTTTTTTTTTAAGTATCGCAGTTCTATTTTTTGTTTCTGCCATGGAATTAAAAATAAAAAATAAAAGGTAATTATGACTTTTTATGCCACAATCTGCACTGTTTAAATTAAATTGTTTAATTAAATAATAATAATAATAAAAAAGTTATTGTTCATTTTATGTGTAAAAATGTATTTTCTGTCCAAGAAAAAGATGTTAAAAACTGTGGCTGAAATCACACTGGGAATGGAAGTCGAGCACATTGCATTGTGGGATACATTGTTTCATGCAGTGTGCAAAAACAGCAGTAAACATAGTATGCTAGTATGCTATTCTGAACATATCCATTATTTCATTATTTTCACCATCAATACAGACTGCCATTACAGTATCAATATTCTCACACGACATCCAGTCATATTACAGTGCGTAGGAAAATGTTTCATATTATATAAGAGTCAGTTTGAGTCCATCTATCTTTCTCAGTTCCCATAGTTATTCTGTTCTCAGACAGGTCATCTGATCTGAACATCACAGACCTGTTTATAAATGCCATTATGAAACAGGATCTGTCAGTAGCAGACAGAGTGATGGAGTACACAGAGAGAGACCATATCACCCCGGTTCTTGCTCGACTCAGATCAGAGCCAAGCCGCATGGGTTTATCTGACATGAGCAGCAGGCAGACGTGCCCGTGTGGATTGGCATAAGGTGGCACCCTGCGTTCCCAGAACCCTGAGCTTCAGCAGTCTCCACAGGACACAGAGTAGACATTAAGGGCTCAGGCTTATGATGCTTACTTGAGTTTAGAGGCAGAGAGAAAGAGAGCCAGAGTGAGAGCAGCCTGCAGACTTTACAAAACTTTCCATATAGTTTGTAAAAATGCATGTTCGGAAAGGAAATATGGCTTCTGCCATAATGTGCCATGCTGTCTGAACTGGAGAGGGTCATTGCGGGTAACAGGGGTCTGTCATTTTTGAAGTACATTTTTGTCAAATCATTGTATGAAAATTCTTTTCATTTCAGGCCATTTCAACATTTGACGTCAAGATGGCTGCTGCTCTCTCTGTTATTAAAGTCGTGACTTTCAATTGCTAGCATTCAAGAGTCAACAGTTGACTTTTTAGAATAAATTTAATGAACGGTTTTCTATTTATTTTAACATAAATGTATGCGCTTGGCAAATCAGCTTCATTAAATCTTTTATAGTGACAGTTCAGAGTTATTTTGAGAAAATATATTATTTTAAGGACAGGAATATATCAGTTATTTATCTTTGAGGTACGTTTACAGCTTTTATTAATATTTTGAATTAATTTTTATTTTTATATAGTGCTGTCAAATGATTAATCGCGATTAATCGCATCCAAAATAAAAGTGTTTGTTCACATAATATATGTGTGTGTACTGTGCTTATTTATTAT